>OY723391.1:24486694-24854194 GCA_963210295.1 Ophion ellenae | reverse complement strand
TGGGGTTTTCTAAAAGGAGTATGCCAATAATCCACAGACCATTCCGGAAATCCGGACAAAATCCTTCGATCAAATACTATATATTTACATCTAGGCAAAGTCCTAATTTCAAAAAAATTGATGCCGTAGTTTTGGCGATATTTTACTCACCGACTTTGAAAACGTACTTTCGAAAAAAAACAGCCTATAAATCTGCCCATTTTGATCCGATCACTTTGAAATTCTCAGGGAACGTTTATAAGATAGATATACTGCCAAAATACGTGGGGTTTGAAAAAAAGTGATTTTTCGACTTCTGCAACTAGGCATAACCCCTCAACTCGACGTGCCGCCGAACCTGAACCCCGACCCATGCCCCGGTGTTGGTATTATATACACAGGGTCAGGGTGGGATCAGTGGCTCATTTTTTTCCAGAATTCTATAGCTGCCTAATCGTTCACACAATCTCAATGAAACCTTGACTAAACGTGAGGTGTGTTCAATGGCTTTATTTTGCTAAAAGACACTGAACGGCCTAACCCAATAGATATTGAGATAATAACCATTTGAAAAAATGGTATTTCATGCACTGTGTACTTGGGGGTGTACACAGTGAAACATGCCTAATTTGACAGTCAAACAAAAGTTCAAATTCAAGCAAAATTTGAAGAAAATGATCCTGATCCACTGTACACTTGTAGGTGATGGAGTACTTTTCTCTATACAATGGGGAGTATGGTACAGTAAACTATTGAAAAATTAATTTAAAAAAGACAGCATACTATGAGATCAATCACAATCAGTTATCGAATATTAATCAACAATGAGTACCTACCTAATGAGGTAGTACCAGTACCTATCTAAATCACATCGCGAAAATATTCATATTACGACTCACCTCTGTGTACCTCGAAAAAATGAGCCACTGTGTACCGACCCTCTTTTTTCTAAGGCGGGTACTGACAAGTTTATATTTTTGTTAGGTTAACAAACACAATGCTCAAATACCGCAATATAGCCGTATATTGCGGGAGAACAATGACTTCGAACATAACTGCGATATGTAAAGAAGCAAAAAACATACAAACTCAGCTGGTTTTTCAACTTTCGACACCAAAAATAACATAAAATGACCTCTCACAACCGAATTGCGAAGGAGCGACTCACAGACAGGTACAAACCTATTGGCATCCGAGGGCGGTTCTAATGTGAAAAAAACGCACATATACACATGTCCACTTCTGAGAAACAGAAAAGGTTCGATGTACCCACCGTTGCCGCTGTTCCCACTTTGACACTACATAGTTAAAAATGATTTTAAAGACATTTAACTTGGATGATCATCATCACCGTAGCCATGTCCCTGTCCTCAACATTGTGTAAGCCCAAAAGTCTTGAACATCACCTTCGGATAAACGTGGGCACATTTCTATAAAGGTCTTTCCAACGACTAGTCGGTATCCAAAATCCACGATTCGTTGGAAGATGCAAGGACCGTCTTCAAAGCAATCAGACGGGCTGATAGCCAACGTTACACAGACATACGATTCACAATGTCCTTTTCCCATTTATACATGAGAAACGTTCCTCATAATATTCCACAATATGGCTGACACGAAGGACCCGGGCGCTGGAATACTTGAGAAAAAAATCAAGAACAAAGCACGACCCAGCCCCGGCTGGCTGCGACAATAAGATGTAATTCCAAATGTCATTGGACAATGGAGGTGAAGAGGTAAGATTTTCCGGGACCCGATTAAAGAACATCGCTATATTTGACGCGGAATATTCCGCCACACTGAAAGCGTAGCTCAAGCCAACTGGTGAATCGGTTTAAATTGAAGGGACACGTTGTCAGGATTCGAAAACGGTGCAAGCTGGTCATCCATTCATCGGCGGATGGCGTTCCCAAAGGATTGAAAGATAGCGAGAAAAAAAAACAAATCAAAAGAAAGCAAAATAAAGATGAAAGAACATTCGTTTCGGACGGGGGTAGGGAAATAAATCGAAGGGGCTGCGCACCCTGAACGGGCCTGGAATAGCTAAGTCGATCAATTCGCGTTGGGTTCTCGCCCGAGGAAGGGATTCGAAGCTCTGCGTCACATCGAGCCGAAGAAATTTAATCGTCGACAGCAATCGCGATAAACATCTAGGGCGCTTCGGAGAAGGATTTTCCACTTTGCGCGGATATATATGCACAGACACACATTCACATAAACATATTTATATGTATGGACTTGCATCCGGATGTATGAGGCTTGAGCGAGCTTTAGTCACAGTGCTTTCTCTCTCTCTCTCTCTCTCTCTCTCTCTCTCTCTCTCTCTCTCTCTCTCTCTCCCACCCCTTTTTCTCCCCCACTCTCCCTTATCCTTAGGATACCAAATGAGGCTTTGGCCCCGCTAGCGCGATTATGTCTTTCACTTTTTTTCCGACTTACGTACTATTTCTGCTTCGTTTTTTTTGTTTGTAACTTTTGAGGAGGTTAGAGCGGTCCAGTTGAGTCAAATGACGGTTCATGAATTTCGTAGCATTGAAAATGCTTTTACAACTGTATATGTTTGTTGAGGTCGGCTGGGTATACACGGACAGAAAAATTCTATCGATATTAACTAACCGCGTCTATTTGTTTTTTAAATATTTGAACCAACTCGATTTTTCGTGAAATCGGAATTTTCATATTGCATTCCATTATTGGAATTATTTATTTTAAATATATTTATTTATTCAAATCAAAGTCTATTTAATATCGTCCATTAACGCAATATTTTATTTAATCCTAAAGAATCTGTGATTCGGTTTCATCTGTTCAAAAAACAATTTAGTTGAATCCACTAAGTGTATCTATTTGATTTCATTAAAATTTCAATTAAATATCTAGAATTTTCGTAGAGTCAACCATTTTTCTATTTGATTGAACTAATGGTCTGTCTTTATTGCAACACACATATCAAAGGGGAGTGGGGGAAGAGGTGGTAGGGAGAGAAGAATTGTATATATATTTTTTCATACACAACCTATAGCATATTATATATATATATATATAATATGCTAAAGATTTTTCAAACAGAACATAAATATACAAATTTTCAAATATATATATATAAATATATTTGAAAATTTATATATATATGTTCTGTTTGAAAAATCTATAGCATATTATTCGATAAAACTCTCTAGGATAATTGGCCTTCCCGAATGCCTGTGTTTGGATGAAAAATGCCCTCTCCCCACCCAATTCCAATCTTGTTTTTAATTTAAAAATTATATTACAAATATATAACAAAAATCATATAACAATTATTATATACACAAACCCAATCAAACGAACATACAAAGCCAAATATACCCAAACAAACTCGAAAAACCCAAACAAACAAGCTCGAACAAATCCAAACAAACTCAATTAAATACCTCAATGTATCAATGATTTTTGAAAAATAATACAATCAACTTATATTATTTACATGTAACTGTTTTTTATTACCCGAAAAAGCTGATTACATTTCCAATACCATAAAATAGTTGGACTTTGTGTGATATCGGTAAATTTGTTTAATCAACCTCAAAAAAATGCCTGCGAGGTATATATTTATTCGGTAAATGCTAATTTTTCATAAAATGTACAATTAAAGAGCCAAATAATGCATTTTTATATTTTTATTACGTAAATAAGAAACACTTTCGTGTTACTAGCAACTTAAAAAAATATACCATTATCGATGATTATTATGAAAAAAAAACTGCGTCACTGAATATTTTATACAACTCAGAATGAAATATTGAGTCATTTACAATAACGCCTGTGTATATTTATGTCACGAGATTATTTATTATTACCTAATGAATACTAAGTGTTGCTGAAATACGGCAATTTCGCGGACGCTGAGGCTGGCAGCAATGCGCTTCATTCGCCAGCCAAGATTCGTAATCATTCATCAATCCTTGAAGGTTCAATATTGAATGTGTATGGTTTACGATGGGCAAGATGGATTTCTTCCCTAAATGCTCACAAAAGTTTAGTTCGCGTTAAACCGTTGTTATAAATGGTTTATTTTGGTGCTGAATTTCCAAAAAAAATTACATCACCTGTAGCGTGAACATCTTGCCTATCTAACCGCACGTACAATTACATCCATTGAACTATTTTTAATCTCCGGTGTTTTGTAGTAAAAAAAATTACAAAAAAATGGTAGAAACTCACAATAATCTGGACAATCATATATATTTTTTTTAAATTTAATCTTGTATTGTGGCTAACGCCCCAACCTCCTTAAATCTTTCTTTTCAATATTGGCCAACGACTGGATCGCCGTCATACAAATGGCCGTAGGGCCTATCACGTAAAATGTTTCTTCTGTTTGTGAGCCTTGAGTATCGCTTTTTGCCCTCCTCTCGCCCACACTCTCTAACGCTGTTGGGCTCTCTGACACATTTGGCCGCTTCTTTGGCCACATCCAAAAGTTTCTTGTCTGGCAAAAGAAACAAGTCAAAGAATTCCAGACAGTCCGTGCGATTGCTGCCACACTGACCTCTCTCATATCGCGACAAGTTGCGCGGGCCACAAAGCCCCAAGGGACCGAATACTTTTTGTCCAAGGATAATTCGTAAGAACGCCCATTCGAACTGGGGGAAAAGAAATAAGGATGGGGAATAGTATCTGAAAGTACGACTTATTTCTTGCTCTCCCTCTCTCGTTCTTTATCTTTCTCCCTAGTTTCCCTCGTTTTCCTTTCAGCTCCTTGCTACTCTATTCATTGGCGTTTCGCTGGTGATGCTGCTGTGCTCAGCGTTCCCGCAGCTCTCTCGACCCGCTTCCAGCACTGCGGAGCAGTCGCGTCGACACAGAGTCGACCGCATTCCAACCGAAAACTCCATGCATCCCTCCACCCCCCGGCTTTCTCGTGGCCTGGCCACCGATGGCGACCCCGTTCAACAATGCACTTGTCCTGGAATCGGAGCTTGAGAGAGGGTGCATTTGCACATATACATAGAGTGCAGAAAGCGCGCACCCGTTGCGCCAGAATCGTGCGCCTTTGCGGAATGAGCGACTACAGGGTGTCCCAGAACTGAATGCGTTCCCTGAAATGGGGGGTTGGGGGTGAAATTCTGAGTCGATTGATATAAGCATGTGTGGGTCTCAGATCAATCCCTGAATTATTGTTAATTTTTAAAGGCAGGCCAATCAGGTGCGCCCGATGAGCCGGCGTCCGGCGGTGAGCGATACGGCTCATCGGGCGCACCTGATTGGCCCGCCTTTAAGAACTAATAATAATTCAGGGATTGATCTGAGACCCACACATGCTTATATCAATCGACTCAAAATTTCACCCCCAACCCCCTATTTCAGGGAACGCATTCGGTTCTGGGACACCCTGTAAATACAAGGGCAAATACATGGTATGTTATGAATGGATAATCCTGCAACTGTTGATTGGTAAAATCATGTCCTACTATATGCTGAAATTTCAGGTTAGTAAAAGTCCCACGGTTTTCGAGATGAAAATCATCTGCTTTTGGTTTTTCGCATGCCATTTCTACAAATAACTTTTTTTAAATACTCTTGGTTATTTGGTCAATCTAGAAAAGTCGGCTTTTTAACCTTAAACGTTAAGGAAACTTTATGAAAAAAGATCTTATGCAGAATTTTCATACCAACAAATTCGAGCATCTGACTCTGATAGCCTGCTGTGTAAAAAAAGGTAATATGCACATCGTGCCAATTACTTGAAAAAGTTGCTTAGTTATGGCTGATTCGTATCATTTGTAGAAATAGCTAGCAAAAAACTAAAAGCAGATGCTTTTTTTTAATAACATAAAGTCCACAATCTCGAAAACCGTGGATCTTTTACTAAAATGTAATTCTAGTATATAGTAGGACATGATCCGACTTACCCACAGTTGCAGGATTATCCATTCATAACAGGACAACCTGTATATATGAGGGTGATTAAAAAAATTGAGTTTTTTTTTTAATTCCCCTATTTCGTAGTTGCAGTAAGGTGAAATAAGACGCCTGTTGAAACGAAGCCCTTAATATTAATATCTAGAGATTCCTCATCATGATATTCTATCTACCATGCTAATCTCATGGAGGAAACTTTGCTCGCTACTTTTGAATTTTATAAATCACCAACGGGCAAACGTGCAACAATACCTGAGGCATATTTTCATATGGAATTCAACGCTCTGTAAAAAAAACTCTTTTATCGTTTTATGATACATCTACTATTTTAAATGTTATTCACGTTCAAAGTTGAATTTATAGTGAATTGCTAGATTTTTTCACATTTCCAGCAATACTATCAGATTTACCACAAAATGGCATACGACCTTTTTTGTATATAATTTGATTTTGTATAAAATCATGTCCTCAAATAATTGAAAACTTCAGTAGTTTTATAGATAACGGCTCTACAAATTCATTTCTTCGAGAAGAGTTGCTATTGTATGAATAAAAGCGAATTTTCTTGATGTTACTTTTCACTGTTTACTGTTGATAAAAATTGCAAAACACATGAGTATTGTTTTCGTTCTATTTATAATTTTTCTAAAATAATACATTTTTTATTTTAAAAGTTATGAAATTATATTTAGTTCAAAATTATATTTAATTATATAAAAGTTATGAAAAAATTTCAATAACTTTTTCGTACTGTAAATAAATATTAGAAAGTCACTTCGGATGATCTAAAATTCGAAAACTTGCATGAGTTTGTAGATTTTTTCCGACGAGGGTATTAGAATGACAAGGTCGGGATTTCACACACAGCTAATACGTAGTTTTGCCAAGTTTGAGCTTTCTTTATTGGAAAATATCAATAGGTAATTGATTATTTGAGTTATTATTATTGAAGGACGAAAGTCACCCCAGCTCTTTAAAAGAGGCTAATTTTAAGAGTTTTTGAACGATTGCTATATAAGTAGTGGAAACTTGAATTGGAAAACATTATTATGCATAGTTTTAAGTGTACAAGCAATTTTTTTTTAAATTTTTAATTGCAAATGGCGCCGTCAGAGACCAAAACCATAGGCTACCTTTCGTGCAAAATCTTCCGCGGCCGGCAAGACTTCGCCTGTAGTTTTCAACCTAAAACAAAAAACGTAAACAATCTTCAAAATATCTACAAAAAGCTATGGCAAGTTATGAAGCATATGGAAATTATAAAATACACTTTTTTACAAAATCTAGTGCAAATTTGAATGAGAACTTTTATTTTTGTCTGAGTCACGTTTCCGGACAGTTTAAAAAACAAGGTTTTCAGAAAAATGCGTTTAAAATTTGAACTACGATTGAGCAATAGAAATTTTCGATTTACCTTTAATCTATAATGCCAGCACGATAGATTTGGGTTTGTTTGGGTTAAGGTCGTCCTCTTCCTCTTCCATTCTGAAAATTTGAAAATTCTTGAGTCGCTTTACTCGTTGAGTAAAGAGCCACCAATGTCGCATGACCAATCGGTGTAGGCGATTCTGGCAACTAGGATGATCTAAAATGAACAACAAAAAAATGTACCATTTCTATAATAATACAAATTTCGTACGACCGGATACTGTTATGAAACTTTGAAAATTGCGAGAATGGTCCTTTGTAAAAAAAAAGTTCGCTGTCGACCAAGAAAAACAATTTTAATCGTTCGTTAATCACAAACAAATGGATAAGCATATAAAAAAATCATGGGGTCATACGATAGAAAATGTTATAAACTATGCTCTATCCGAATTTAAAGTGACGAACATATTTTGAAATACGACATCCAATGTTTATTTAATATTTATGTTTCGAGAAAAAGGCAAGCGAAAAAAGGGTAAATCGCAGAAGAGCGGTTCGCTGTAGAGCAGTGGGCGATCTGACCCTTCAAAAAAATCGTCATAACTCGGTAAATTTTTTGACGACAGATTTTTACGAAATCTTTGTTGCAAGTGAAAGTTCTGGCCCCGAGGTACAAAACTTTGCATTAAAAGGGATCACTTTTTCAAAATTTCAAACTTTTGCGGATCCTTTAATTAATCTGTAAAGTCCACTTTTCCATTATTTCACGGTTAACCGTGCGAAAGGACTCCTGTTATCGCGGTCCCTTCAGTCCCCTTGCTCGGAGTACAATCGTAAACTTCTCATGACGCGCGACATTAACGTTTCCACACACTGTCCTGCTTTGTGCGTCAACTACACGAAAACGTTTTAAATTCACTCCCTTGAATTTTGGACCAGGAACCCGTTTTATTCCATTCGAAATATTCGCTTTGATATTTTTCTCAAAGGCCTTTTCCGTTCGTGTAAAACGTCGAGACCTGAGTACCTCTACTTGTTGTCACAACAGTAATTTATGGTCATTGTGATGTTTCATTCTTGCTCTTCGTTCCATTCGCGACCGACTCATAACGCGATTTTCTCGTATGCCAAAGTGACGATTAGGAAAAAAGAATGGCTTTTGAAAAAAAACTTAACGGGTTAGGCTTAGTTGTAATAGTCGAAAACAGCTCATTTTTTGGGGTTTTTAAAAAGAAAATCGTAGTAAGAAATTTTGACAAAAATTAGGTATCTGAAAATGTATCATCTGAACAACACTCTGTAATTTTTTTGTATAAAAATATTTACTTATAATCGATTTACAGCCCGGAAGCACCTCTTGGAAACGTCTTTTGCGGTGAGCAATGCCCTTCTGAACCATTATTATCTCATTTCAAAAAATATTCTAATAATTATAATGTTATAAAATATCCCATTATCTGATATAAAAAAATCAAGCAGATTTCGTTAGTATATTAGTTTATCCTATGATTAACCCTTCCTTGACACACTGGGTAGTTTTGACCCGAAGGAATTTGAAATAAAATGCTCACTTTCCCAAAATTGAAAGTTTTCAATCATTTTTCACAACAATTGAATTGTGTGCTTTCCGAATTTTTTATTATTCAGACATATTGAGAAATGTTTAAAGTGTATTCCAGATTTTTCTCAATAAAAACCGACCGAAGGGTTGTTTAAGGGCAGGTGGATGAAGTACTGGGTCAAATTGACCCAGTGTGTCAAAGTCGTGGCCAAATATAAGTGTGTCAAAGAAGGGTTAATCGAAGGAATTTCTGAAATAACAAATTTAACCTTTCGACTGCGCACTCCCGCCACGAACTTGTGACTGCATGTGGGGTCGATTGGACCCCAGACGTTTTTCAGATCGTTATATTTCGGTAAATATGCATTTTTTGTGGAGACGTTTTTTGTAGTCAAAGATGCTTATTTTATGGCCCAAAATTTATTTTTTAAGAAAAACGACAATCAAGTGCCCAAACATTCGTTCAAAGTAGGAAATGCGCTGGCAAATACGTACTTGCACGAAGAAGAAAATGGGGTCAAAACGACCTAATGTGCAGTCGAAGAGTTAATAAAATGGCGCGTGTTCAAAGTGAGTCTTGATTTTTTCAAAAATGGGGATTTTTCGTTTATCAAATCGGAAGTATACATCGGAAAAAAATCCTTAGATCAAATACTATATTTTTACGTTCAGAAAAGTCCTTAAAATTTCCGAAAGATCGATGCAGTAGTTTTTGAGATATTTTGCTCACCGACTTTGAAAACGTACTTTGGAGAAAAAAAGCGTTTAAAGTTTTGAACGACGCTCCGAGCGTTCCGACGGGCGTCAACATAACAGCCTATAAATCTGTCAATTTTCATCCGATCATCTTGCATTTTTCAGGGAACATTCATAGGATGATATATTGTCAAAATGGGGTCAGTGACCTATTTTCACACCCCACCAATTATTGACACTCCTCTCCTACGTACACAGTGGTCCTCAAAGTTCTAATAATTGAGCCCTAAAAGTGCCAATAATTTGGCCTAAAAGTGCCAATAATTGGGCCCAAAAGTGCCAATAATTGGGCCCAAAAGTGCCAATAATTGGGCCCTAAAAAAGTGCCAATGATTGGGCCCTTAAAAAGTGCCAATGATTGGGCCCTAAAAAAGTGCCAATGATTGGGCCCTAAAAGTTCCAATAATTGGGCCCTAAAAGTGCCAATAATTGGGCCCTAAAAGTGCCAATAATTGGGTCCTAAAAGTTCCAATATTTGGGCCCTAAAAGTGCCAATAATTGGGCGCTAAACGTGCCAATAATTGGGCCCCAAACGTGTCAATAATTGGGCCCTAAACGTGCCAGTAATTGGGCCCGAAAAGAGCCAATAATTACGCAACTTACTGTTTGAAAAAAGTTGCTGTTTTTGAAAAAAGTGATTTTTCGTCTTTGACCACTTAACCCCTCAAGGCGTGTCGAACGTGCGTCGTCGCTGCTTGGACTCAAGAGCAGTTCAAGAAGAGTCGGAATTCGGCGATCGAGCGTGAATGACGAGTTGGCAGGGAAGGTGTCTCACGCTCGGAACGGTCATCTCGTTTTTCACGCGCCAAGTGCTATTGTATCCGCGTGTCGAGTCAAGAGAAACGCACGAATAACCGCCAGATCTTCCAGATACGTATATACATACATGTAAATATGCGTAGCCCTTCAGTCGTCGGGAACGCAAGACACGTCATGCGATATTGCGATCGTTATCCGTATGGGAAACGACGAGATTCTCAGCTGCGATAACGCCTAAATGCGCCCATTTCCACGAATATTTAAGTTTTTTCTAATTCTTCTTTTTCGTACACTTTAATATTTCCACCTAGGCTCTTGTCTGTCCACCTAGGCCCTTAAGGGCTTGGCTTCACCCTTGGTCCCTTTCGCTTTCACCCCACACTTCTCACTTCGGCATTTCCAGTTCGTGGAAGTGGCAGGGTGTTGCCCACAGCTACTTTTTCTTAAGGGGAGGTACCTGAGTTAACGGTGAGAAAAACAGGTGAACGTCGGGAATGTTTATCTCAAAAACTAATGTTTCGATTGGACCCGGGATTTTTTTATTGGAAAATATGTACATTGAGGTATGTTTGGGAATTTTTTAAAATAAATTCGTTGACGAAGCGATTCAAACGCGATTATCTCAAAACATAGTTTTCAAAGTCGGTACGAGATGCATCTCGAAAACGGCTTGTCCGATTTTGTCCAAATTTGGATACAATATTCTTCGATAGTTTTTCTCGTTCGCCACTTAGGATTTTTTTGAAATTTTCATTTTTGACGGAATTGCGACCGTTTCAATTTGACATTCGTTTTTCGTTCGCAATTTGCCGACGATTTTGGATTGCATACACATTGCATGAAAAAGCAATGGTTCAATCAAATGAAAAACCCCTACGTGGCGAACGAGAAAAACTATCGAAGAATATTGTATCCAAATTTGGACAAAATCGGACAAGCCGTTTTCGAGATACATCTGGCACCCACTTTGAAAACTGTGTTTCGAGATAATCGCGTTTGAAACGCTTTCAGTGAACGAATTTATTTCAAAAAATTCCTAAACATACCTCAATGTGCATATATTCCAATAAAAAAAAACCCGGATCCAATCGAAACATTAGTTTTTGAGATAAAAATTCCCGAAGTTCACCTGTTTTTCTCGCCGTTTACTCAGGTACCACCCCTTAACGCACTGCTGTATCGCATTCGCACGAGGGCACAGGGAAACTGTCGAAAACCTGGGCCGATAGAGACAGCCTGTGTTTTACTGATTGTGAATTCGAAATCAACATATATGAAAAATCTTCGTGACTCAACGCGTCGTTTCGCTGATACGTTTTAGCGACGCCGTAAAATCCCACGCGCGACGAATGGTCAAGGGAATTTTCGCTCTTCCAAATGCGTGCAGCGCATCGTTTATGGAATCCGATCACTCGCCGAGACTCCTTCAAGATGAGAGGGAACTTTCAAGGCGTGTTAACCAAAAGACGCGCGGTTCTCGTTACTTCCGGTCATCGTTTCACGAACCGAAGTGACTCGCTTAACGAATCGCAAAATTCTTTGATTCCACTCACGAATAATATTCGCAGGATGCGTGGAACATTCCTGAAGTGATCCGCGAGTGACGTTTGTCGCTTGCGATTTTTCCCGAATTTGTACTCACTATATGAGGCCCAGTAGGCGTCAGGGTCCCAGTGATCGTCATGTTTACACATTAAGGGGTGAAACGCCACCGTAGAATAAAAAAAGATTTCTTAATTGGATTAATTTGCTTAAGAGATGCTTTGAACCAGCTAGAATAAGGGGAAAAAAGTTTAGTACCTGTAAAACACAGGTCCGCAGGCCCGTGGGGGTCTACGGTGGCAGTGGCTGGCCCGTGTGCAAGACATCGACCGTTTTTCTCGGAACACAATTTTTCAAAACGGCACGCAGCATAACTTCAACGATTTTCATTGTTTTCACTCTAAATGTTGAGCAGATCTTTAAAATAACATCCCGAAGAGAAATATGTAGCGGGATTTTCCATGAGTTAATTATAACATTAGTTGTTAACAAATGATTGTCCTTTTTTCTATCGAAAATTGAGTTTTTACTTTAAATGCATGCCAATTACACAAAAAATCATATTTTCAAAATTCCCTACGTATTACTCTAGCTATACTCGTGTAAATCAATAGAATTTTTTTTTCCAAATTCAAATTTGCGTCAATTATACTGCTTGCCCCATGCGTCTCAAATTCAACATGTCTCGTGAGAATGGCTCCATCGTCACCATTTTATATAATTTTTTTTTGTTCACTCGAACAGATGACTAATAACATCCTTGAATATTATTATCGTTTTACTCGTACTTCCACCAGGCCCCCGGCAGCTGATACCGTTTTCAAAGTCGGTGGACGTGATATCTCAAGAACCACTCGATGGATTGTTTCCAAATTTACAGAAGATACGATGAAAAATAGTTGAAGGTCGTTGACGATCTCACTTTTTTTAAATCGATCTTTATTTCCTACCAGCCACGTAAAAATGACGACTTTTTCCATCGATTTTGTATGCTCGAAGTTTAATTCGTTGCCACGTTGTTAAAAAAAATGGTTCAAAAAATCGACGATCGTCAACAACTCGTATTTATTATTAACTTGAATAATCCGTTTGGTTTTGAGATTTCGGATAGACTGTTCAAGCTGGAGAGTGTCCACCGCTAAATGTCGCGAAGAAAATTCCATCATCTGCCGGTGGCTATATTTTTGTCGTTTTTCTGTATTTTTTGGTGATTTTATTTAAGGTTCTCAATATATGTACCTTTGTGTTAAAAAAATGCGTGACTTTCACCAACCGTTTTCCGGAAGAGAAAATCGTAATTTGGCCATTTTTTCGGATCTCTAGATAGATGTAGTCCCTTAAAATAACTTCTGCGCACTTTCCAAGTTGAGCTACATAGTTTTGTAAAGTCGAGCGATCTGCTTAAGGTAGCACGAGCGCGCAATCTTGATTCTTATAGATTTTGTTCAAATTTTAACCAGACATTGTTCATATGATTATGCATGTTTGAGTGAAATTTCAGAACAGTCGACTATTTAGATTGGGAGGCAATGCTTTTAAAATTGCAACTTTTAACACTGCAACGCTGCATCGAAATGAAGACAAAATGATTTTCCGCAAAAAATATTTGTCCCCTATAATAAGAAGACATATGGCAACACCGCAGAACAGTATTGTTCAATATTACGAAAAAAAATAGTTATCGGGTTCCTAAAGTTAAAAACTCTGTCATGAAAAATATTTGTATTATAAGTATTAGTACTTTGTGTATGTTATCTTCATTAACAAATAAAAGTGTCGGTTCATTCATAACTAATTAAAAACTTTGTTCGATTAAAAGTTACTTCCAAATAAAAATCTGTGTTGCAGTATTATTTTAACCCTTAGTAGTTACACTTAGCTAGAATCACGTTACAGTCATACTGGGTCCATGGGACCAAGGCGTTTTTAAATTGTTACAAATAATGAAATAATGCCATGAGCGATATGAAAAAAATAGTGAGGTATAATTTGAACCTTGTTCAATACAAGGATATTGGTTAGAAATCAAAAATTAAATTTTAAATTTGCAAAAAAAATTATGCATAAAGAAAACGTGAAAAAAGACGTTTTTTTACTAAAATTGCTGTAACTCGTGTAATTATTGTCAAAAAAAATGGTTTTATAATCTGGAAACAATGTACTTTGAAATAGACATAGCGGTTTCTGTGGACTTTTCAAAAAGTATATTTATTTCATCCAACGCAGGTGCAATTTACAAGGAAAGAATGAAACGCTTCCGCATATAAAAAAATGCATGTTTTATTGGAAATAAAAAGTTGTACGGCATCAAAATAATTTGTTTGGGTCCCGTGGACCCAGTGTGCCTATCAAGGGTTAAATATGCCGCGCAAATTCACGTCATTAGAGACGTGAAACGATGCGGTGTTGCCATATGTATTTTTATTATAGGGGACAAATATTTTTTACGGAAAATTATTCTCTCTAAATTTCAATGCTGACTCTGCGGTGTTAAAAGTTGCAATTTTAAAACCCATTATCTCCCAATCTAAATAGTCGACTATTCGGAAATTTCACTCAAACATGCATAATGATATGAACAATGTCTGGTTAAAATTTGAACAAAATCTATAGAAATCAAGATTGCGCGCCCGTACTACCTTAAGATGTCGATTACTGGGCCTTACATATGCGAAACGCCACTCGATGTCGTTGCTTTTTCCGCGCGTATACGAGCGCCGATTTTCCCGGCCCCTGCTGCTCGAGACAAGACATCGAGTGCTCCTCTTTGACGGGCTCGTATCGCGCACGCTTGCACCTTTTCACAACGATATATACAGCGTGTAATAGACACGCGAAGTGGATTTCAACGCTATATATTTCTGCCTGCGCGTTTAGAAGAGAGGAGAGAGAGACAGAGAGAGAGAGAGAGAGACAGAGAGAGAGAAGTCTCAAAGGAAGAAAGGAAGCGCGAAGGAGTGAGAAAAAAGAATAATCCCGTCTCGGGTGCACGAAAGAAGTCCAATGAGCGAGTGCTGGCGTATGCAACGACGATGTATCCGGTGACAGGCGTGAAGTAGCTGCAAAAAAACAGAAACGTTCGTATGAAAAAGAGGAAAGAAATGAAATAAAATGCACGACGAGGCGCGTGCGAGTCGTTCGCACCGATGGACGATAAGAGGGTGAATTCTTGCATCGAAGGAAACGGCAAGACGAGACGTTTCGCGAGAGAACACGGCCTGGGGAAAAAGAGCCATAAAGTGCCGACGCGGCAAAACTATTTTTGACGCTCTTCCTCGAGCTGCGAAAGCCCACCAAGTATTTTTTTATTTTTTGTGCCCACCTCCATCGTACATCATACGTGGGAGGATTTTTATTTTTTAGAGCAATTGAACCCAACGTTATGCGGGTATTAGTACGAATAAAAAAGGGAAACGTTATACACTGTAAAAAAAATCTGTATTAAAATTAATATAAAAGTGTAGGAAGTCTTTTTACAGATACCGTTTATGAATTTTAATATTGTCATTTGAAAATCAATGCACTGCTTTTCGAATGTCTAATAATTGTTCAGTAATATCGCAACACTTAAGTACTGGAAAAATCATATACGTATCGCAAGGTATCTATTGTGAGCGTATTAAAATTAATACGCACAGATTGCATTTTTTAATTAAAAAAAAAGTAAATTTGGCATAGAAAATAGTATTAATTTTACGGTGGTAGGTTAGTGTAATTCTTATTATTTACTTTCTGCGTCTTTAATAATCTCTGTATGAATTTTAATATACAAATTCCGGAATTCTTTTACTGATTCAGTCCGTGAAAACTAATAATCGTTATTTTTAAATTAATACACTACGATTTGAATGGCTAAGTAATGTGTAGTAATACTGTAATACCAAAGTGCTGGAAAAATCGTATACCTATTCAAAAGTATCAGTTGTGGATATATAAAAATTAATGCTAATCGATTTGAGTTTGTTTGGGGTTAATTAACTTGGCTGCTTGTTCCGTTAATTCACCACTTACTTATTTGTTTTTTCCTTAGATTTTCGCGTTTGTTCCTATCCTTCCCCTCATTGTGACCGTTCTTTCCTCTCCTTTTGTCCCCCTGTCCCCCCCTTGCGACCGCAGCCCCCCGCTGTATTATATTCATCATGACTACAATTCGTATTTCTAACTAGTCTTATTTCGCCGTTAAATGCCGAAGAAAAATATTTCACGACGAAGTGTACGCGACGAGGATTCGAACCCGGAATCTTCCGTCCGCTGGTTCAGTGGCGAGCACGCTAACCACTAGACCATCGCTCCGGGTTTTCATCACTTACTTTAGATTTGGTGTTACTCGATACGTTTGTTATGATTTGATTTAACATGCTGACCAAAGCACGAATTTGAAGTTTTCTGCACTGAATTATATATTAAATCAGATTATCCGAATAAACGCATACTAACAAGGAGAAGGCAGAGCCTGTATGTCGCGAATCGGTTTCTCCTTTCGCGTGGTGAGAGTTAAAGACCTCTGAATTAATGTCGTTTTTGATTTTTGTTCCAATAGGCCTTAGTTGCTGAGATATCGCGATTTGAAAATGTGGGAGTTTCGGATGGAGCCAAGCAGGTTTCGGCTGGCGCATAGAGTACGTTGAGCGTTAATGCTTGAGACAAGAGCGGCCGTAGCTAATACGGTAAGACGACGGACTGGCACTTGAAAGTTCACGGTTCGCGTCCCCGTGCTTTTTTTTTAATTTAATTTTTATTTTATTTATAATCTCTCATGACTTTGCATGTGCAGGTAAATAAGAACATTCGAAAATATGTATTACTAGTTTTATTTATCTATTATATTGAAATTCATCTTAGTTCGTGGTGTCGTAAGCCTTTGTACTTCCCTTGCTTTTACGATGGTTTCCTCCCTCCAATTTGTCAGCATACCGATCTGATTGAAGAATCAGAATAATTACCTGCCGCGAAATTTGCAAGTGTGAATTAGATTAATTATTTATTTTTTTAACCATATTATTTTGCTTTGTAATTGTGGCTCGATTATTAAGATTAATTATTTGTTATACAATATTATTGTGCTATGTAATTGTGACTTCATGATTGGATTAATTATTTGAATATAGTAGATAAATAAAACTAGTAATACATATTTTCGAATTTTCTTATTTACCTGCACATGCAAAGTCTTATGAGAGATTAGAAAGAAACAAAAATTGAATTAAAAAAAAGCATGGGGACGCGAACCGTGAACTTTCAGAGTGCCAGTCCGTCGTCTTACCGTATTAGTTACGGCCGCTCTTGTCTTAAGTATCAACGCTCAACGTACTCTACGCGCGAGGCGAAACCGGCCTGGCTCCGTCCGAAATTCCCAAATTTTCAAATCGCGATATCTCAGCAACTAAGGCCTATTGGAACGAAAATTTAAAAAACGACGTTAATTCGGAGGTTTTCAACTTTCACCCCGCGAAAGGAGAACCCGATTCGCGACATCTAGGCTCAGCCGTCTCCTTGTAAATTAGAAAATGTACGTGCCTTCGTATTGTAATTGTCCTATTCATTTCCAAATATTCTCCAGTCTATCATAATATTCAGTGCACAAAAAATTGTATACTCCTGAACCAAGTATTGTAAAAATTAAGAGTCAGTTTGTAATTTTCTTACTTCGTCTACATTGTATATATTCAAAACGCTTGTTGTATTTTTCAACTAAGAATATTTATTTTTCTATTAGACGCCTTGAAAAATTGTACATAGTGTATTAATATTCAATTCGTACGTATTACGAAATGTAAAACCGTATGAAATGTAGGTCCGGTATTGAATTTTACAACACTGAAGCCTAAATATCCATTCATATACTAAGTTTTGAAATTGAATTTGCCATAGTATTGTAAAAGTATTTTAAATTTCATATTTCTTTAAACAGCGTTTTGTAATATTCAATGTACGAGGTATTGTACTTTTCAACAGAATGAAGTTAAAAATAATAGTCATATTGCGATTTTTAAACTTTTTTGTGTAAATAATGAAATCATATACGTTTGTTGCATTAATCAAACAAATATTTGTATTATTATGATGCGCGTTGAAAAACTCATCAGCAGTATACTAATATTCAATGTCCCATATATTAAAATGTATACGCATCTATGATAATTCATTTCCATTACTGAAATTTCCATTACTGAAGTGCGAATTTGCGTTTCGTATTCCGAGTTTAGAAATTTTCAATTATAAAAGTATAGTAAATTTAATGACTTTTTTTACAGTGTAGGTCAGGTCTGTACCGTAAAATGGAGTTACTTTGAACAGGTTTCGGTAGTTTTTTGAAGGTAACCTTTTTTTAACATCCTGAATTCCAACGTTTTTGCTCCAATGGAACAATGGGTCCTTTGGCTATCAAATGCACAAGAAAGTCAAGCCACCCCCCCCCCCCCCCCCAGTTTTATGGTTAAGTTTCAAAGTAACCTCGAGCATGGGGTTTCTTTGATAAGGCATTGAAATGAAACTTATATCAAAGATTATGGGTTACGTTGACATCATTTTGACAACAAAGTTCATATTTTATGCATTATACATGGAACTAAATGAAAAACAACGAATTTTTACATTCAAATTATCATCTTTAGTAAGGAAACATTTTACATCAAAATATCGAGTACCTAGGGTACTATTGTAGGGACTTAATCAGTCTTATGATCATCATCGAGATGAAAATCAACTTGAGCAACATTACAATCAACTTTAGCAACTTTACGATAAACTCGAACAACAAATTTAAACACATTTACATGCGCACACATTTACACCGTATTTTGACGCTCTGGTAAAGTAGCCCCAAAAACTGTCAAAGTTACCTTTAATGTCAATTTGACACCGTTCTACGGTACCCATTCGAGGCTGTTTCCTACGAGATCAGAAATTCACCATCTCGCGTCCCTATTTCGTTTTTATTACTTCGATACTCTTCCGCAGTTGATACAGCTGTGTGTGTAAGAGCGAATCCTGACCCTGAACCGTCGTCGTTTGCCAACCATGGTATAAGTCAGGGATACCCTGTCGTAGGGTCAGCTCAGCCCTGGAAAGCAATAGCTTACTGTAATATGGCCTCGGCTGGGTACAACACACCATATAACATTACCATAGGTCCGTAACTGAGCACGCTCGCTTATTTCAGAGGGCACAGTCTACATATGTACAGGACTACTGGTTATTGGTCACGATCCCGTGAAAGGGTTGTAGGACATGTTTTCCCCTATCAAATAACTCAGTAATGCTTTGAGCAAAAGTAAACCATTTTCGAGATATTATTTTTTTCATTCATTTTTGAGTGAGGGTGAGGCAACTTTGAAAATAAAAAATAAAAACTGTTTTACGGAATTAAACTTTGCTATTTATTTGTAGTTTGAGAACACAGTAACAAAGAATTGTCGACAATAAAATAAGAATAAAGTGAAAACATTTTTGCATTAGGAGCCTAAAACTCTGCAAGTCTAATAATTATTCTTATTTCGTTTTTGATGATTCTTCGCTACTGTTTCCTCAAACTACAAATAATGGAAAAGTTTGATTCCATACGGGAGTTTTTTTTTCGAAATTCATTTTTAAAGTTGCCTACCCCTAATTTAGAAAAAATAATATCTCGACAATGGTTCACTTTTGCATAAAGCATTGCTGGGTTATTTGATAGCGGAAAACGTATCCTACAACCCTTTCACGGGATCGTGACCAATAATCAGTAGCCCTGTATATGTATATGGGGGTGATTTTGGGGGTAGGGTGGTCCTCGCCACGATCTCTATACGAATTGGCTTACATTTATCCACCGGTGATGTGAAGACATTCGAGTTTGTATCATGTTGAGTATGGGAACAATAGGCAACGATGAAGAGGGACTTCGAAGTCGAAGGACTTCGAAATCATACTTCCCACATCTATATCGCTTTATATATAGTATATACTATCTCTATATAGTATAGTATCTATAAGTCTATATTGCATAGAAGGTATTTGGCGCAAGGAGCGACACAGTTTTTTAGGGGATTGAGGGTCATTTGCTACGTTTTCACCCTTAGACCATATCCTAAGTGTCACGGTAATCAAGATATGATTTTTTGTTTTTCTTTAATTGCCCGAAATTTCGCCTTTAAATCGTCATAACTTTTTTGTTTGTGGGTGTGATAGCACGAAATAACTTTTGTTGTATTCTGCAATGTATGTTGATTTTAAATGAATTATTATTTGATACAACTGGTTTTAAGGAAGTGCCTCATGAGCCAACTCATTTCCAAAGTCTCAAAAATGCGTAAATGTATGAAAAATGCCAACTTCTAAATTCATTATAAAAAAAAAGACGAAGAGCTACTTTGAACTAAGCTTTGTTTTAAAAAGTTATCTAGTTTATACCCTTCCCAACGGTATGCTACATGTCATAGAAGTCATTCATTATGTCGTCAAAATAAAAAGAATAAGTTTTTTTTATCATGAATTTAGGAGTTGAAATTTGTTCTACATTTACACATTTTAAGACTGGAAGCGCAAAAGTCATATTCTTGAAACCAATTGTATCGAATAATGCTTTATTAATAATAAACATACATTGCATAATACAACATAGCCTACTTCGTGCTATCACGACCAACAATAAAAAAAATATGACGATTTAAAGGCGAAATTACGGATCATTGATAAACAAAACGAAAAAAAATCATGGCTCAATTTCCGTGACACTTAGGACATAGGGTCTAGGGTGAAAAAATTAGCAAATGCCCACCCCCTCCCAATCCCCCGAAAAAATGTGTCGGTCCATGCGCCAAACACCCTGTACACGTATACGATCTACAGGGTGTCCCTCTTATCTCTGCCACCCGAAATAACTCGGTAATTATCGATGTCACAAAAAATGTTCCAGACAAAAGTTGTACGGTGTAATGGGGGCCATCAAATGCGACCAATTTTTTTTATCTCGCTGGAGGCGCTGACGCACACTGAAGGTCACCTCCACTTTTTAAATGTAATGGTACATTTTTTTCAACCATCTTGTGGAGCACCCCAAGCCGCAAAAAAACATTGGGGGTTCAAAGTCGTTCAAGGTCATTCAAGGTCACCTATTAAAATAAAATACAAATGTAAATATCTCAGATCACTACCAAATATTTGGTAGTGATCCGAGATATTTAGATTTGCATCATCGATACTGACCTTGAATGACCTTGAACGACTTCGAACCTCAATGTTTTTAATGCAGCTTGAGGGGCTTTACAAGATGGTTGAAAAAAATGCACCATTCCATTTAAAAAGTGGGAGGTGACCTTCACTGTGCGTCAGCGCCTGCAGCGAAATAAAATAAATGGTCGCATTTGATGGTCATACCGTACAACTTTTGTCTGGAACCTTTTTTTGCGACGGCGATAATTACCGAGTTATTTCGGGTGGCAGAGATAAGAGGGACACCCTGTGTATTGTATACGTGTGTATCAGCTAGAGCTAGAGTCGATGCTAGACTCTCCCTAGTCGTGTGTCCCTTGAGGGAATTGTGCAGGCTAGCTACAAGTTGGCCAAGGTCTAACGTCGATGGCCACGTCTGTGCGGTGGAAAATCTTTGGCCAATAAAACTCGAAGGACACTGTGGAAATGGGACGGTCGTATCGCTGTCGGAGCCAGGAATACAACTGCCTACGTTTCTTTGAAAAGTGCCCTTTTTTATTGCTGTGTGATCAGTATCGGCAATTGTGTCGTTAAATTACCGTCAAAAATCGTTGTTCAATTATTCTCAAAGTCTATGTATTGTAATCCGGGAAAAAAACTCCAGAGGACTATCTGAAAAAAATGTATATGTACTTTTGTCATCCTGTCGATGACAAAGTAACCCTTCAATACTAGACTTTTTCAAAATGTTGGTGGGATTGGGGAATGTTTTATATCAGATACTAAGACGGAGCTGCACTACCCTACCATGTGGGTTTATTTTCCTTCTCTCTTTCTGCCCCCCCCCCATCTCTACTTTTAATCGATTTAGTTAATATTAAAACATTTTTGGAACATCCCTTACAGTTTTATTTCATGTAAACACAGAGTGCATACATGATTCACCGGGAGAGCAAATAATTAATTAATTTGATACAGGTTAAACTGAGTAACTAACAAAATCTGAAATAAAGATCACATTAACGGATTATGCTTAGTTGTAACAGTCGGAAACACCTCGTTTTTGGGATTTTTTAAAGTAGATCGCGATGATACGTTTGTACAAAAATTAGGTATTTAAAAAAAAGTCATCCGAAAAAAAATCTGTATTTTTAGTGTAAACACATTTACTTATAATCGATTTACAGCCGGGAAGCACCTCTCGGGAACGTTTTTTGCTGTGAGCAACGTCCTTCTGAGCCAAGTTATCTAATATAAAAAAATCAAACAGATTCCGATGGTATATTAGTGTATCCTAAGATTAATCGAAAGAATTTCCGGAATATCAAATTTAAAAAACATTGCGCGGGTTTGAAGTGAGAGTCTTGATTTTGGCGAAAAGAATTGGCATTTTTCGTTCACTGAACCAGAAATTTTATTTCTATTAGTTCATTAAACCTAGTTCATTCTGGTTCAATTTAATTCATCAAACCAGAAATCTCACTTCTGAATGTTATTTCTATACACCAGAGAAAAAAAACCTTCCATCAAAGACTATATTTTTACATGTAGAAAAAGCCGGAAAAATTTCAGAACGATCGATGTAGTAGTTTATGAGATATTTTGCTCAGCGACATTGAAAATATACCTACTTTCGAGAAAAAAGCGTTTAAAGGTTCGAACGAGGCTCCGAGCGTTCCGACGGGCATCAACATAGCAGCCTATAAATCAGTCAATCTTAATCCGATCACCTTGAAATTTTCAGGGAACATTTATAAGATGATATACTGTCGAAAAATATTGGTTCAAAAACAGTGATTTTTCGACTTTCACAACTAGGCATAATCTCTTAAGTAATTAAAGAAAGTTCGTTATTTTCAATTAGCAAAATATGTTAAAAATGAAGAAAAAAGACTCCCAACACAGGTGTTTGAAGTTTCTTTCTTCATTTTTAACTTACATTGCTCACTAAAAATAACCAATTGCAAAGCGTATTGATAAAAATGAAGTAAAAAAATACACAGAACTCATGATTATTCGTCAATTGTTGTATTCAGTTTGTTTTGTCGATATCATCATTCTCGCTTATCGCAATTATAATTAACCACCATGCCCATTAGCCTAAATTCTATTCCACACTCCAGCTGTGTTTCTGTCAAAGACTCATCGAAGTCAATTCGGTAGTTCTCGAGTTACAAACGAAACACACGCATCCAGCAGTTTTACTATACGTAGAGGCTAAAACGTAAATTGAATAGCAGGGTCAATTAAATGACGATAAAACCCCTGCATCCTCCAGTGATGAATGAAACGGCAATTGCCTTTTTCCATTGTTAGCCCAGTCACTATGTACTTGTAACCTTGCAAAAATTCCGTTATCGCTATTCCTTGTTTTAACCCTTGGGGGGGGGGGGTCACCGGTAGTCTAAATTCAACCTGGCGACCAAATCCTCCATGGGCTTATGTCCGCCATTTTGAATTTCATGAAAAATTGTTTTTCTCGAATAACTCGGTCATTTACAATTTTTCAGTAAAAATAGTAAAGACCAAACATGTAGAAAATTAAATTTCCTACAACTTCAGTTTTACAGTTTTTTCTCTACGATCGATATTTTTCGAATTAAACCCGAAAGCGTGGCGATGTAAAACTATTGCATTATCTCGTTTATTTTCAACCTTAGGGCATAATGGAATATAAACAAACTTCTAGGGAATTAAATTTTCGACAATTTTGGTCTTCACCTCATTGCTCTCACAATCAATATTGTAGGAAGTCATTTGAAGCCGAAGGGCTGGCATGGAAGCCGGATGATCACGGATGAAAAGCGCACCGACTAATGGCAGACTTTTCGAAACTTTCGCCAGACAGTCATTAGGAAGATCCATAGACAAGATTAGGGACGAGTTTGATGAGGTGTCAGTGGCGTATCGCTTTAAAAATAAGTCTACATGTCCAGTGGTGTAAAAATGTGTATTGGTCGCTTATTATTGCTGATTAATTCGTTCCGACCTGGGTTTCTCCCCTAACTTCCACGATATTTTCCGACGTGGGCGAGCACAGGGCAAAGCGGGGCTTGCGAGAGCTTACTGCAGAAGGGTAGAGCGCCGGGGGTGCCCCGAGGATGTGAGGGTTGCGCACTCGGGGGTGCGATAAGAGAGAGGGGGTGCGAAAGAGAGGGGTGGGAATGGGGCGAGAGTACGCGTGCGGGGAGTACGTCAAAGTTGCTTGTCGGGGTGGGGTGGGGGGAGAAGGGATGGAATCCATTGGACAGTGGAAAGGGGCGCAGACGAAACCGACGACGAGTCTCTCTCTCTGTTAACCGCGCGCGGGTCTTCAGTTCCTCGCTAGCCGCGACTCGTGACGCGTGAGCGCGTTTTTCGAACGATCCTTCCACCGATTACGATATAGATGCCCATCGCGATATATCGGAATCGCAATCGAACGTCGATTTTTTCTCAACTCGCGATTTAAAATCACGAAAAAAATAATAACGACCTTGACGATGAATTAAGTTTGCTTTCATTGATAATTCTAATGGGAAAGATCGGCTCGATTTTTCTTTGTTTTATTTTTTTATTTTTGAGTTTATCGGTTGATTATTGGGACTCCGAGAGTGAATAGATAGACAGACAGAGAGAGGGAGTGAGAGAGAGAGAGAGAGAGAGAGAGAGAGAGAAGGGAGGAGAAACGGAGGCGAATACGATTTGTGACCAACACCGGAAGTATCGTTCACCGACTCGTCGCTCATCCTCACGTGACCTGGACGCACCTGCGTCGCATTTCCGCAACGAAAGACAGAGAGCGCAAGAGAGAGAGAGAGAGAGAGACAGAGCCATCACTTGCGCTCTTTCCTTGTTACACTTCGATCGTTTACTTAACGGAGTGCTCTATTAGAAAGCTTCCGGACTCGTCGACCTATGCACGTCAAACTCGCCAAGTGTTATTTTTCACCCAGCTTCTACGCGCACCTAGTTCAGAAAAAAAAATAATAAAAAAAAACTTGAAAAACATCGCTCGAAATTCAATGCCCGAAATTGTGCCTCAACAATAAGAACTCGAGCGTTGAAGTTTCCGAAAGAAAAACATCCACAATAGTACGATAACGATGTATCCATAAATCCCAAACAATTTTTTGTTCATAAAATAGATGACTAATCCATAAGGAGTGCTGGTTACATCGTTTTCATTCATGCCACTTTATCGTCCACGTGTACGAGACTCTCAACCGTCAAGGTCGGGCGTTCCACCTACTCGATAACCCATTCGCACTTCTCACCTTTACTTCTACCACCTCGACAGATACCCCCCCACCTGGCTACTCACGGGCCAGCTTCATTTTCCAACTTCCTTACGGACGTCTATACTTATACACATACACCTATATACCCGTCGGAATTCCCGATAAATTCCACTTCATTTTTCCTCGGACGAAAAAATTTCGTCCTCCATCGGAATTTTCTCCGGCTGGATTCTTTTTCCTTTCTCCCGTCGCGAATACGTTGAAAATACGGTTGGTTATTTCGGGGAAACGTATTGCACGGTGTCTGTGAGTAGAGCTGGTCAGGTCGACGGTTCTATCCTCGGGGGAAATTCCGTTTCGTATGCGTCTGCACGTAGATTTGTGCGTATGTCCGCCCGGACAACCATAAGGCCAGGTAAATTCCCCGTGCCATATAAACACACACACACACACACACACACACACACACACACCTACAAACATACACACACACACACACCTCCAAACACACACAGACACCTCCAAACACACACACACACACACCCCTACAAACATACACACACACACACACCTCCAAACACACACACACACACACACACACCCCTACAAACATACACACACATACACCTACAAACATACATACACAGATAAAAACACACACACCCCTACAAACATACACACACACCTACAAACACAAAGGCACCTAAAAACACACACACACACACACACCTACAAACATATACACACACCTACACACTTACAAACACACGCGCCCACCTACAAACACACGCACACACACACATACACACCTACAAACACAGTCACACACCTACAAACATACACACCTACAAACACACGCATACCCACAAACACACTCACACACCTACAAACACACACACACACACACACACACACACACCGATAAACACACACCCACAAACACACTCACACACACGCACCTACCAACACACACACACACACACACACACACACACACACACACACACACACACACACACACACACACACGCGCGCGCGCGCGCGCACGCACGCACGCACCCGGCATAATAATAGCAATGTCTGCAGAAACGCGCAACCGGAAGTATCGCTGAACCGACCGCGTACACAAATTACCATTGCAATAAACAAGCCACTGCAGCAACCCAAACAAGCTAACCTTTCGCAAGGATTCGCAGCAGCGAGACTGGAGGAATCAACATTACGATCAGTGCTGCGAGAATTCCAACAGTCGTCGATGATAATTGTTCAAAGTACCGGAATTTTGTCGTTGATAGATCATTTTGAGGGTACCGATGATCAATGCTAAAGTGACTTTATGGAGATTTCATTCCCAGCAGTAAAATTCGCAGTTGGGTGTCGCCAAGCTGAAGACCGATCCGGCAGGTGGAAATATCCTCCTGCTGCGGGGGATGAATCGACTAGATGAGAGTGCAGTGCGGTTGTAACTCTAGTTTTACGTACTGTGAAGCAAATACATCAGCCGGTGGAAGAAGGTGGCTTTTCTTGCGGAGAAAGAGAGAGAGAAGGAGAGTAAAGGTCCGGTGAAGAGAGGCCTCCAAGTGTGCTATGGTTACGGTGAAGTTGCCGGAGAAAACCACCGGAAACCTCCCAGCCTCTTAGTCAGTGGGTCAGGAAGTCTCTACCGTAAGTATACCGCATTACCCTGGATTACCTCGCATTACGAGAGCCTCGAGACGGCAATAGCAGCGTATCGTCGTCCTCTTTTTCTCGCGTCTTCTACCGCGTAGGTACATACGGTATATATATATATATTTGGTAGAACGTAGGTGTTAAATAAATAAACCCATACATATATACGTATAAATAATGTAGGCACGCATATACGTATTCGTTCGTACGCGCCGTGTGTCACATGAATTTTAATAATTTTCCAGCGGAGCGCAGGCCTCATGAATGACGATTTGTCACGGGGCAATTCAATTCGAAGGCCTGCTCCTTCGTGTCTTCGCACACTTGGGCATTTTTCGAGTAATAATGAAACACTATGTAGTCGTGAATAAATCACTATGTTTCACTTCATACACTTATGGAAACGTGGCAAATTTGCAAGTTATTTTCTTTATTTTTTGCACGTGAGACGTATCGACAAAAATAAGCACGGTTGACAATTTGCCGGAAGAAATGTGCGTTCGAAGTTCAAATGAAATTTACAAAATTTCGATTAAATTCAGCTGTACGTAATGCGCGTCATAGCGAAATGTGTACGCTGCGAGAACTGACGACGGGTATTCCCAGCGATTGTAAACGACGACGAAATCGTCTATATGGATATACAGGGTGATAATTATGAGGAAGGCATGTGTTTTTGAGAGTCTGGTACGGAGATTTTGGGACTGAGAAAAATATGATATTTAATGGTGTTTCAAGTCCTTTACGAAAAAAAGTATAGCGTATTTTTATGATAGGTAGGATTTGTCAGCAAATATTGAGCGTTCTAGGAAAATTCAACATTCTATTTGGAGTGCGGAATAAACACAATTGAATTACAAATACGTAACACTCCTAGAAAATGTCTTATCAATGGAAACAAATCCCATTTATATGATGTTAAAGTTTCCATCGTTGGAGTGCAACGAAAATTATTATATACATTTGTTGGCTGTGAAAGACCGCGAATATTTTTTATGAATTACAGATTTAGGTACGACTTCAGATTGCAAAAAAGGGTCCAGATAAAGATGAAAATGAAGAAATGAAGAATGAACAAAAAACTCGTTGCGTTCCAATGATGCAAATTTCACGGTCGTCCATTTATTCCTTTTAAAATACATCTTTGACATTTTTTTTCGATGACAGGATACCCAAAAGTTTTCCAGGGATATTTCGGATTCGGAGCTCAATTATCTTCATTCTGCCGTCGATTTTTCATCAGGACTCTCAATTTTTCGGGTAAATACAACTCATCGCAAAAAAACGCTATATCTTTTTTCGAAGAGGAAAACCATTTAAAAATATTTTTCTCAGTCGCAAAACCTCCACGTACGGCCCCTAAAAAACACATGCCCACTTTATAATTGATGACATTGAAGTTTGCATCATTGGAATGCAACCGATTTTTTGTTGTTGTTGCTGAAACATTCGTTTCTGCCGATTGCACTTATGAAAATCACTCCCACTTTGTTACGTTTCGAAAGTAAGTTACAAAAGTGTTTTCAAAAATAATACAAATCAAGAAATGACAAATAAAATCGTTGCGCTCCAACGATGCAAACTTCAATGCGATTATAATTGGCACTCTGTACGTGTATGTACATCTACACCACCGAGCATATGCATTGTCGATATACTTGATCGAGTTACGCGTACGAAGAACGCTTGCGATGGGGCAAAGGAAATTTACGCTTTTGCGAATGCATTCGCCACTCGCGAGCAACAATAACAAGCGCACGAGTGCACGCCCAGGTGACACAGAACTGAGCTATAACACGATTCGAGTCCTCAAAGCGAATTCGATCTTCGTTTCATCAGAAAAATCAGTGTACCAAAAATTGATGGACCTTTTTTCGTGATGATTTAATGAAATCTCGAAAATGATCACTTTTAAATGATTCGCAATCACAATTCGTGCGCAGGACAGGATTTTATTGATATTTTTTTTCCTCTCTTTATTTTTGCAACTAGAAAGACAATTAAATGAAATCCGTTCGCCGAGACAAAAAAATGGAGAACCTGCGTGTGCCAGAGAAATTTATCACGAGACAGACCGACAGACAGGGAGGGAGGGGGGAGGGAGAGAGAGAGAGAGAGAGAGAGAGAGAGAGAGAGAGAGAGAGAGAGAGAGAGAGCATGTACCGCTGTACGAATTTGGCAAATGCTCGGAATACCGTGGATGCTAGATCGTTTTAATTTAAGCCCACGCTCTCGCCTTTTCTTACGACTCCCTTGCGAGACGAGTGCGTTAGCTCGCTTTTGCTCTTCCACCATTTCCTTCTCTCGTTCTTGTACTCACGTATGCAAATATATATATACACATAGATAAGCAGCCAAATATCTTTTGGGAAAACATTTCCAACTCGTATAAAACGAGCGATTTTTACCCCCCCCCCCCCCCCCCCTTATATACATTGCCAGTTTTCTGCGGACGAATTCGAAGTGTGGAGGTTCGAGCACTGCGTGCAAAATACCATTACTCCTATCTCGTGTAATATTTCGTGCAAAATATTTCGCCTCGTACAAAAATATGTTATGTATGTACGAAGAACGTTTCGAGGAGCTTCCATTTCCCTCATAGTATCTTTTACCCCCCAATAAGAGTCGAACCTGGACCACCGTTTTTTTTTGACGTTTTGTTTCACCTTTGCAGATATTCTGGAGGCGAAATATTCACGAAAATGATTTTATTGCACAAGGTGCAACTATTTCATGGCATTGAACAAGTGATTAGATTCTTCGGGTAATAAAAAAACAGGTACATGTAAATAATATGAGTTGGTTATTATTATTAAAAAAAAAATATTGATACGTTGATCACACAACAGTTTCGAAACGTTTCAAAGCATTAGGAATGATTTTTTTAACGGGGTATCCCTCCCTGAAAGCCCAATTTGAAGGGTCAGAATGATGAATTTCTTTCTAGTAACACATTGGTTGGAATACATTATTTTGTTCCCAGCATGTTGTATGCCCGTTTGTGGTTACAATGTAATTTTTTCGGAAGAAAATCTTTCAGAGTGTTCGTGATGCTGCAGTTGGCGTTGCAGTCCTCCAGCGGCGAGGCCCGAAACGGCAGGATCTCTAACAGGCTCAAATGCAATCTGAAACGAAAACGAAATACTTTTTCTTCAAATGTATCCAACTGGCTATGGGTTGACGATCCACTTTTCGAAATTTCAAAAAATACGAAATATGACAGCTTCTCCAAAGAAAACCGATTTTTTCTCTTGAAAAACAGCATGCTGAAGTCGTTGTTATTAATTAAATCCAATTAAAAAATGCGATCGTGAACCAAAAAAGACTACTGTTTGAACGCTAACTGTGCAAATTCAAGTCAATAGTGTGAAAGTCACTCAATATATCAATCCCGCCGTGTCAAGATATGTAGTTTTAAGATAATTGGGTTCAAAATCGACGGATCGCGGTAAACCTGACGCACACTGTTCCACTAAAATAGATGTAACTTCATCAATTTTTCGAATTTTAGGGTCCGGTTGGTCTTGAAATATTCTTGAAAGTTCACACTATAACAAAATTTATTTTGAAAAACGATTTTTTTAAGTTACCAGAAAAGAATACTCCCTTAAATAAAGCACGAATTTCCACAAAAAAAAAAGCCAGAACTGATTCAACATCGCCATATCTCATCAAAGATGCCTATGTTCAAGAGTGTTTTTTCATTTGCAAATTTGACAGAAACGATGTAGACGATCGAAATATCATTTGGTTCAGTATACGACAAAGAATTTACTGTATAAATTTGACTCAATTGGTAACATTTCCTCCATTGTCCCGAAACTCCTTAAACGTATGTCTTTTTCTTTTCGAATAATTCTCTACAACTATTGACATTTTGCTGGACTTTCTTGTCGAATCGTGAGTGACTGGTGCTGTTTCGGCAATTCGAAAAATTCGGCCAGATGCTCTATACCTCAGGTCTGATACGCAACATGCACGAGCCCCGATGCTTTTCTTCCCGCACTATGTGCTATGTATATACATGTACGGTTGGGAGAACGCGAGTGTACTTTTAACCGCACTCCGAATTGGGTCAGAGCTGTGCGATGTCATTGCTGCAGAGGAGCCTGCTGCAACCTTATACCGAAAAATCCCTCGGGATATGAGAGCAATTCTTCTCACTGTACCGCAAATACACGCTACATCGTTCTCCGGTCAACGAGTTTTTTCGAAAAAAAAAAAACAATGAAAACAACAACAAAAAATTAGCATTTTCGTTTTGCGACAGAGTTGAAATTCGTATAAATTTATAGCAGCACTTGCGTCTAAACGCGGCTGTTAGAATTCGCACCGAGTGACGATAAATAATTGCGGCAAACGGGATTAATGTTTATTTACGACGAGAATAATTCCTCTCCGAGTATGTATATATATATATATATATATATATATATATATATATATATATATATATATATATATATATATATATATATATATATATATATATATATATATATAAATGTATTCAAATATGTAACTAGGGATGTGCATGTGTGTGAGTGTGCAGAAAATTTTGCGTTGCGAATTTTCCGCGCGAAAGCTATTCGTCTACGTCGTTGGTCCAGACGCTCGCGTTTGTCACGCGAAAAATCTGGAACAATGAGCACACGGAGTCCGAGGCACAGACTGAACAGTATGCACCTCCCGGTGATACTCTGTACTTTATCCAACGCAGGAAAAGAGGCGTCTGGAGAGGAGAGGAAATAAAAAAGACAAGAAACTTTGAGATCGTTGTTGCGTACTTTTATAAATAAATAAAAATATAAATAATTGAATATCGACGATGGTAGGTAGGCGGTCGGGGTCCGGGTCTGACGGTCCTTCGAGTTGAGGGGCGGAGATACCTTTAGGCGAGGAAAACATTGCTGATTTTGATGATCTTTTTTGAAGGAAAGATTTCTTTACCTTTTCTGAGGGTGTGTTTTATTAATTTTTTAAATTGGCAGATGTATGGCACAGTCTTCCAAACGGGTTGCAGCGGATGTTGTGAGACGGCGTGACACGTAGCGTCGGCGGCATTGATCTGAAAATAAACCAACGAAGTTTTTTCTTTCATTAACATTCATACGCAGAGTATGAACCAAGAAAAAGTGAGAAATGTGGAAAATCGATGAAATCGTACGCTTTAAGACAAAAAGGTGGAATTTTCCGACAAAAGGCTACATTTTGCAATAAAAAATGCGTTTTTTTTTAATTTTCGAAAAAATGTAGGGTCGTGTTCTAGACAATAAGGTTAGAAAGATTTGTACTAATTTTCATGAAAATCGGGGGATTGGTTTTTTAGTTACACGTCACGCCAGTTTTGCAAATGCAGTTTAGAAGACCGTGTCATACCTCCGCCATTTTTGAAGATTGACAAAAATAAAAACACCATGTTGTAGGCAAAAGAAGTAAAAAAAACATACCCTGAGTCTCAAAAGTGGTAAGGAAATGTCTCCTTTGAAAAAAAATCATGAAAATCGGGAAATTTTTTCGACTTTTGCACAAACAAGGGAAGTCCCAAGTTGAAATATCGAAATTGAATATTCACCTTATACTAATACTTTTGGCCAAGGCTGTATTTACCTTTTCTCCTCTTGATATTTTCATTGAAACATCTTTGTTTCAAAGTAACGGTAATAAACTAATGAGACACATCCTCAACTATCAACCAACATTAGCGATACAAAGAAATATTAGAAAAAACATCTAAAAAAAATTGACCGATCCCAATATAACAATGTACATGTTTTTACTCGTTAGACTAAATATTCCAAACCACATAGTTTTCCGGCAACTTTTTGGCATCGTGCACCGGCCCGAAACCTGCCGTTGTTTCAAGAAAAGAGTAAATAACTTTGCGAAAAAAATCACAATTTTTTGTTTTCTCAACGAAACTAAAGCTATCGGTATCCTTTCAAAATATCTTATCATTGAACGGTGACATTGCTATTTTTCACCGTCGAGCACGCGATTTTGCAAAGTGCGAGGATCGTGAAAAACCGGCATTTTCAAAATGACTTACCGGGTACAAAAAAATAAAAAACAAAATGAAGCTAATTTTGTCCGCTTCAAAACCCTCTTTGGTAAATTGCCTTATGATCATTTTTGTCGCCGAGATATTCGATTGTTTGTCCGGATAGAAAATGCTCAGGGCCTTCGATTCTTTTGAAACTCACAAATGTGATAAGGCATTGAAAACTATAAGACACGTATTTTGTTATTGGCAGATAAACGGTTTTAAGGGGGCAAACCATCCCTCAATAATGCGTGTGGAGGGGTGATTTTGCAGTTTCACCCACAAGCAGTTCACCGTTTTGAATGAAACAAAAACCAAAATTCTTCCAATGCATAACAATGAAAAATCCACTATAAAAGTATTGAAGAAAAACAAATCGAGGAGAGAAACGCCTTTTTTAAGGGGTGGTTTTCCTCCTTAAAACTGTTCTTCCGCCGATAAAAAAAATATGTATCTAATAGTTTTCAATGCTTTATCATATATACGAGTTTCGACAAAATCGAAGGCGAACACTTAAGTGGTGTTCCTTGTAGGTAAGCCGCGCTCCAACTGCAAATGATTTACGTCTTCGCTAAAAGTAAACAAAACTACATTTTTTTTCTCGAATAGTCACTTTTCATAAGCTCTTCTAATAAATTATACCCGACAAATGTTAATTTCAACCATAAGAATTTTACAAACTCGAATGGAATAGTACAAGTTCGACCTGAACAAAAGCTAACGTACAAGTATCCAACATTACTATATGGGGGCCGATTTTGTGATAGCACTCAATTAACCATATTTATATTGTCAAGCTTTCTACAATAGTTAATAATTATTTTGGGGAAAATGGATAGTCAAACACGCCACCCAAATACGAGTAAACATTTATTAATTTCTAATAAATTATGTTCTAATGTGCCAATTTATTAGAACATAATAAATCTTTTTTCCGAGTGTGTTAATCATCTTATGATTGCAATTTACATAACCTATATGGAATTTTACTATTCTCTCTTTTACCATGGCAGTTTTTTGTAAACATCGTGAACTTTTCTCTTGGTGTACACGTGCGTGCGGATAATACTTATATACGACATACTTCGTGCACTATAGAGACACGTCTTTGAATATTTCGCTGAAACGTTTTTCCATTCATCGTGCCTTCAGGCCAACCGTCACAGATGCATTGTCCCGTCACATTGAATCCTTGGATTTCGAGAAGCTGTACTTCTCTCGTATATATATATATGCGCATGTGTGTACATGAATACACGGGCCCATATACCGTGAGAGCTTTTATTATTTCTTGCGAAGAGGATACACCCGAGAAGTCCCTACGAATACGACTCGTGAATATGGTATATGCTCGCGATGACGAAAAAGTCTCGGAGAATCTATCAAAATACGCGGTCGTCCACTGCAAATCGAGAGTCGCGACGGCGCCGCGACGCTAAGTAATTGAAAAAAAATTCTTGATAAACGTCGAAAATCGCGCCGCGCACTTTTTATGTACGGTAAATATATATAAACGTCGGAGATAAATATGAGAGATGCGCGTTACGCGCTCCATTTGTACAGGTACCCAGCGAGGAGCGTAGGCCAAGTACGAAGGGTTCTGAAAGCACTCAGTCTCAATGAAACGACGAGAAAACGACTTTTTTCAGATCCATTTGGGTTCAATACACTACTTGGGTTTGTTCGGGTTGGCTTGGCGAAAATAATTTGAAAAATATACAAATTGATCCGAGAAACAGACTGAGGGCTGTGACGGGTCGAGAAAGGGTCGATTTTCCGATGTTTTGTCGGCTAGATTATTTATTTGGGCTTTGGAAAAGGGCATGTTATTGAGCATACATTAAGGCGGGAGCCTGAATGAGAAGGTCCAAAGAAGCGTTTTTTCGGGAATTGTTTAGAAGGGAAAAGAACAAGTGAGCCCAGTAAACATTGAGGTGTTCTTTTCATGTATATTTGAAATGTATTCAAAAAATGTTTCAGCATGAAACAATAAATGACTGCAGATTTATCAGCCTATTCCATGTGCGTCTTGCCACTGCAGTCCCCAATCGGCGGGAAAGATGCAGCTCGTAATTCTCGACTAAACCAAATAAACCAATAAATTTTTCAATTGTCATATATTTTTCTTCTGGGCGAATTAAGAAAAAGCTGAAAAAATCGTCATATTATAACTTTTCTCGGGTTTGAAACAAAATGTGTTTAAAAAACACTTTAACGTGCTATAGAAATGATTTAAAAAGACTTTTTCAACGACTTTTTTAATTCGCTGAGACGAGATTTTCATACTGAAGAAAATAAACTTTGGTTTGATTCAAAAGGTCGTTTAGTTTTTTTGCTATCACGCCCGCCAATTTGGAAAAATCGCGAAAATGAAAACTGGAGAAAACACGCTGCAAAGTTTTCAATAGGAGGAAATATGAATATCAAATATCAATCACTTCTCTGCTCTTGGACTTGTATCTTCGAAAATATTTACAATTGGCCTCTGTAACTTTGTACATATATTTTTTGAAAGTTTATCTATCGATTTAAGCAATTAAAAAAAAACGATTTTTCGGACCTTCTAATTCAGGCTCCCGCCTTAAACTTATTTCGTCGACATTTTTATTAAACCCTTCGACTGCACATTGGGTTGTTTTGACCCCATTTTTTTTTCAACTGACTGTATCGCCAAACGGGGTAATCTACTCGGCCACAGTGCGGCGCTCGAATGTTCCCCCATTCCTACTCTATAGGCGGTGAGAGTGGAAATTTTGTTTTAGTGCAATTTGGTGTTTTATTACTATATGTAACTCACGATAGAAAATATTCCGTTATGTAGGAGGGCTGTGAGCAACCAGCACCGAATGTACTTATGCGTCGATTGCGGTAAATGTCAATAATAATAAGTCATTAAAGTAAAAAATATAGGTTTTCAACAATTAAGCTGCCGAAAAAAGTCGATTTTTCCATTTTTGACTACCCCAAAAATCCTCAAATTCAAACCTCCGAATGAATATACTGTTTGGAAAGACGGTCAACACTGTCTTTTTTCGTATCTACAAACCTTCCTCTTCAGAAACGTTAAAGGATTTTTTTTACATTTTGAAAAAAAAATTGAATGGTTGGGCGGTTGATTTTTTTGTTGAAAATAAATAAATTTTGGGCCAAAAAGTAAGGATCATTGAGTACAAAAAAACGTCTCGACAAAAAAATGCACATTCACCGAAATACAACGATCTGGAAAAACGTCTGGGGTCCGATCGACCCCATATGCAGTCAGAGGTTCGTGACGGAAGTGTGCAGTCGAAGGGTTAAAAAAAGTAAAAATTAACTACGTGATTGAGGTATAATAAAGCCTCTCTATGAAAGATGTGGTCCAACAGACGATTCGATAAGTTTACAATGGTTGGTCTGGAAAATAAAAATGAAGTTTTATAATCTCTATAAATGTACTTCTCGTTGTACGTAGCTATTAAAAAAAAAGAATTAAAAAATTCACAAAATAGCGGTTTTTAAAAAGAGTCGAATTTTGGCGAAATGTATACTTAGATTCGGGGGCTCAAAAAATATTAAATTTCAACCAAAAACAACGGCTACGTACAACGATAGTTGTTGGAGTTACCAAAATTTTTTTTTTTATTGAAAATCACACAATTATAGCTAGGGTTATGATTCCGGTCAGGGCGAGAAAAGTCGTTGAGAGAAAAACGCGATTGAAAGTTTTAGTAAACGTAAATCGGTGCGCTACCTGCTCTCATTAAGGTAGTTCCTCTGCGAAAATCTCAACCAAAAGTTTTCATACCATGTTCATGTTTAAAAGATTGATAATTGGTTTAATAAGTGATGAATAAAATTAAAAACTACGCAATATTGACTCGGTACTAGTAGATAATACGATGGATATCATTTATTGCCGTAAAATATATTTTGTATTGTTTTTTTGATCGACCATTGCCAGTAAACTTTTTGCCGGGACTGTCCAGGCTTTGCCCCAATTGTTTTTTTTTCCAGGCTTTGCCAGGCTTTGCACCAAAATTGTGAAGGCTTCTCATGGTTATATCTTGGAAACTAGATGGTGAATCATTCTCATTTTTTTTCACATTATTTGTGATATCTTACTGTAGCTTATCCTCGTTTTTTTATCAATTTCTTAATTTTAGTTTTGACGGTAGAATTAATGATGCTCTGTTTGCCCATCATAACGTATTTGTTACATGTAAACCAAGCCAACTTTAAGTGTAAATATCTCAGGTTTGGGGTGGTCAAACTTATTCAAATTGCACAGATGTTTGGATAATGTATTAAATAACGTATATGTCAAATTTCAACGATTTCTTAATTCAACTCTTCTGTGGAGGTACTACCTTAAATCGTCTGTAATACGGTGAATTTTAAATATTTTGCCTTACCGAGTTTCTTTTCACATATTCTTCACTGTTTATACTTTGCGTACACGCAATAAAGATCGATTTTTTTTACCCGTCAAAGTGGTGTCCCGCCTTAAAAAATCTGCAAGGCTAATCCGATTTTATCGAATGATCGAGTAAACTTTATTAAATTGAAACAAAATGTTTCTCAATTCTAGTCACGCTGCAATGAAATAAAAGGTAAAATAAAAACGCGGTAATTACGATTGTACGTTAAATTTAATCGGTATTTCGAAGCGTCTCTCGTTCGTTGTGGTACTTACGTGCTCGTAACGATCGTGAAAACGATAATGCCTTTCGCGAATATTTGGTATTACGACTGGATACGCGATGCACGTTTTAACGATTGGGCAGATATATCCAAAATAATATTAATTCTACCTATGTCCAAGTGTATATTATACAGGGTGTCCCGTTACGAATGGCTAATCCTGCAACTGTCGGTAGGTCAGATCATGTCTTTCTACATGCTCGAATTTCAGTTCAGTAAAAGTCCCACGGTTTTCGAGATAAAAATCATCTGCTTTTCGTTTTTCGCATGCCATTTTTACAAATGATAACATTTTTTACCCGTCAGTTTTTTCTAAATACTCTTGGTTGTTCGTTTTATCTAGAAAAGTCTTCTTTTTAATCTTAAATGTTAAGGAAACTCTATGAAAAAAGATCTTATGCAGAATTTTCATACAAACCTTCTGCAACATCTGATTTTGATAGCCTGCCAATTACTTTAAAAAATGCATATGACTTTTTTTTTAAATAACATAAAGCCCAATATCTCAAAAATCGTGGGCCTTTTACTAAACTGAAATTCCAGCACCTAGTAGGCCATGATCTGACCTATCAACAGTTGCAGGATTATCCATTCATAACAGGACACCCTGTATATGTGTATACACAAACATACACGCAATCGAATACGCAAAGATACAATTCACATGAGTGTATTGTAATTGCGTTGTATGAACATTTAACGTTTACATCCGGCGTCATTCCGGGTATGTTTCCTCAGAATTGATTCCGGAAGCCACCCCCTTGAAATGCCCCCCCGCCCCTCTCTCATTATTTTTCGCGTCACCGACAACGCGATTTTTCCGCTTTCTTTTCTTCCGCCCTTTCACACCTTCATCGGGCACATCCCTAATTTCTCTTTTTCACCTGTGCTCCGCGAGGATTGGGGTAGAATATCCATAAGTGAATATCCATGAGTGACTATCCATAAGTGACTATCCATAAGTGAGTACCCATAAGTTGAATATCCATAAGTCGAATATGCATAAGTGCCAATATCCATAAGTGAACATCAATAAGTGAATATCCATAAGTGAGCATAGAGTAGAAATGAGTGCCAGCAATGGCGGGAGGTAGAGGAAAGGTGAATATAGAGGAACCCAAACAAACCCAAACAATACTCACTTATCTCTACCTCCCGCCATTTCTGGCACTCATTTCTATTCTATACTCACTTATGGATATTCGACTTATAGATATTCGACTTATGGATATTCGACTTGTGGATATTCATACTTATGGATATTCGTACTTATGGATATTTATACTTATGGATATTCGTACTTATGGATATTCACTTATGGATATTCACTTATGGATATTCGATTTGTGGATTTTCATACTTATGGGTATTCGTATTTATAGATATTCATACTTATGGGTATTCGTACTTATGGATATTCATACTTATGGATATTCATACTTATGGATATTCGTACTTATGGATATTCACTTATGCATATTAGACGACAGTGCGCCGCGAGCACCCGTTCCGTGTCACGCAACTTTGTGAAACCGAAGGAACGCAACCCCAGGTTTTGAGGCTCAGAACTCCCTAGTGGTGTTGAAGTTGCATCGTTGAATTGCAACGAAAAAACTGCTTGTTTTTTTTTAAATTTTATTATACATTTACAATAACATTTGGTTATAAATTTTCAACAATGATTTTCCAAAAAGTTCGACTGATTTTCGTAGCCCAAAAGTGCGAAAAAACAAACGGCAATACGAAAAACAACAAATTTCGTTGCATTCCAACGATGCAAACTTCAATACCATTTGAGTTGTAGGTACGTCCAAACGCTTGCACGGTTGTCCACAGAGAGCAAAGTCGCATAAGCAAGCTTTAACAATTCCCAACGAGCCCAGAGTAATCTCCACCTATACGGCCCAGGTGGACTCCGCCGGAGTACAGAGGCGCGTGAAAGGGACACACGAAGGGATTACGGTACTGCGTGTTATCGAATTATACAATTGCTTCGATCCCGTTTGTCGCTTTACATACGGAATGCACATACTAATATGCACATATAGACAAACACATGGGAAAAGGCTAATTCGAATTCGCCATATAAAAAGATCGTTGGCTATGGGCATATCCGGCTCTTTTCAGAATGGTCCTTACATTTTTTTTCATACGTATCGCACATTTCGGGCACGGGAGGGTCCTTGAAATAATCTTTATATCTCCAAAGGCGATTTTGAATACATCGGAGTTTACATAATTGATTTGACACTGACAAGGAACATCCCTCAGGTGACACCCTTTGATTTGGTTGAAATTTGGATATGTTATAAAGCACCGAAAAGTAAGCGAAGCGTATTTTTTTTTGTCGGCGAAAAAACGGCTCTAAGGGGTGAAACGAACCCTCGAAAATAGGGGTGTTTTTCGTTTTTCGTCGATAACGTTATCGTTCTCATCTCCAATGTATAGTGCACAAAAAAATTAGCATTGTTGTAATTTGAAATTTTTTAATATCTCGTACCGTTAAGACGTTATCGACGAAAAACATCCCCATTTTTAAGGGTGCGTTTCAGCCCTTAAAACCGATTTTTCGCCGATAAAAAAAAATACGTATCGCTTACTCTTTGGTGCTTTATAACATATCCAAATTTCAACAAAATCGAAGGGATGTTCCTTGTGCGTACAGGTACAAAAGGCTGCTGTGAGGAAGTTTCGCGAAATCGAATGTCTTCAGAATACCCTTTCGTCTTTTATATATTAATTTTAGGGCCATGGATGTTAATATTGTTATGCACATTCAGTATCAGCAATATAAGAAGTATGTATGATCGACTCTATATTCTATTTCTATATTTTTCTACATTCTATATATATATATATATATATATATATATAATACGTATATAAATATACGTGTATATTTATTTATTTATTTATGAACTTTTGTGAATTTATTTCCAACGTATGTCTTTGCGGCTTTTTATCGATTGACACCGAAAATAAAAAAATGTTCGTCATTTACATTAGTTTCGCTAAGTACACAAGCTTGTTAAAGAATATGGTTTTTTTTTCTCGCAAGATGGCATTAGTTTGAAGGCATGCTTTCGCTGATAAAATCCGCTTAAGGGATAATATGTGTTTGACATTTTTTGTATTGCCTTATATGACGTAAATACATCTCAAGAGTAAAACTCATTAACATTACCTCATGACATTTTCTTTAAACACTTGTTAAAGCTGAATTTCTAAATACCTCCGAGAGCTCTGAAATGATAAATTCGGCTCCTCATTGCGAGCACGTGTCACAAAAATTACAGTTTTTATAAACAAATTACGATCGATTTTTTTCGGTGATAATTCAATTTTTTTTTCAAACTAATGTCACATTCGCAAAAATGATTATTTTTTAATATCGCTGTGTACTTCTGTGACAAAACGCATGTTGATAATGAAAACAAAAATTATTTTCTTCGAAATGCCGATGTCATCGCTTCTACTGCATACCTTAAAAAAATGGTCTTGGTCCGAGGTGCTGTACACCGCAATCTAGTTTTTTAAATTTAGAAAAAAATTGTTAACCTCAAGATATAATGAACAAACGGCTGAAACGATTTTTTAATTGGCTTCATAGTATCGTCCAAAAAATCCCGAATATTTCCTTTTTTATTATTCAACCAGATATTACCCCTTAATTGGTTTATAAAAACTACTTCCTTTTGTACATCATTCTTGTGATGTTTATACATAATTTAAGTAAATAAAAAAACTCCTGTTTTCTACTCAGATTTAACGTCTTAAGGGGTTACATACAGTCAGGAGGCCCAAAACATCGATTTTTCAATAATTTTTCTTCAGAAGACTTTTAAATCTATCAACGTAAAAATTTGTACACAAATTATGGTAACATTCAACTGTATTATAACTTTTTTTATTTGTAAAAATAATTATTTCGAAAGCTGCTACAGCTGATCTCCCGGGGCACCTCGAAAAAAGGCGTCTTGCGGTGAGCACGATGTCTATGGACTGGATCATCTAAAATGAAAAAACCAAAAATATTTCGTTAATATAATCGATTATCTAGTAATTGATCGAAGGAATAAGCAAAATAATAATTTTTTACAAAATGGCGGCTTCTCAAAAAAGAATCGATTTTTGACAAAAAATTAGGCCTTCAATTGTTTATAAAATGGAAAATATGTATCGGTGAGAAAAAACCTTTGATTAATTACTAAAAAGTACACTTGAAAAGATTATGTTAACATTTGAGACTGATCGGTTTAGCCGTTTCCGAAAAATCTCGCTCACCGACTTCAAAAACACAGTTTGAGTAAAACGCGTTTAAAGTTTAAAAAGCACTTTCGAACGCTCTGACACGTAATTACAAATGGGCGTGTAACTTCGAGAGTATTCACCGGATTGACAAGAAATGTTCTGCATGTGTACTTAAATATATGTACCTTACGAAGAAAATAATTATAAAAAAATTGATTTTTCGAAATTTTCAACTGTATATAACCCCTTAAGAAAAATCTGTTTCATGACGAAAACTAACGAGATCAAAATATAAATTGTTAGCCAATTTTGTTTTTCTTCCTCGAGCTAAAACCATACAGCAGACACCAAATGCGCAGCGAGGCATCCCTTCGAAGTAGGCTCAAAGCTTGTTAGTGGGATTGGTATCAATACCGCGTCTGTACGGTATAGAAACCTGAATAACGAAACCTACTTTACTGCGGTGGTCGAGATAACGTATGCAGGTTGGTATGTTCGCAAGAATACGTGTGTTATATACATGAGTACACCGCACCATGTACGTTCTGTTTTATGCGAAGAGGCTCACCATAATGAGACGGAGCACATATAGTGCAAAAATCACATCTGGGACGGGTCTTTATTAAATAGACTCTTCACCATGTGTCTCGTGAAAAATTCACATTTTTTCCCTAAATATGCATACCAGCTGAGCCGCCCTTCGTAGGGCTTCTGCATAAAAAGATTTTTCTTTCGTCGCGCTGGCGCTTACCGCGTCAGGTTAATGAAGAAAATTACATTTTTTTGCTATTTTTCTCGCCTGCCATTTTGGTTTGCCGGTTTATCAACGAACCTTCGGGATGGGCTTTGCGTAGACGGGAACAATTTTGCGCAATTTACGTCGAGCTGCGAGATTTTTTTTTTCATAATGTTCCTTCGTATAATGTTCTTACGGGCTTCCACCGAGCTAGTCCCTCCAACTTTTACCCCACACTTGTCACCCCACTGTCTCCAATTTCCTGAAAAGCCGCGTTGGACATCGGAAAGTCAGTGAAACTGCCCCGATTGGCAGTTGACGTGGAAATTAGTACACGGCCAAGCGGCCACCCATCCAAGTATTGGCTACAGTCAATACTGCTTATGATAGTTTAGGCGCAGTAGTGAAAAAAAGTTTCGCTATAAAAATGTTCAAATAAACATATTTAAACATTTTTATAGTGAAACTTTTTGTAGTGGACTTTTTATAGTGAAAAACTTCACTACAAAACTTTTTAGTGGAACTTTTAGTGAAACTTTTATAGTGATACTTTTATAGTGAAATTTTTATAGTGAAACTTTTATGGTGAAACTTTTAGTGAAACTTTTATAGTGAAACTTTTATAGTGAAACTTTTTATAGTGAATATTTTCATAGTGAAACTTTTATACATTTGAAATATTCTTTTCTGATGACAGTGTTGGAGTGACGAGGTCAAAATTTTACATCGAATTAATACAAAGGCTTGCCAAGCTTGCACTTTTTAGTTGAAAAATGTTGATCAACAATGACGATTATTATCCGGCTAGTACTCCATCCACCTCCCCTTAACAACCCTTCGGTCGGTTTTTATTTAACCAAATCCGGGATACACTTCAATTAGTATATTATTTTTATACATATATCGATTTAATGTTTTTAAAGTAAGTTAAAGTTAAAAAACACATTATATATAGTATATATTATTATTAATTATGCAGACATATTTCTTAATATGTTTGCATTATACAAATTCGGAAAGTATACAATTGAATTGCTGTAAAAAATTATTGAAAATTTTCAATTTTGGGAAAGTGAGCATTTTTATTTCAAGTCCGTCCGGGTCAAAATGACCCAGTGGGTCAAGGAAGGGTTAAAAAAAATTGACAAAAACTACGAAATGCACGAATTGAAGGAATTATTTTAACGTACCCGTTCTAAGTTAACACGAAATCTCAGAAATAAGGGCGATCATTTTTATGAAGTAACAAATAGTGATTATAAAATGTTAAGGGGTTAGAGGCCCAAAAAAACAGGTGGATTTTTAATATTTTTATCTGATAAAAGTATTTAGATGACGGGGTTGAAATTTTATACACAATTCATGCATAGTCTGGCCAAGTTAAATTTTTTTTTAATTAAAAAGTGTCCATGAACAATGAAGTTATCGTTATTTTAAGTGTCGCCGTCACTGCACGGCCAATCGGTGGAGGCGGTTCTGGCAACTAGGGTAATGTAAAATTATTTTTAAAAAATCTAATTTCAATCTAATAATATAGAACTTTCAGATGTCCGGATACGTTTGTGAAATTTTGAAAATTACGATAACGTCAAATTGTAGAAAAAAAATCTGATTTTCGAGCGAAAAAACCGCTCTAATTTTTTTGTTGTAAACATAGGAGCATACCAAAATATCGTTCGGTCGTACGTCGTAACTCGATCAATTTTTGGAATTTCTATCAAATATTTTTCAGCAAATTAAAGTTGAGACCCGAAACCATAAAACGATGCATTTGAAAAATTGTATTTTCGAAATTTCAAGCTCACGCAAACCCCTTACCACAAGAGCCAACAACTGTTGATGCTGCGAGAATATTTTTCACGATTTGCCTTGTCCCTTTAAAGTGGCTACGGATCAAGTACGATACATCAGCAATAGGCTAAAGGAATATAAGCATTTCCAAGTCGCTATAAACGCAGCTACCGCGGTGTGCAGTTAATGAGCGAGTATCAATTCCACAAATTACGGTGGAAGTATGTGTCTCGCGTGTACAGTGAAAATGGACGAGGGTCAAGGATGGTGACACCGACAATCTATCAACATTAATCCGAGTGATGGATTGAACAGGCCATTACCGTGGCTTAATCGCGATGGACCGTGGTCGCGACAGCCTGTCTCTCTCACTCTCTTGGAAATTGTGCGCGCACCTGCAGCCGTCAAGCTCCAATGCATTTCTAAAGATTTTCGTAAGGAATGTATGATAAACAGCCGGAGTGACGTTAGAGGGGCAAATCCCTTTAGACCCCCGAAAATGAGTCATTTTTCATGATTTATTTTAAAGGTGATAAAATAATCGCATCATTTTGAAATGTTGACATTATGTTATTACAACGTTGAAGTATTAAAAAAAATTATTTTTCAAACAAAACAAAATGGCGGCATTATAAGGTATTCCTTTAGAAGTGTCTTGAAAAACTGCTCAAAAAGTTATTGATCGGTCTGGTTGAAATTTTGGGACGTTTCTCACTATAACATTATTGGAAGGATATATCCAAAGTTTTAAGAATATCGCGTAAATAAATCACTTTTTGGGGTAAAAATTGTCGAGAAAATGGTAAAAAATATGAAAATTTGATTACAAAGTCTAATTAATTTTTAATTATATGCTTTTTTATATTTTTATAGGTATACCCTTCCAATAATGTCATAGTGCGAAACCTCTCAAAATTTCAGCCAGATCGATCAGTACCTTTTCGAGCTATAACATGAGCAGTTTTTCAAAAGAACGCCTAAAGGAATACCTTATAACGCCGCCACTTTGTTTTGTTTAAAGAAGGGAAAAAAATGTTAACACTTGAATGTTGTAATAAGATAATGTCAACATTTTTAAATGATCCGATTATTTTGTGACCTTTAAAAAAATTCATGAAAAATTACTCATTTTCGGGCGTGTAAAGAGACTTTTCCCCTTAAGGGGTAAATCAACTCGAGGACTTTCAATTTTTCAGAAATAAAAGGGAGAGGACAATGTTAATTTGGACGGCCAAATGTATGGTGCTAGCGTAGAAGCTAATGTAAATGTAAAGGTAAATCGAAAATTTCCATTGCCGAAGGATAGTTCAAACTTTAAAAGCGTTTTTCTCGAAACCATGCTTTTTGAACTGGAACTGGACTGGAAAATAAAAATAAAAAAGGTTTATAATCTATATAAATATAGTTCTCGTTGTACACAGCCGTTTAAAAAAAAAAAAAACAAATTACAAAATAGCGGGTGTTCAAAAAAAGTGTAATTTTGGCGCAATTTTTACTTGTCTTAGGGTGCTTAAAAAATAATATATTAAAAAAAGACGGTATACGGAGATAGCTACTGCGATTGCGGAAATTTTGATTTTTTGAATCTAAGATCGGACCATTATAGCTAGAGTTATTTTGGCCAGGTCGAGAAAGGTCGTCTCGAAAAAAATGCGATTGAAAGTTTTAGTATACGTATATCGTTGCGCTACCTGCTGTCAATACATCTTCTCTAACTTGGTCAACTTCCAATACTTTTACTTAAAAATTTTATCGCGAAATTTTTACTTAAATTCGGGAGCTTAAAAAATACTAAATTGAAGAAAAAAACAACTACGTACAACAATAGCTACTGCAATTACGGAGATTTTGATTTAAACAAATTAAAAATCGGACAATTATAGGTAGAGTTATTCCGCTAGGTCGAGAAAAGTCATTTCGAAAAAGATGTGATTGAACATTTTAGTATACGTAAATCTTTGCTCTACTTGCTGTCACTAAATCGTCTGTAACTTGGTCAACTTCTAATATTTTTTTACTTGAAATTTTCATCACATGTTCTTGAATATAAATACTTTTTCAAAAATAGAAGGAAAAATCGTTTTTTTTTAAATCCGTCACAGTGGTCTCCCGCCTCAATACTTCCTTATGGTGCAATGTATTTTCGACGTATAAAATACACACACTCTCCCGCTGTCGAAGAGCGATCTCTCCCCAAAGGCGTTAATTAAAAGCCGCGAATTATGACTCTGGGAGTGTGCGGAGTTTCCGGCACAATAATCGGAGTTGCGGCACACCCGGGGTAGTAACTATGGGGTGAAGAATGCGCGAGATGTGTCGGAGAATTGGATGAGGGGGCAGATCTCTCCGAGTCTGGCTTCTTTACAATTCTGCTGAAGTTCAATCCTTGAGGCTGGATTGCCACTTCCGAATGGGTAGGTCAGGGCCGAAAAAGAGATAGAGCGAGGAAGGGCGAGAGGGAGAGAGTAAGAAAGACAAGTGTGCGGACGAAGGGACATGGATTTTCTCATCGTCCTTGCAGAAGAAAACTCGAGCCTAAATAATTTCGAAGCTCGGATCAAAAGATAATTTGTACTTTCAGGATATGCAGGTATAGCATGTCATTTCAAAGATGGCGGGTCAAACAGACGAATTTCTATTCGTCGTTGACTCGGAAAAAAGTAAGGGGTTCATTATTGAATTAAAAAAAAATAGTTACTCGAATAAACAGCCATTTAAGGGGGTAGATACCTTTAGGTGAAGAACAAATTAATGATTTTCATGATTTTTTTTAAGAAAAAAATTCTTTGCTATTTTTGAGACTCAGGGTATATTTTATTATTACTTTTGGCAGAGGCATGGCACGGTCGGGCGTTAAAACGGGTTGCAGCGGTTGTCGTCCGACTGCGTGACGCCTAGCTTCGGCCGGATTAATCTGAGAAAAAAACCAACGAGGATTTTTCTTTCATTAACACCCATACGCAGAATATGAACCAAGAAAAAGTGAGAAATGTTGAAAATCGATGAAATGGTAAGCTTGGAAACAAAAATATTGAGTTTTCCGAAAAAAATAGTTACTTTTTGCAATTAAAAAGTACGTTTTTTAACATTTATGATAATGTTTTAGACAATAAGGTTAGAAAGATGTATACTAAAACTTCATCGATCGATTAGTTTTTTTAGCTATACGCCAGTTTTGAAAATGTAGTTTAGAAGACCATGCCATACCTCCGCCATTTTTGAAAATTAATAAATTCAAACATACCATGTAACAGCCAATATTAGTAATAAAACATACCCCAAGACTCAAGAATGGTGAAGAAATCTAACCTTAAAAAAAATCATGAAAATCAGCAAAAAATGTTCTCGCCTAAAGGTAACTCCCCCTTAATAAGTAGTATAAAAAGACTCGATATAATCGACACTGCGATATGAGTCATATCCTCTTTGCTTTTCTTGTTAACAAACACCTGTACGATACATTCAACGTGTTTTAGACAGAAACGGTGGGAAACGTTTCACTTGTCTCCCGTTAACGTTCCTGCAGAGCAAACCGAATAATGCGAATCATCAAGAGCTTACGAACTCAAGATGTATAGTGAATCGGGAGATTTCCGTGCGGACGAACAATTTGAATTACTGCACACAGGAAACCTCGTGTGCAAGCTACATCCTCGGTCACGTAGCTCTGAAACTAGTTTCCGAAATTGTGGAAATCGCAGGCAAAAGTTCATCCAACTCTCGCTCAATTTCTAATAGAAATTGGATCTCCTCAAAGTAACACAGTATTGTACGAACTAAATTGCGAACTTTGCGCAATCTCGCTAATAAAAAAAAAACCGCATTGATGGATCGTATAATTAGTTCGCCGAATTATTATTATATTATTATATTGTCCAACCATTGTTATTGTAAAAAATCGTTATTGTATTGATGAAAATTGCAGAAAAACTCCGCAATCATAAAAAAATCGAACTGCAACAAAAAATTGAAAAAAAAAACTGTTCGCCTTTATCATCTCTTTTCGATTATTCCTGAGACAATTAATATGCAATGCAGATGACGTTGAAGTTTGCGTCGTTGGAATGCAACGAAAATTAGAGAAGGAGAAGAAAATTTTTACATACACAAGACTAAAAAGCCGAAAAAAAAATTATTGGAATAAAAAATAAAATTTAACCACGTTTTGAAAACGGACGAAAAAGTATAAAATAATTTCTCGTAGCCCCATACAGATTTATAACCCAATACAGATTCCTAACCGCACACAGATTGTCCAGAAAATTTGTGATTGTAAATTTTTAATAGCTATGAAAAAACTTGTAAGATTTAAAACGAAAAACGTGAGGCGCATGCATAGATAATTGTAAGGAGTGTAGGGAGTAACTCTCGTTGAAAAAACACACAACAGTTCATATCATTTGCAGTGTAATAAAATTGTTAGTGACTTAAGTGAACTATTCATGCATTTATCTATAACATGCGCCCCACGTTTTTCGTTTTGAATCTTACAAGTATTTTCCTAGTAATTGAAAATTCACAATCAAAAATTTTCAGCACAATCTTTATGCGGTTAGGCATCTGTATTGTGTTATAAATTTGTATAAGGCTGGGACAAATTATTTTATACTTTTTAGCTCGTTTTAAAAACGTGGTTAAATGTTTTTTCTAAATTTATTTAGTAGGAATTTGATTAGGACTGCTATATGCAAAAAAGGTTTTGGATAATAATGAAAATAAAGAGATGGGAAATGAAACAAAAATTCGTTGCACTCCAACGACGCAAACGTCAACGTCATCAATGTAGAACAAAAAAATATGTTTTCTACGACGAGCCTTGCAAATGCGTACGTGCTGCAACTTTTTCAACCAAATGTTCTTTCCTCATAGAACGAACTTTTTTTGCTTATGCTTCCGGAATATTTGCCAATTATTTCAACACGTTTAAGGTTCGTGGAATTTTTTTAAAGTTCTTTATTCGCGAGATAGCCTCATCGCGTAGGATTTTCCGGGGCTTCGTATCGTTTCGGTACTTACAGAAACCATATGTAAATCTGCCGTATTTGCCGGTTAGCACGCCGTAATTGCGTTCTGTCCACGATGCATGAAATAGAGTTTTAAATCTGCAGGTCCGAATTTCGAAATGTGCGAATATACGAGCGCGTTATTCGTGTTTGAAAAATAGCAAAAATAAAAATAGAAAAATACAGTTGAGAGAACGTAATTTCTATTGGCCACTGAAAACTCGCACGAATACAGCGCAATTCAATTAGTGCACCCGAATGGAACAATATATATTCTCCAGTAGCATCCGTGGTCTCTCGCTGAATATTCCTTCTCTCTCGTCGTCGGGACCCGCGTCACGCGCAAGCTACGTTACACCACATCAATGCACACTAAGCCCTTTGGCTCGTGGTTTCGTCCGATTCTCTAGGTAGATTCAGGCGAAAAGTGATTATAATGCGAACAATGCTTAAACTTGCGTCGCGGAAGTTTTAACAGTTGAAACCTTCGAAATTCAAGGCAGCCATCATCCATCGACGTATAGCTGTTGCAATATATTATAAACACGAAGTTTTCAATAAACTTTCTACGTTCCGAATGCTGAAACCTCCACAAAGCACGTTAAGGTCGAAAATACCTTCAGGCGAGAAAAAAATTGTTGATTTTCATGATTTTTTTTAACAGGGAAGATTTCTTCACTGTCTTTGAGACTTAGGGTATGGTTTCCCAGGTAGGAATTGACGATGAAAAAAGGGCTCGCCAAGCTCTGAAACAAGGCTCACATTTTTTAATTCAGGCTGAGCACCAGCCTGATTTCAGGCCTCGCTGAACCTCTGAATGATAACGCGGTTTCAGGCTCTTGCACACAGGCTTGACCAAAGGCTGGTAGAAAAGCCTGTACTAAGCCTGAAACGACGAAACAACAAGGTTCAAAACGAGCCTTAATGAAGTATTCACGAGTATTTATAGCCAGGCTTATCCCAAACTCTTTTCGAGGCTATATAAGGCCTGTTTTTAGTTTTCTATATTCTACATTGGGGTAAATTTAATAAATTTGTAAAGAATTCATTTTATTTATTATATATATTTATTATTCATTATATTATTTGTTATAAAATATATATAAAAAATATTTTAAACACAATACTTTATTTTATTTATTGTTTATGGGACACGTAATACACAGAGTGTACGCAAACTCCAGAGAGTGAGTATATACGAGATCTGTGTGTGACGAGAAAAAAACTTTTTTGTGTACCTCATAAATATCGATAAGAGAATATGTTTAAATGTTCTGAGCTGCCTCCTTCGCTTTCGTTTTTCGTGCCTTCGCACCCGACAAATTTATTGCTAATTTTTTTTTTCATAGAAGTGCAGAAAAAATATTATTTAAAATTTATTTTATTTTACCACAACCTGAAACAAGCCTGCATCCAGCCTTGATTTTTTAGCCCCAAAATTCACTGGTTGAATAAAGCTTGAAATAACCCTGAGTTTAGGCTAAGCAGCCAGTCTTGGTTCCAGGCTGCTCCAAACGATGCAATGAAACCTGGCCCAGGTCTGTCTCACTCAGGCTCGGTGAAACAAGGCTCGCACAAGTTTGTTTCCATCGTCAGCCTTTTGATTTCCTACCTGGGTTGTTACTACTTTTGGCTGTTACATGGTATTTTTTTATTTTATTAATCTTTAAAAATGACGCAGATAAGGCACGGTTTTCTAAACGGGTTACGGCGAATGTTGTCAGACGGCGGGACGTGTAGCGTTGGCGGAATTAATCCGAAAACAAACCAACAATTTTTTTTGTTTCATTGACACTTTTACGCAGAATATGAACCAAGAAAAAGTGAGAAAAGTTTAAAATCGATGAAATGGTACGCTTTGAAACGAAAAGATTGAGTTTTTCGAAAAAATGGCTACATTTGGCAATAAAAAATACTTTTTTCTTCAATTTTCAAGAACATTTAGGTTCATGTTTTAGACAATAAGGTTAAAGAATTCTGTACCAAATTTCATCAGAATTGATCGATTAGTTTTTCAGCTGTATGTCACATCAGTTTTGAAAATGTAGTTTGAAAGACCGTACCATACCTCCGCCATTTTTAAGGATGATTTTTTTTTAAATACCATGTAACAGCCAAAAGTTGTAAAAAAACATACCTTACGTCTTAAAAATGGCGAAGAAATCTTTCCTTTTTGAAAAATTCATGAAAATCAGCTAATTTGTTCCTCACCTAAAGATACCCCCTCCTCAAAAAGGATTTTGGCAGTCGTAAATATTTTTCCGCTTGATTCATCCTGATGTCTCAATCAGCTTAAAGGTATCTCCTCCCGGTTTTTTTTCCGACATAAAGTGCGTAAAAAATGTACTTGTACACGTCGTCTTTTTTCTAATTATTCTACGAAAAAACTTAAATGCTTTATAAAGTTTGTGTGTTCGATAGCTTATCCTAAATATGCATGGTATGCATATATATATACAGAAAATCAAATTGGATCGTTTAAGGCAGTACCTATTCTAGTCTAGAGACCTAAATTTCCGGCGTTTTTTTGGGATAGATTAAAAAAAAACCAAAAAATATTTTTAGATTTTTACAGTCTTTTTATTGTTGACTGTTTCAAGAATTTAAAGTCTTTTTATTGTTGGTGTTTCAAGAACTTCCAAAACAATATTGTGCGAATAAAATAAAAACTGCAAAAGTTGTGGACCGCTAAATTCGGCCCTGAAAACAGCGTTGAGGCTGATATGATTCGAAAACTCCCATTCATCTAAAACAGACATAAAACTAATTCTCTTTATCAATAAGCAAGTCACTATGGCAGGTCCAAAAGAAGAAAAAAAATTAATATCGACTGCCCGAAGTGAAGTTTATTTTTCGCCCTCATTTCGTTTACGGTTTAAATTTTTTTTCAAATAGTTATAATAATAATTGCGCAATACCCGAGGTGGAGACGATGGAGAAATGTATACTGAAGGTCCAGACCAAATCTGAAGTCAGTCGTTTGCGTAGAACTCGAAATTGTTTGTCATCGAGGTTGAAAAAAGTAGTGTCGCGAAAAACGCGTTTAAAGTAAATGAATCGGCCATTCTTGCCTTTCTCGACTTCGAAATGATGATTTTCTAAACTGCGATCAGTTCTAGCTTTCTGAAAGGTTTCTGAAGTTCGTAGCTGACATTATGAATTTTACACCAACATTTTTTATATCCGACACTGTATTTTTGGGAATTTTTTCAGATTTTTCGACTACGGCCATCGAGGTGTTCAAAAAAATTCAAAAATTCATGACGCGCTCAAATTTATTTTGAAAAATCTGAAAAAAATTGTAATTACTTGATAGAGTGAGAGTAACGATGGGAAAAATCGGGAACCAGATTTGAGGGGTCGAGGGTCAGACCCAGGTCGAATTGGTACGGAATGCCCCATATATACTACTGTGTCCAAAAAATAAGGTGACATTGTATTTATTTCGAAAATTCTTTATTTATTTTTCCAAATCAATTTCATCCCCTTCAAAGTAATGCCCTTCCGATGCAATGCACTTATGCCAACGGATTTTCCAATCTTCGAAACACTGATTGTAGTCACTTTCCGGGATGGCCTTCAGTTCCGTCTTCGCTGCGGCTTGAATCTCCTCTATCGTATCAAAACGGTGTCCCCGGAGCGATCTTTTGAGCTTGCTGAACAGCCAGAAGTCGCACGGCGCCAGATCAGGTGAATACGGTGGTTGCGGAACGATATGGGTTGAGTTTTTGGCGAAATGATCACGAATTACGAGTGCAGTATGGGATGGTGCATTATCGTGGCAACGAAAAACTCACTTTTAGCAGCTCACAAAGCGACGCGTATCTCAAACACTAATGAATATTTTGACATGTAAATTTGACATAGATGTCACTGACAGTACTACCAACCTAAAAAAAAAAATAATTCTCCAAATCCTACGACGCGCGCAGTTTAAATTCAAATGTCACCTTATTTTTTGGACACAGTAGTATATATGCAGGGCAAGGCACATAAAGTGTTACAGAGCAATAGCACTCAAACTATTGATCATATCCAAAAATGTTTCAGACAAAAGTTTCAGTGTTCGAGAACGCCTTCATACAGGACCACCCAATTTTTTTTTCAGTGGAGGTGCTGAAGCTACGTCAAGGTCAACTTCACTTTTTTAAATGGAATGGTACATTTTTTTCAACCATCTTGTGGAGCACCCCAAGCCGCATAAAAAATATTCGGCGGTCAAAGTCGTTCAAGGTCATTCAAGGTCAACATCGATTATACCAATCTAAATATCCAAAAATGTTTCAGACAAAAGTTTCAGCCTTCGAGAAGCCCGTCATACAGGACCACCCAATTTTTTTTATCGCTGGATGTGCTGAAGCAACGTCTAAAATGTTTCAGACAAAAGTTTCAGTGTTCGAGAACGCCTTCATACAGGACCACCCAATTTTTTTTTCGGTGGAGGTGCTGAAGCTACGTCAAAGTGAACTCAACTTTTTAAAATGGAATGCTACTTTTTTTTCATCCATCTTGTGGAGCATCTCAAGCCGCATAAAAAACATACGGGGTCAAAGTCGTTCAAGGTCATTCAACGTCACCTATTAAAATGAAATACGAATCTAAATATCTCGGATCACTACCAAATATTTGGTAGTGATCTGAGATATTTAGATTGGTATTTCATTGTTGGAGCATCTCAAGCCGCATAAAAAACATACGGGGGTCAAAGTCGTTCAAGGTCATTCAACGTCACCTATTAAAATGAAATACCAATCTAATCATCTCAGATCACTACCAAATATTTGGTAGTGATCCGAGATATTTAGATTCGTATTTCATTTTAATAGGTGACGTTGAATGACCTTGAACGACTTTGACCCCCGTATGTTTTTTATGCGGCTTGAGATGCTCCACAAGGTGGATGAAAAAATGTAGCATTCCATTTTAAAAAGTGGAGTTGACCTTGACGTAGCTTCCACCGATTAAAAAAAGATAGGGTGGTCCAGTATGACGGTCTTCTCGAACACTGAAATATTTGTCTGAAACATTATATATATATATATATATATATATATATATATATATATATATATATATATATATATATATATGCTGCTTATAAGGACTATTATGACATAATTGTACTATAACTGACTTTCCAGGCGGGCTTCTGCACACACAAAATAGAAGACCATTCGCATACACGTGAAGGATTGCAACCGGATTATAAGCATAGCATGGGAAGAGACAGGCCAACCGAGCTATATACAGGGTTCTAATGTCAACCTCGAAAATTGTATCCACACACACATGCATAGAAATACATAAATACACGCACACACATATATATATATATATATATTTGTCTATACATAATGTGTACGTGTATGTATTTGTATATACCTAATTTCACGGTATAATATCGTATTAAAATGTAACGTGCCTGGAACGCGTTAGCCGGCGGCAGTATGCGAGGCACGCGGTTCACTGAATGCTCGTTCTCCATTGTACGTCATCATCATATCTTCCTATACGCATGAATGTACGAATAATCCTGTAAGCGAATCCTCTGAATACAGAACAGGCCTGTGTACATGTACGTACATCCGCGTCACGCCGCACTCGCTTTTCGTCCCTCCACCCGTACCACCTCTTCATCCTTCTCCGGCACCTTTTCCCTTTCGGTCGATTCACAAAGTTCCCTCAGTGACGTCGGATACAGCAAACGCACACGCATTGCCGCTTATTTGAATTCTCTTTGAACGCATACGTGCCCCCCCCCCCCCCCCCAAATCCCATCTCGTTTGCCTGTGATCTTGAAGTGACTGTCAGTAGAGCGGTATTTATCTCGGTGGCGGAAGCACATTATCAATTTGATGAGAGAGTCGAGTCGGGATTAACTGTCACACCATACTAGTTCCTGCTGTTTTTTTTCCGATACGCGTTTATACTTTGGATAAGATCGTGCTGCGGTTTAGTTGTGAAAGTCAAAAAATCACTTTTTTCAAAACCAACATATTTTGACAGTATATCATCTTATTCATTTTCCCGAAAAAGTTGTTACACTTAATAAATACACTTTCGAAATACATTTGAAAAAAATTGTTATGTATTTATGTAACCCAAGCACTTGGGTAACATACATTTCGACCGCTTGTTGATAAAATCTTCGAATCTGCTGGACCGATCCTTATGAAATGTTAACCACATATTCTTGACAACTATAGCTATAGCGCATATCAAGATTTTTTTCAAGTTTTCATATTTACTATTTTTTGCCAAAAACGGTGAAAAAAACACTTTTTTCGAAAAATGTTCGCCATTTTGTTATTTATGCATATATAAAAAATCGTATGATATGCGCTATAGCTATTCACATACTGAATGTAAAACCGTTCGATTTTTTTGTTTCGGATTATCCATCTCCGATATTTCATCAACAGCGCAGACCTACAATTTTTTAGGACATTTTTTAACTACCATTTTCGTCTATAAATAGTGACTTAAATAATTTAACAAAACATTTTAATGTATTTCGAAAGTGTATTAATTAAGTGTAACAACGTTTATGTCAATATCTATAATATAAACCTATGAAGAAGATTCATGAAAATAGCCTTTTTTAGCGTCTATAATGAGAAGACCCCTTAAGTGAGTTAATTGCGAGCTAATGCTCATATGTTTCAAAAATCACCTTGGTTACGGCATCACGTGAAACTCATTATTTCATTTGACATTGATATATTAAATTGGTATTTCGGAAATTCCTTAGAATAATCATAGGGTAAACTAATATACCAATGGAATCTGTTTGATTTTTTGATATTGGATAACATTGGTATCTATTTGATGGTATGGTAATTTCGGGGGAGTTGGCCATAAGGAAAAGATGGCCGAAAAAAATGTTTCATAAAACCACGCACTAGATTTCACCTGTTACTGCTTAATTCGCTTCGCGTCGTGTGCAGCTGAAAGTGTAGGAGCAAAAGTTTGACAAAAAAATGTTTAGTAAGTAAAATCCTTTTTAATTATTTTGTCTAGAGCCAATTATTTTTGAAGGTTTCATGTTTTCCATTGTCGTGATGTTATTTTGTAAAAGTAATGATTACTTTTGTATTTCTTGAATAGTTTTCGAACAGTGTTTTGTTATAACCTCAAGATTTCGCATGCATTGTTTCTACTTGTTTACATTTTAGATGTGTCCATGTCTCCCGGGAGATTAGGAGAGATGGTCACGTACAGTCGGTGTATGATGGCCATAGTATTAGTTGTAATGTGTTCGAGTAATTTATTTTTTCTACATTTGTTTTACATCCCTAATAAGTACAAGAGAAAAGCAATTGCTGTATGAGGGAATTGGACTCAAGAATCATTAAGAGCAGCTGTCTGCCCCTCAAATTCAGAAAATTTTCTGAATTTGAGGGGCAGACAGCTGTTCGTCTATCTATTTGACGTCGTTTGGCAAAGTTTCGACGGGATCTGAAGAGCCGTTTCAGAGATTTTTGGGTATCTGTAATTGTTCTACCATACCGACCGAACTTCAGAAGACTTTTGGGTATCTGTAATTGTTCTACCATACCGACCGAAATTCAGAAAATTTTCTGAATTTGAGGGGCAGACAGCTGTTCGTCTATCTATTTGACGTCGTTTGGCAAAGTTTCGACGGGATCTGAAGAGCCGTTTCAGAGATTTTTGGGTATCTGTAATTGTTCTACCATACCGACTGCGATGAGGTGTCATTCCGTCTTAATCGACACAGTGGCGGGATCGGTTCCGCATCGCACTTGCCAAATCAGAGGTTGCCCACCATCCACTCAAGCGGACTCTGCGCAGCTTTAACAGCTGACTGCAGTACCCCTCAAAGCCCACTCTTATTGTCTAGCATGCTTCGAGCCTCACGATAGGGCCTGGCGCTTCTCCCATCATGCGCTACGCCGATCGATATTCGGCACAGAGTGGGGGGCGATTGCATCTCCGGAGGTTCCATCTATGGAGATTCCAGTGTACGTTTTCGAGAAATGCTTTCCGGACGTTGGCTGTAAATCGATTATAATAAAATATTTTTACACAAAAAAATTACAGAGTGTTCTTCAGTTGATACTTTTTCAAATACAACCTTTTTGTCGAAATTTATCATCACGTTTTTCCGTTTGAAAATCCCCAAAACGAGCTGTTTTCGACTGTCACAACTAGGCATAACCCGTTAAATAAGGATTTATTTTTTCGAACCAATTATTTTTTGTTCCCGGGGGGCTTAAGTCGAAGAGCTCGAACGTACGATCGTTTTAGAGGATTTGAATTCTGGGTCACCAATCCACCCTCGACACACCTCCACCCCTCTCTCTCTCTCATTGTCTCTATTTTGATATATTCGTTGGCGTCTCTTTCCACCTCATTCTTTCCATTTATATGCATACTATATGTGATCGGGAGGTTCCGATTTCCGTTGTTGGGAGCGCTCCTGTCCTCGGGTTCTCGTTCATTTAGCGGCGAGTCGAGCGTTGTGAGGCGCGGCTCTCGTGACATCTTATCGGTTTTCGATCATTAAGCAAAAGTTTACCCTTGATGTGTCTGTCCAGAGGCGAAGGAGAGAGAGAGAGAGAGGGAGAGAGAGAGAGAGAGAGAGAGAGAGAGAGAGAGAGAGAGAGAGAGAGAGAGAGAGAGAGAGAGAGAGAGAGAGAGAGAGAGAGAGAGAGAGAGAGAGAGAGGAGAGAGAGAGAGAGAGAGAGAGAGAGAGAGAGAGAGAGAGAGAGAGAGAGAGAAGCGGCGATTCTGTATTGCACAGGGCACATCACAGGGGGTGAAAAAGGGAGATTATAATGATCCTCGTCTAGCAAGGCTTTTCAATATCCTGCGGCAATTGAGTATCGTTCCTGCATCCATCTATTCGCAACGGTAACGTCATTGCCCCACATAGGCCAATACGAGACACGGAAGTGTTTAACAATCACAACAAATAATTACACCAAATCATTCGAACGTACACGCAGATGTGCTTTTTTTCAATTTTGCAAAGAATTGCACTCTGATTATTTTTCCGCTAGGTTGAACCTGGAAAACGTAGAATCTCGTATATAACTGCGCATTCGGCAAATATTCCGCAGCGGCGGGCGAACTTTATTGGTAGCCCCGCGGGTGTTTTCCATCTGTGCTTTTACCTATATCTACATACATACACACACACATATATATAAATATATGTATATATATATATATATATATATATGTATATATATATATATATATATATATATATATATATATATATATATATATATATATATGATATGATATGATATGATATGATAGGCACCATAATATAAAATGCAATCCGACGCTTGTGTAAAAATGTCTGTGCGTGTATGCATGCGTGCACACACGGTCCAAGGGGTGATATACGAGAGAGAAGGCTTCGCACGGCCGAATTGGATCTTGGAAAAATGTTAGCTCTATAAGCATCGCCTACGAAACTTTTCCGTCTTTTTTTAGGCATAGACGCATACCGGAAGCTGCATTTTGACGACGTGGTACGAAAAGTCCATTATTCTTTGCGTTTTGGAGCTACGGCTGCGAGTACCAAAATTTTTGATACAAAAAGAGTGAGGAGGAGGGGGAGAGAGGAGAGAGAGGGAGAGAGATATGTCAGAAAGAATTATGATGATATAAAGCAATGAAGAAAGTTATTCCTGAGTGTATGTCAAAGGTCGACTGTCAATTTTTCCTCTAGGTTCGTTTTAACGTCACTCCGGGGCTAACAACATTATCCCTCGAGAGTGAACGAGGGACGTTAATGGAATAATCTACCATACCCAACAGTGAAACGTTGCATATACAATGTTGCTTTCCTCAACCACGTGAAGCCGACGTAGGTTGGGTTGAAATACAATATAATGTTTGCAAAAGGGAGTATGCATATGTACATGGATAAAATTGTGGTTATATATGTATATATGTACTTAATGATCCTCGATCGTCCATTAATTGTTCGACCGCACATTTCGCGTAGCAAGCCGCGCTCCAAAGCTCTCGTGCTCACGCTCATTTCCATTATACATATTATTAATGCATTACAGAGCATGCATTACAGAGCTTTTCTGCGATTATTGTACTTGTCTTTTTTTAATGTGCATTTTTCGGGGGATCGGAAGGTCGGAGTTATTCAGTTTTTTAACGTACGGGGAAAGAAATGGGGTGTCATTGTTTTGAGGAGTATGAGAATCTTGCCGATATATGGTAGCATGGCGATAAAAATCGGATGTGTGGTTAAGGGGTCTTCTAACTTTGGACGCTAAAAAAGGCTATTGTCATGAATTTTTTTGATTCGTTTATATTACAGCTATTGATATAAAAGTTGTTACACTTATTGAATACACTTTCGAAATACATTTAAAAAATTTTTAAATGTATTTATGTAACCCAAACAAACTTTAAACGCGTTTTTCCCGAAAAAACGTTTTTCGACGGCTTGATGATAAAATCTTCGAAACTACTGAACCGATCCTTATGAAATTTCAACCACATATTCTTTGCAACTATAGCTATAGCGCATATCAAGGATTTTTTAAATTTTGATATTTACTATTTTTTTTGCCAACAACGGTGAAAAAACACGTTTTTTTTTCGAAAAGTGTACGACATTTTGTTATTTTTGCATATATCAAAAATCGTTTGATATGCACTATAGCCATTAACATACTGAATCTAAAACCGTTTGATTTTTTTGTTTTGTATGATCCATTTCCGAAATTTCATCAATAGCGCAGACCTACAATTTTTTTAGAACATTTATCAACTACCATTTTCGTCTATAAATAGTGACTTAAAAAAATATTTTTTTTTTAACGTATTTCGACAGTGTATTTATTAAGTGTAACAATTTTTATATCAATATCTACAATATAAACGTATAAAAAAAATCATGAAAATAGCCTTTTTGTGTCTAAAGTGAGAAGACCCCTTAATTCGTTTAGTCTAAGACTTTATGCAGGATTTGGAAACGTTCCACTAACTTACTCGAGAATTGTACACTGTTTGGATGTTTAGTTGATTCAGGTAGGATCTGTTTAGGTGCAATAATAATTTTTCATATGAATATATTTTATTTGTTTTAAGCATTCATTGTTGGAGACCATTCAATATTTACGTATTCGAGTAACGAGCTATGCCTAGTTGTTACAGTCGAAAGCAACTCATTTTTGGGATTTTTCCATAGAGACACGCGATGATAAACTTCTACGAAAATTTGGTATTTGGAAAAGTATCATATGAAGAAAACTCTGTAATAGTTTGCGTCGATTTCGTTAGTAAATTATTTTATCCTATGATAAATCGATGGAATTTCCGAAATTTGAAATAAAAAAAATGGTGCGTGTTCTCAGTGAGATTCTTAATTTTTGCGGAAAAATTGGCATTTTTCGTTCGTCAAATTGAAAGTGTACATCAGAAAAAAAAATCCTTTGATCAAATACTATATTTTTACATCTAGAGAACGTCCTACAAATTTCAGAAAGATCGATGCAGTAATTTTCGAGATATTTGGCCCACCGACTTTGGAAATGTAATTTCGAGGAAGAAGCGTTTGAAGTTTTTAACGACCCTCCGAGCGGTCTGACGGGCGACGATATAACAGCCCATAAATCTGTCAATATGCATCCCATCATCTTGAAGTTTTCAGGGAATATTAATAAGATGACAAACTGTTGAAATATATTGATCTTTAATAAAGTGATTTTACGAGTTTTACAACTAGGCAGCACCCCTTAAAATACATTGTTCATTTAAACGTACTACATTTATATTTGAATAAAACAGATTTTCTTTTTCATGCAGTAAATGGGTCTCAAATTCAAACATATTGTTGTTTTAAGCGAATAAAAATTGTATTTGAATCAGTAGTACTTTTATTTGCACCCACCAAATCAACCAAGATTTTTTTTCATATACAGTAACAAATTTATCCAGGGTGTTAACAATCCTCAATGGTGAAAGATTATAACAAATATTTTTCCATAATTTAGCCAACTGCGAGCGACAATGCTCAATATTCGCAGTGCGTCGATCGATTGAATTTCCTAGTTAATTCAAATGAAGAAACATAAGTACACACATCCAGTTTTCCAGTAAAATTTCCAGCCAAAAGGATCTTTTGAAAATAATTGTTTCACAAACAGTTTGAAGAAAATGTTTCATGACAATTAAACATTCCTTCGAACTAAACATTCGAGCTTTACACTAATCAAAAAAATGTTTTAAAATCAACTGAATGTGTTTATTGAATTCTTTTTTATTTTAAGTAACTAACATTTTCGCGATACCAAGGTTTGTTTATTTGATTTCACCATTCCAGAGATTGTTTTAAATACGTTAGTCTATTCGACTAAATATTTTTTGAGTAAATAATACCAAATATCAAAATTTTTGGAAGCTTAAAAATTTGTTAATACTCAACAGTGTTAAATAGAACGTCGTTTAAATAAATAAATACATTTAAAATGAATCTCCGGAATGGTGAAATCAAATAAGTAATCCCTTATGTCACGAAAATGTTAGTTTATTTAAATAAAAAATAATCAAATAAACGCATTTAGTTGATTTCAATAAATCTTTTGTATTCATGTAAAATTGATAATCCGAAAAAAATGTCGTTGATTTGGAACATTTTTTTACAAACTGTTTCTGAAACAATAATAAAAAAAAATACTTTTAACTAGAAATTTAAAGATCGACTTGTGTATCATGCCGCTTACGGCTGATTTTACTTTGCATCTAGGAAATATATTTGAGGATTTCAAATTCCGGCTACTTTTGCCCGCGATTTTATCACCCGTGAATAATTAATAATGAATAAAAATTGGATCGAAGCATCGTGATAACTCGATCCGATCGTCGAGGTAACTTTGTTGCCCTTCGATGTTTTCGCTTCGCAATGAAGATTTACATTTAGATCAGTACGCGCGGGTACGTTTCTCCGGTATTTTATCGTAGGGACGAACGTTATATGCGAGGCGAACGAGTGTTGTCACGACAATGAGGCGTAAACAGGTGCCTTTAATGGCTCGAGACTCACGAGCTCGGGATAATTATGTTCTTAATCCTCCGATAATGAGAATCCATTAATGGATTCGTGCGTGTACTACTCTCGAATATATACTCGACGCCTTAAAAGTCACTTCGAATTGATGCTAGAGGACAATTTTCATACGGGGAATTCATTTCGGCCCGAAACATTTTATGACAATGGCTCCTTTGCGATCGGCTGAAATGGTAATGTTCTAATAATTGCCATCGTCGATCAAATTAATGAAAAAATCGATTAACTGTGATTAAAAAAAAAAAATAAGTACGTTTCGATATAACTAGCTTCGTCTGTTCGGATCTCCGGTGATAAAAAACCAATTTTGACGTGTGATTATGATAGCAATGCAATTTTCTATTTCTTCCAAAACTGCAGACTTCCACGCCTCAAGCTGGGGCAATAAATTGCATTTTTCGAGATGAAAAAATATGAGTCGTAAAAAATGCGCAAAATTATCCATAATGCATTATTTATTAATAATGCGACGACGTGATTGAAAAATAAATTAGCGATGTATTATTCGCGTTTCGTGTACGTTGTTCGGGCCCCTGTCAAACAGGGACGTTCTCATTCTGCACGGTAGCTTTCCATTAGTTGACGGATCTAAAGAATCCAAGAGGATTCTTGCAAAATAATGTTATATGTAGTTATACCATGTAGAGAAAAAATATAAGAATTGCCGAAAAAATAAAATCATTACATTTTTAAGTCAAAACTCTTTTTCGCGTTCACTTTCGCGCTCTAAATATTGATTAAAAAATTATGTAAATAAAACAACAAAAACAGCCCGATGGATTGCGAATCAAGGTCCGACGATGAAAAAAAATGCATTGAAAAATTGAAAAAGCTGTTCAAGTTATCGTGCGAGCCGTCTCGAAAAATGTGATTTCACTCTGACGGGCCGAAAAAGGTCGTTTTTTCGATCTTTTTGTCTGTTAGATTATTTATTTGGAATCTGGAAAAAGGTATGTTATTAAGCATGCATTGCACTTATTTTGTGGAAATTTGTATTTAAAAAAATTAAAAACTAACCACGTTATTGAGGGTTTGTGTATAAAAAATTTGGGAAAAAGTTTCGAAAAGGACAGACCTCCGATTAGTTTGGAATTTTGTGTACCCGTGTATTTTTCCTCGCTGATCACGAATATGATAGTGAAAATACCCTCAAATTTTACTTTCAATGTGAAAACTCACGAAAACTGATTTTTTTTAAGTTTTTCTATTTTGTTGTAATAAATGTTGATCTTAGAGAAAAATATTTCCTACAAGAGATATAGCCTATAAAAAGATTGATCTTTTATGTTCTATACAAGTTTTGTCTAAAACCAATCTGTTTCGAGAAAAAGGGGATAATGCTCCAAAAAGTACATTTTCCTAAACTCCATTAGTTTCTATATTATCTATTTACGCACTTTACCGCGAAAAAGTTGCAGTTTGATCTTTAACAATATACGCATACCTTAACAACAAACAATTCAAAACACAAACCAAACCCAAACGACACACAACACAACAAACAATCCCAAATAACACACAATACAAAAACAAACCCAAACAAACTCCAACCTTCCCGCAGTAAAGTGCGTAAGTAGATGATATCGAAACTAATGGAGTTTAGCAAAATGTACTTATTGGAACATTATCTCTTTTTTCTCGAGACATAATGGTTTTATACGAAAACTGTATAGAACATAAAATATCAATCTCTTTATAGGCTGCAACTTTTGTGGGAGACATTTTTCTCTTGGATCAATATTTATTGAAATAAAGTAGAAAAACTTTTTAAAAATTCGTTTTGTGAGTTTTAACCTTGAAAATAAAAATTGCAGATATTTAAACCATAATATTCGTAATCACCGGGTAAAAATATATGGGTACACGAAATTTCAAATTAATTGGAGGTATGTCCTTTTCGGAATTACACCCAAAATTTGGTCCAACGCCTGGATCAATTGACAATGGTTGGTGTGAAAAAAAATGTTGTAATCTATCTAATCCTGTAGGTAGCCGCTTTCGAAAAAAAATCAGAAAACCGCGGGTATAAAAATAAAAGTTTCAATTTGGCAAACTGTTTATTTATATTCGGGGGCTTAAAAAATACTAAATAAAAAATGGCTATGTACAACGATAGCTACAGCAATTATGGAATTTTTTAAAATTGAAAATCGTTAAATTATAGATAGTGTTATCATTCTGGCGACGTCGAAAAAAGTCGTTACGAGAAGAACGCAATTGAAAGTTTCAGTATACGTAAATGCGCCACCTGCTCTCACTAACAAGAAACATCATTTAAGTGTCCACCTTCGATTTTGTTGAAACTCGTGTATGTGATTAAGCATTGAAACCTATTACGTACGTACTTTTTTATCTGCGCAAACCGGTTTTAAGGGGGGAAACCACCCCTCAAAGAAAAGCGTGTAGAGGGGTGGTCATACCACCCATAAGCAGTTCACCGATTTGAATGAAACAAAAACCAAAATGGTTCTAATGTAAAACGATGAAAAATCCACTATAGAAGTATTAATAAAAAATTAAAACTTCGTCTGTAAACGTTTTTCCAGTACCTTCCGTCTGTAAACCTAGGTATTTAAAATCCTGTCGTTTTTTCACCTAGTTACTACATTCGAAATTTAAAAAGAAATCCATGCTAGAGTTCGAAACATTCAATTTAATATATCAGTCATAAAATGATATGAAAATCAATTTTTCCATATATATTTTTGTTAAATAAATAAAGCAACTTGGTAGGAAAGTAGTTTTGGCTCGGACACGAATTACCCAGGTTTACAGATGAAGTCTTAAATTAAGGAGTCACATGTCTTTCTTTGACGGGTCGTTTCCTCCCTTAGAAACGTTTTTCCGCCGATAAAAAAACATACGTATCTAATAGTTTTGAATGCTTCATCACATATATGAGTTTCAATAAAATCGAAAGTGCTCTAGTGATGTTCCTTGCAAGTCGTCTGTAACTTGGTCAATTTTCAATACGTGAACTTGAACATTTTTTCACATCTTGAATGTGTTTACTTTGGAGAAGTGCAAAAAATCGACTTTCTTCACCAGTTACAGTGGTGTCCCGCCTTGAAAATGAAATGTTTACTTTACTCAAACTGTTTTCGATGAGACTTGCGAGCAACGTCAGTGCCTCGTCTGGCGACAAGCGAACGCTCGGTACGTCAGTGGCATTGTTCTCTCACGTTCTGGCAAAGCATGATGAACGTCACTAAGCCACTGGTTCCTGCAAAGCTCAGCTTCCCTATGTCACGTGGAGACGATGTCCATTCACTTTTTTGTTTTTTGGGGGGGGGGGGGGGGGGACACTGAGCCATGCAAGAGAGAGATTACAAATCCGATTAAAATCCTTAGGTTTGTTTTTACATGATGCGGTGAAAAGATTTAAAAATTACCATTTCACTGTATGCATATATTGATAAATTTCTCCTCCTTTGCATGTAGAGCCTGCAGGTATACGAAAATTCGGTGCTCGCTGATCTGCGATGCGAAACCCTTTGTTTCTCAACCCCAAGTCTGATCGGAATTCTGAAGAGATCACACTCCGTCCCTTTTCCCTCCGGTCGTCGGCGCGCTTCACCATCTTATTTTCTTCGCTTCTTCGTCCTCGTTTCCCGAGTTTTTCCGGATTTTCCATTTTCCTCGAGAGACTCGAATCGATGTTTTCATCTACGTGCCCTTCGTCTCTACGTGCACATAGACGACACGCGCGGGTAAATGTATTTTCGTACCCACGAACAAACAAGCCCTCTAACCCGGCAAATTTCATTTCAGCAGCACATCAATTCAATCAGTCACAAACGCAACACACATCCCTCGTCCGCGGGAATATTAATGAGGATGGCCCCGTTAAAATGTTTTCCCAAGGGCACCCTTTCACCTCCGAGAACTCCTCGACGACAAGCCGCCTGCTTTGCATTCTCAGGGACACTCCCGCTCGTTAGGACTTATTATATCCGTTTTCTCTTTTCCCACTTCGCCGGGAAAATTTACGCAGCTGCATATACCGGGCAATTAGACCCCTACTTGATCTGATTACGATTTAATAATGTTTGCCCAGTCCCGGGACGTTCGGCACTCCGGACGCTCAGCACGGGAAACTCGTGAAGAACAGACGGATATTTGGAATTAAAAAGAACTTATTTTTATCCGAGGAATTAATTTTTTTTGTCTACTAGATTGCTTATTTGGGAATTGGAAAAAATATATGTTACTAAGCATACATGGAACTTAGTTCGTGTAAATTTTTATATTGAAAAAAATAAAAATGAAAAAAAAACATTAAAAAAAATAAAAATGAAAAAAAATGATTTTGAAAAAAGAAAAATTTTATTTTGAAAAAATAAAAATTAACAACGTTATTGAGATATAATAGAGCCTCTGTACAAAAAATGGAGTACAACGGCCTGATCAATAACTAGAGAATGGTTGGTCTGAACAATTAAAATAAACAAGTTTTATAATCTATATAAATGTAGTTCTCGTTGTACGTGGTCGTTTGACGAAAAAAAAATTCACAAAATAGCAGGTGTTCAAAAAGAGTGTAAATGTGACGAGATTTTTACTTATTTTCGCGGAGTTTTGAAATACTAAATAAAAAAAAAACGGCTACGTACAACGATAGCTACTACAATTACCGAGATTTTGGTTTTTTGTAATTGGAAATCGGACTAAAATTATAATTTCGGCTAGGTCGAGAAAAACGCGATTGGAAGTTTTAGTATACGTAAGTTGTTGCGCTACCTTCGCTCACTGAATCGTCTTCAACTTGTTCAATTTTCAATATTTCAACTTGAGGTTTTTTCACATATTCTCGAACATGTTTACTTTGAGAAAATGCGAAAAAATCGTTTTTTTACCCGTCACATTGGTGTCTCGCTCTGATCTTATTTTTATTCACTCTATTATTATTTATTACTAGTGCTGTGAAATTTGCTTTTTCAATTTGTTTTATTATTTTTTGTTATTTAATTTTTATTTTTATTTATTATCTTTGTCAACGTAATACTTGTTTAGCAATTTTATTTATTCAACTCTTTCGACACGGACGTTTAAAATCTTTCAGTTATTTCTTTTCCATTAATAGATGTAGTCAAAATCTGAATGCTGCGATTCTTGCTGACATAAAAGCATTTTTGCTCTTGAAATGTCTTTAAATCACGCCTGGCACCAGGATCTATAGTTTGGTCGCAGGTCAAATCGAATTTGAAAATCTTATGCATATAGAGCAATGGAGAGACAGAGATACAGAGAGGGACAATCTGAGTGAGATATAAGAATATAGGGTGCTTTATTGACTTTTTAGTATGCAGCACCGAACTCGCCAAGTGCAGAAATTAAATTTTCTCTCTTTCTCTCCTTCTACTACATCCACACGGGGTTTCCTTTTTATGAAAACGTGAAAACCCTCGATGCTTTTGGCGCCCCAAGGGGTTGCGTAAAAATTCCCGAAAAGAAATATCACATTCCCTCCGCGTTACATCCTCCTGATAAATTGAGTTTAAGGGGTTAGGCCACTCTGGAGGCCAAAAAATAGGCTTTTTGGGGATTTTTTTTCGGAAAAACTACAAAACAAATCGAGATTACAAAAAAGGGTATTTATCATACATATCAGTGACTGTATACAATAATTTTTTTGAAGCGAGTAATTTATAAATGGCGGCTGTGTGGCGTTTATCTCAAAACTGCAATTTTTAAGTTGGCCGGAAACGTAACTATAAACAAAAAAATGCTACGTACTTCCATAGACAATGTATTTTTCAAGATATATTCAACATTTCAAGTGAATCGGTTGAAAATTGTCTGAGTTATGTTTCCGGCCAAATTGAAAAATGCACTTTGAGATAAACGCTGCACAGCCGCCATTTTGAAATTGATCGCTTTAAAAAACTTATTGTATACAGTCACTGATATGTACGATAAACACCCTTTTTTGTAATCTCGATTCATTTTGTAGTTTGTCTGAAAAAAAATCCCCAAAAAGCCTATTTTTTCGGCCTCCAGAGTGGCCCAAGGCCTCGACGGACTGAACTTCACGCAGGCAATTTTTGCCCTCGACACCAACAAAAAAACGCAAAGATTTTTTTCTCCCAGTCAAAAAGAAAAATACAAAAAATGGTCTTAAAATATAAAATGTAACAATGGTCGTCCTTGCCATTTCGCGCATCACGCTTATTCGTTGAATATAATCGCTGAAGATAAAACATGCAAATTAAGGTTCAATTAGGTGCAGGTTACGAGGAGATACATGAGTGCCAATCTCGTTATAAATATATCAACGCGGGCGCGCGCTATTCGCCGGGCGACGGGACCCTCGACACGATTTTGAGGGACAGGCAATCAGATTCTCACGTTGCCGTGGATTTGGCGTATCTCCGCGGATGTTTTCATTGAAATGGGCGAAGTGAAATTGCGGTCACGTCCGGATGCTCAATTGTTCCGACACAATATGTACATTCGTACACGACACAAAAGTATTTGCATACACGAAAGTTTATATAATTCAATTAAGGGATCATCGCAGGGTAAAATTTTCAAAGAATCTATTTTTGCCTTATCACATAGTATAGACGGTTATAAACATGAACTTGTCATCGCCGATTGATCGTAATTAGACAATTTATATAAAAAATATGCACTCCAAACTTTAAACGCGTTTTTCTCGAAATGTCGTTTTTTAAAACGGTGTACACTCTCAAAGGATGATTTTTCAAGGTATTCGTCTCGAATTTCGACGCAACATTCTTCACGCCATTCTTTATCTTGCTATGGAAGCTTTTTTTTAATCTTCTTTTTCTTTCAACGAAAAACTGTCGAAAAAATGGGCTAAAGTCGAGACTTTTTTTCAAACCACCGCCATGTTGTCAATTTTGATTTAAAAAAAAACCTCCATAGCAATGTATCATCTTCCATAGTGATTAATCATCTTTTTACAAATTTTGTTTCAGATCATGTTTACGGCTGGTTAAAAAAATGTAAAAAAAAATAAACGCTTAAAAATTATTTTCTCTTCTTCACGAGTGCTTTGATTTGACACAAAAAATTAGACTGATTAGCGTAATTTAATCATCGAAAAAAAAAATCGCGAAAAGCAGCTTTTTTCGACCCGTTACACTGTGATGATCCCTCAAAATGACCCGTTATATAATACCACATAAAGATAAGTAGGAAGAAAAACTAAAAAATATTGCGATCTCGAAATTACAAGGACTTTTAGGGTTTTTTTGAGTTTTTATATATAAGCTTTTTTTCGTTTTTTATTGTTTTTTTCAAAAATTCCCGCCATTTTATTATTTTTGCATATATAAAAAATCGCATGATACGTGCTATAGCTATTAACAAACTGGATCTAAAACCATTTGATTTTTTTCGTTCCGGACGATCCATCTCCGAGATTTCATCAACAGCGCAGACCTACAATTTTTTTAGGGAACTTTTTTTTAACTACCATTTTCGTCTATAAATAGTGACTTAAATAAAGTTAAAAGAAATTTAAATGTATTTCGAAAGTGTATTAATTAAGTGAAACAACTTTTATATCAATATCTATAATATAAACCTATTAAAAAAATTCTTGAACGTAACCTTTTTTAGCGTCTAAAGTGAGAAGACCCCTTAACGACGAAAGGGAGGGGAAAAAACCGAACGAGGTAAAAACGGCCAGAGATGGCGATTCTCGGAGCTTCTTCCAACTCTTCCCTGATTAATGACAAACTTTTTATTTGGCCGCGGTCTAACACGGTAAATACTTCTTATACGCATATATATACAGGGTGTCCCTCTTATCTCTGCCACCCGAAATAACTCGGTAATTATCGGCGTCACAAAAAAATGTTCCACACAAAAGTTGCACGGTGTGAAGGGGGCCATCAAATGCGACCATTTTTTTTTATTTCGGTGGAGGCGCTGACGCACAGTGAAGGTCACCTCCACTTTTAAAAATGGAATTGTACATTGTTTGTCAACCATCTTGTGGAGCACCTCAAGCCGCATAAAAAACATTTAGGGTCAAAGTCGTTCAAGGTCATTCAAGGTCAGTATCGATGATACAAAGCTAAATAGGTGACCTTGAAGGACCTTGAACGACTTTGACCCTTTAAACATTTTTATGCGGCTTCAGGTGCTCCACAAGATGGTTGAAAAAAAATCCACCATTCCATTTTAAAAGTGAAGGTGACCTTTACTGTGCGTCAGCGCCTTCACCGAAATAAAAAGAAAGGGTCGCATTTGATGGCGCCCTTCACACCGTACAACTTTTGTCTGGAACATTTGTTTGTGACGTCGATAATTACCGAGTTATTTCGGGTGGCAGAGGTAAGAGGGACACCCTGTATATATATATGCACGAAGAAAAATATATCTATATAGTTGCATTTGTTCGGTCCATTGAATTTTCTTTGACCTCATCTCAGCTTTTCTTTCGTCGAGCTTTCGTGTGCTATTCTCTTCCCCACATATTATTGCGCTAACGAGAGGCCATGGTTTTTGCGAGATAAACGCAAGCGGTCGCGATAGGATGACAGAGAGTGCCGGAGGAGGAGAGTTAGAGAAAAAATGTCACTTAAGTCGATGTGAAAGGAAACAATGGAATAATCGAGAATTAGTCTGATACGAAAGAACAATAAGTTGTCGTAACCCGTGCAGAAATTTATCAACAAGTCCCAAGATGCACCCACATCTCTATAGGGATTTGCGCGGGACATCACTCAAGGGAGTCCTATGAGCATAAAGCTCTTATATGAACTTAGAGTTTACATCGTCGTAATGCAATGAAAATTAATATTTCTGAATTTCTCTAATTTCTCTTGACAGATTTTACCTACAAGAATCCCTCACTGCTTTTTTATAATACTTATTATGAAATCTATAATATAAATCTACAAAAAACGATTTTCTATAATAATAAATAAGCAATACTTCCCTTATTTATTATTATAGAAAGTTTACATCGTCAAAATACAATGAAAGTTAATATTTCTGAATTTCTCTGATTTCTCTGTACAAATTTTGATTATAAGAATCCCTCAACCATTTTTTATGATATTTATTTAGAGATCCATAATATAAATCTACAAAAAACGATTTTCTATAATAATAAATAAGGAACGTGAAGTATCGAAAAAACTTTCGTTGTATCCCAACAAAGCACGTGGTCATCAGAATCCAATTGGATTCTGCACTGTTCCCCGATAAATGCCGTTTGAGAATTCTTACCACGTCCGAATTGAAAATATGTGAAAAGTCACGAGGAAAAACTCGGTGTATTGAGACATAACTTGCACGCTTCTTGAGCGTGTACGTGTATAGTGACATTACGTCAAAGTGCAGTAAAATGACTAACGAACGATAATTACAGTGGATTTTCAGTCATGTGTTTTCAATCAGTTTTTACGATATATTTTTTCAAACGTTTTAAACTTTTTCGAGATGAGTTTAATACTTTTTTCAAGATCCACTCATTATATAAAGGGCGTCTCAAAATGACCTGCCATTTTAATGTATCAATGAAACGTATTATTTATTTATAAAGTACGATGTTTTGGCTTAATAGCGGACTAATTTCATTAACCTTTTGCGGCATAGTGTAACAGCAGTTTTACACCTAATTCAATTCAGATTTTGACATTTCAAAAGTGTTTTTTAATTAAATATGGTGGTTGTAAAAGCGTCTCAAGGTTCCTAGGACTTCAATAAGTACTAAAACATACCTATTACATTTTTATTGTTCACGTAGCGGGTGTCATCAATAACGAAAGTGCAAAAAAAAAGATGCACGTAAAGAAAACTGTATGATTCAAAGGGTTAATGATGCGTCCAATTGTTTCCTTGAGCTCCAGAGTGGTCTGTGGATCATTGGTATACACTTTTTTTCATAAAACCTCCGCACACACACACACACGCACACACACACACACACACACACACACACACACACACACACACACACACACACACACACACACACACACACACACACACACACACACACACAACACACGCTCGCGCACGCACACACACACGCACACACAAAATAACAAAAAAACTGACAATCACAAAAAATATGTAGACACGTCACTGGATGTCACTCCATTGCCCACAGCCGATGAACACACATCACAATTACTTATTGTCGCTAGTCAGACAGATTGTAATATAGCGGTTAATGAAAAAAATAATAAACAAAATAAAACCCCAAAGAAAGAAGTTTCCCCAAAGAAAGAAGAAAGGCCATTTTTTTGAAAGACTATGTCTTTCATGTCATTTATCCCATTCATCGGATATTGGGTTCCACACATAACCTCCATGTTTGTACCTCAAATGAAAAATAAAAATATTCGTACATTTCAAATGGATAATACGTTTTATTAATAAATAAAAACGTCAGGTCATTTTGAGTTACCATTTGCATCCGAATATTTTGTTTACGAAATTCAATGTACAAAACGCGATGGGATCTCTCAAGAATCGTATCGGATTTTGCTCGATAGTGTGGGAATCCGTTAGGATTCAAATTGGATTCCAATGGAGAATCCCGATGAGAATCAAATGTACGAGCGTGGCGTTTGAGTATAGAGATCTAATGCGATATCCCATTTGATCCCTATCAGCAAGCATGGGAATCCAATTGGATTCCTACGGCAATTTCGCAACCGAAGCTCAGTGTAAATATAGCCACCTGTATCGGGCCAGGTTTTCCGCACTTTCCCTGTGCCCTCGTGCAAAAACGTGGCCATGTGCAACGGGTCCTGGGAATGTCAAAGTGCCGGCTATGGGCCAAAAGTGAAAGCGATGTGATCGTAACGTCCCTCAGAGCAAACGGAGCTTTCCTCCCTGCGATGAGTCAATCCCGAAAGATTCCTTGAGAAAAACGCGTTCGAAAGGTTGTTGGGTGGAACTGGATGAGCTACCCTTCATCGAAGAGACTTTTCCCAAAGATCACTTATACGATCGGTGGAACGAGGATCAACTGGAGTGCGTGACGAATGACGGAGCAGCGTTGGAAGGTCTCAACGATAGTCTCACGGTGCATTAAAAAATCTCAGCCTCTGCAGCATCCTCCGGCAGGTAGATATGAGCGTTAAGGTGGTCAGGAATTTTCGTAAAAGTCGTACGCGTCGGAAATGCGGCAAGAGAAGGGGCCGTGGGGGGGGGGGGGGGGGGCTACGGTTGCTCGACGACGCGAAGGGAAACGGAATGACAAGGAGATGGGATGATGCCAGAAGGGAATGCGAGCGCTCGTCTACGGCGCCTTACCGGAGGGATGGAACGTAAAAGCCGATTAGCCGTAGTGTCTCGAGAATGTACTACGAACCCTGCGCCCTCGGGGAGCCCTTTGCCTTCGACTTACCCGCTTTCATGCCTCGACGGGGGGAAAAAAAATTCCTCGCATTGTTGAAAAGTACAATGTCGTTGTAACCTGACTCAAGCATCTCTCAGCGTATTTATTCGCTCCCATTAAACAACACAGTTTTTCATTCTTATCTTTGGCTATTTGGCACATGGAGGAATTCTTCGCATACCGCAAAAAAAAAAAAACTATTCGAATATTCAGGAAACTTCGGATCGATCGCACGTTCGTGACCAAGTTTTGCCCACATGATTGAAAGTAGTCGTTGATACCGTTCGCATGTGAGAAAACTGTCCGTGAATGAAAGTTCTTATCGTAAATTTCGTTGGTGCCATTACGTACAGAGTTGACGTGACGTTTTTAATTTGCGAGATTTCGGGGTGACGAAACGAAAAATATTGTTCGTACGAACGGCGCACGAAGATCGCATGATTGAATGGCTCTTCAGCCTCGCGACGGATCGATAGCTCATCCGGTGCGTTACTCGTTGCACCCACCTCCCGCACCTGCCGCGACATCGTCGTGACGTTATTTATGATTGGAGGATGTACCTCTGTGGCGGTTTCTTTTCCAAATGGGCTTGGTGGCCTTAAGGGGTCTTCTCACTTTAGACGCTAAAAAAGGCTATTTTCATGCATTTTTTCATAGGTTTATATTATAGATATTGATAATAAAGTTGTTACACTTAATAAATACACTTTAGAAATACTTTAAAAAAATGTTTTTTGTATATTTATGTAACCCAAATAAACTTTAAGGGGAGATATACACCTAGGAGCCGGAAAAAGGTCACTTTTTTGAATTTTTTCAGGAAAACTATTTGAAATTTCGGATTGGGGTTTTAATTATCTAAAAGTACATACATTCGAAAATATGTTTAATTTTCTTTATTTTAAAATATCAAAAATATACGAGGATATTGTATGATCCTTGGAGCGTCGTAAAAAAATCTGCGTATACGGTACCCACTGGCATTTCTTCAAAAATCATCAGAAAAAAAACCCAAAAAGATTATTGAATTAGATACTATAATCTAGTACTTGTCATAGCCGGTTTTGAAAATATCGATTTATGACAAAATGGCGGACGTTCGAACATAAATAGTGATTTTTGGGCCAAAAATTAGTTATTATTTTGCCTATAAAACAAAAACTAAGTAACGGAAAAAAAATCCTATGACAAGTACTAGAAAATGGTGTATAGAATAACCACAAAAAACCTCAAGGCAATCGGTTCATTGGTTTTCGAGAAATTTTGGGTACCGATTTGAAAAACGTGGTTTTGAGGAAAACGCGTTTGATAATTTGGGAATGAATAAATCATGAAATTTGTGAACTTACTTGGAATCATCGATACCAGGCCCATAGTGTAGACGGAATGTTCATAGCTTCTAAATCCTCGACCTCGACCATCTAGGTGTATATCTGCCCTTAAACGCGTTTTTATTAAAACAACGTTTTTCGACATATAGCGACAACTATAGCTATAGCGCATTTCAAGGATTTTTTTTTTTAATTTTGATATTTACTATTTTTTGTTGCCAAAAACGTTGATAAAACACGTTTTTTTTTTGCTCTTTCGTAAAATGTCCGCCATTTTGGTTTTTTTGCATATATCAAAAATCGTATGATATGCGCTATAGCCATTAACATACTGAAACTAAAACCGTTTAATTTTTTCGGATGACGCATCTCCGAGATTTCAGCAACAGCGCAAATCTAAACATTTTTTAGGACATTTTTTAATTACCATTTTCGTCTATAGTGACTTAAATAAATGAAAGAAAAATTATTTAGTGTATTTTGAAAGTGTATTTAATAAGTGTAACAACTTTTATATCAATATCTGTAATATAAACCTATCAATAAAATGCACGAAAATAGCCTTTTTTAGCGTTTAAAGTGAGAGGACCCCTTAAGGGGCACCACTAGTGTGACTGCTCACAAAATGTGATTTTCGGGAATTCGTTGGAAGGAAAGTATTGCATCGAATGTTTTGAAATGTCGAGGATATATTTGTGTATAAATGATGTATATACAGTAATTTTATAGTATGAAAATATTCAATTTTTAGCAACTTATGCGCCGTCTCGCGAGAATAAAAAAAAAAGTTCTCCCATTGCTGCAGTGATTGCGGCCTTCAGGGTGCCGGAAATCTAAAAATAACGAAAGTCCGTTAAACTGGACGGTATTGCCTGGACAATGACGCAGGGTAGGGGAAAATTTTTAATCCAACAAAATGGCGGACCTTTGAACAAAAGTTCCAAATTGCGCTTGAAAATCTGATGGTTTTTTGCATGGCAAATTCACATTTTTATCCAATCGAAAAACTGGAATGTCATTGTATGAAGAAGCAAATGCTAAATACGCTAAAACAAGATTCCAGTTGATCGAATGATTTGTATTCGAGTTAGAACTGCAGCAAATTTGAAAAATGTCGTTTTGAGAAAAACGCGTCAAAGGATAAAAATATTGATTTCATTGTTATAAATTGATAAAAGCATCAGGTATAGTATAGTATTAAGGTATACTTGAAGATATAGACTATCGAAAAATGCAAAAAAAAAATCGATCTTTTTAAAGTGTCACATTAGTGGTGCTCCTTAAACGTACGTTTGTGCGTAAAACTTTAAAAAGATTTTGGTAGTCTTAAACATTTTGTCGCTTGATTCACCCCCATGTCTCAATTAGTTTTCCCGGAAAATCGACTTGATCAATGGCCGAAAAATAGGCAAAGGGGTATGTATGGAAAATTTCGCGAGAATCTATAGTTCCACTTTGAAATTCTGCTAAAAGTCGAAAAAAAAATTGTAGCTCAACAAACCAAACGGCATTTTAAAGAGAAAATGATAACGAAGGGAATGAGCACAAAATGGATCTCCAAATCAAGGCAGAAAATAAATGAACGACGATTTGGTGAAAGAAATTATTTTTGGTCGAGGTGCGAAAAAAATTAGGCTGTTAATATATATTTTTTTAAGTCCTTGTGGACGTATTTTTACCTGCCGAATACGAATTCACCATTCATTCCCGCTAAACCCTCAATTACCATTGGAATCCCACTAAACCCTCAATTACCATTAAAAATGGTCGAAATCGTATGGGACCTGCCTTAAGCTTTTTATCCGGCAAAAATGCAAAAATACCTGAACTTTAATGTTATTCACCTTTCAAAGCGTTATCCGTTTCGGTCATTTCACTGCACCCCTTTTATATATAGGCTAGGAGAAAAATGGGGATGGTTCATCCCTTAAGGCGTTACCCCCACTTGTAGTGCAAAAAAGGCCTTTTTCATGAATTTTTTTAAAGAAAACTACAAAACTTTTTTAATCGATCAATATACCATCTTAAAGAACACATCTTGAAGAACATTCAGTAATTTTTTTTATTGAAAAATATTACATTGTTTAGCGGCAAATGGCCGTCAATGAAATAATGTTTTTATATACACGGTTTGCGGTGACCAACATTGCGGCGAAGTGGATCATCTGAAAAAAAATGCGGATGGATTTAGTCAAATATAAGTATAAACTAGTCTTTAATCGAAGGATTTTAAAAAATATTCATTTTTCACAAAATGGCGGACAGTCAAAGTTAATGGTTCGATTTTAACGAAAAAAAAACGGCCGTTTTTTGGCTATAAAACGGCCATTTTGTTTCGAAAAAAAAAATCAAACGATTAAAGACTACATTTTTATGTATTAAATAAGCCTGCAAAATTTCAAGAAGATCGGTTCATTAGTGTTCGAGCAATCTTGGTCACCGACTTCAGAAATGCCATTTTGAGAAAAACGCGTTTAAAGTTTCTCTTTCAACGCTCTTTCAACGCGGATTCTCCTCTTTCAACGCTCATATCTCAGTGAATTTTGTTCGGATCGACTTGAAATTTTCAGTACATATTCTCAGATACTTATACTTCAAAAAAATGCAATAAAAAAAATCGTTTTTTTCAAAATCGCAAGTGGGGGTAACCCCTTAATTTTTGTTTTTCCCATGTACCCATAGTGGATTTCTGATCGTTTTGCATAAGAAGAATCTTCATTTCTGTTTTACTAGAACCAGTGGACTGCTTAGGCTAGCGTTTTCGCGCGGAAATTTCAAATGTAAAATTTAAATGCATTTCTATGGCACTTGTCGATTTCTTAAAATATCAATAAAAATTCTAGTAGTTTATTTTACCAAAGGAACAAATTGAGATACCTTTCAACAAAGAGTGCAATACTCTATTCTTCTCCGCTTCCTGCACACATGTGGCGCCAACCAGAGATCTTGACGATCAACTTCCGGTGCGGTTGCCACGATCGCGCGAATTCCCCAGACATTCGCTCGATGTAACGGAGTCTCGCCTGCTAGAGTGCAAACTCCCCTTTATACGAATTTCACACAATTATGGGTGTACCTTCTGTTTGACGTCTGGCAATCAAGACTGTGCGTATATACGTAGATGTACAGATTTTGTTTCGCACGGTGTACTCGGGTCGCAACGAAATTATCTCACGGATGCTATCTGCTACGCGCTGGACCGTAAAGCACGAACTTGCAAGAAGATCGAGCTAAATGACCCGCCACAAAGACGATTCGCGAACACGACGCCCACGGGTACGAATTATGAAGGTGCATCGTCCATTCTCCTTTCTTCCGAAGAGATCTTCGGAATGCCTCGTGTGAGGAGATCTTTAAACTCGAACGAAAAAAAAAATACAGGCGCCAAGATTAAACCCAATTTGTCAATTTGATTTTTACTTTCTGGGAAAGATTGCACGAAAATGGAATATCAAGTTGATAATTGATTGGAATAATTGGGAGTTCATTGCAGTGAAACGGATAAAACGGATGAAAAAAAAATAGAACGCATATTCGCCATGGGATGTATCGACGAAGTTAAGAGGGGGGATTGCTGATTTTCATGATTTTTTCAAGGAAAAATGACTTTATCCTTTTTGAGACTCAGGGTATGTTTTATTAAACTTCAAAAGTGGCGGAAGTATGGCGCGGTCTTCTAAACGGGTTCCGGCGGATGTTGTCAGACGGCGTGACATGTCAGGGCGGCGGGATTAATCTGAAAAAAAACCAACAATGATTTTTCTTTCATTAACACTCATACGTAGAATATGAACCAAGAAAAAGTGAGGAATGTTGAAAATCGATGAAATGGTACGCTTCAAAACAAAAAAGATAGAATTTTCCGAAAAAAATGGCTACATGTGCAATCAAAAAAATTATGTTTTTCATTTCCATGGACATTTAGAGTCATGTTTTAGGCGATAAGGCTAGAACGATTTATGCAAAATTTTATTTGAGTCGGTCGATAAGTTTTTTCAGCTATAGGTACGTCACGCCATTTTCAAAAAAGCGGTTCAGAAGATCGCACCATACCTCCGCTGTATTCAAAGATTAATTTTAAAAATACCATGTGAAAGCCTTTATTACAAAAGTAGTAATAAAACATACCCTTAATTAATTAATTAAATAATAATTAATTAAGAAATAATATATAAAAAAATACCATTTGACAACTTTTATTACACAAGTTGTAATAAAACATACCCTAAGTCTCAAAGATTGTGAAGAAATCTACCCTTAAAAAAAATCATAAAAATCAGCAAATTTTTTCCCCCCTAAAAGTACCCCCACCCCTCCTTAAAGCATTTGCTACTGTAATGATCCGAAAATCAGGACAATTAAGACAAATTCATTTTAAAGAAATAAGTGAAATTATTGAAACGTTTGGACATTTATTTGTATGTACATTAACAAAGTGGTGCACCAAATTTCATTAAAAAATATTCATAATCAAAGCAGTTATAAACAATCTCGTGAAGGACCTTTGAACGTAAGGGGCTCAACAGTGTACTTGATTTTGGCCACCCGGTTGATCAGAAGAAAAAAAAACGAGTCTTTTTAAAAAATAGATAATATTGGCTAAGACTTGGCTGAGCATGTAAGTGCTATCGCGTTTCGATCTTTAAAAAATGTTTAAACTTTTCTTTCGATTGAGGAAGAATTACATCATTATTAGTAATAACTAATGAAAACAAAATGTTAAGAGAAAAAATGTTGGTCAAGACTAAACTACTATTACACTAAATAAGTGTATCAAATTTTAAGTCAATCCGTTTATTAGCTGTCGAAAATCGTGTACGCCGTTTTCAAAAATATAGTTTCGAGAAAAACGCGTTTAAGGGGCTATACCAGTTGACACTTCCGAAAAATCGATTTTTTTTTTGTTACCTTTTTCAACAGTTTATACTTTCAAGAATATTATTATCATTAATGTCATTTATATCGATGTCGTTTTATCTTGCAAAATCGATAGTTAAATCCTGAAACGCGTTTTTCTCGAAATGAGATTTTACAAATTTGCTGACACTGTAACTCAAAGAGCAATTATCCGATTGACTTGAAATTTGAACTGAGTACTCTTGAATATATTTACTCTACAATGACGTCGGATATTTCCCATTGGATGAAAATTGACGATTTGGCATTGAAAAAAACGACCATTTTATAGGCAAGAAAATAGACTTTTTTTCATAACTACGCCAATTTGGTAGATTTTGATATTTTTCGAAAATCCTACGTCATTGTACAGGAAATACTTTCCAGCTTAACGACATTTTTTCCTTTTTTGGTTTCAGCTACTCAATCGGCCGGAATCGTGTCAGCAGTGGAGGAACTTTTTTTTCGCGCCTCCGACGGCAGCGCATAAGTCGCTTGCATCTCAATATTTTTCTATGAAAAAATTATGTAATATAGGTCAAATATAGCCAAATATATTCTTAATTTTCCGTAATATTTAATTGAGTACTTTTCTTCCGAAAAATTCCCGAAAATCACCCAAATTTTCAGCGTTCACACTAGAGTCCCTTAAAATTTAGCTAGCAGTTCTATCGTTGTAATAATAAGTTTACCTTCAATCTGCGATCCCTGAACCATTCATTGGACCTTCCTCTTTAATTCCAGTTGCCTCAAGTGACGAACGAGTTTTCGTCATTTTTACAGTAGCCTTACCCCTTAAAGGTCACTAAACATTGTTTATTGTGAGGTTTTATCGCAACGACTTCATATATTTGTTGCCAATATCGACCCGACACTCGTCTCCACGATATTGGATCGTATTTATCGCGGCAAAAACAGTGCTCGTGAAATTTTTGTGCAATCGTAGCGAGCAGCCGCTATATACGCCTCTATTTTTCTTCCTCGGGGGAGCTCAATGCACCGCCGTCGCGGCGAGAGCTGCTCAATCGTCTGACGCAAGGAGAATCCTCTCGTTTTATATTTTCCTCCGTCACGACGAGGCTCGATCATTTTCGCTCCCACGCTCGCGTTCACACCTCACGAATCGGTCCGCCTCTCGTGGCTTATCCTCCGACCAATTTCGGTTCGATTCACAATTCTTAAACGTCACGATAATTGATCTCGTCCATGCGAGGTGGAAAAGAACGAATAAAAATTTAGCGCAGAAAGGGAGAGACTTTTTACCAACAATTATTGGATTCAGGATTCACTTTTTGGTTCTACTCGGCTGATTTTTTTTTCACGTCACATTTTCTTACGATAATTGAGGATTAGAAAAAAATTAGAATGCCTACTTGTCTCGGTGTGACATCACTATAGAATATACCGGGCGAGGCGAGTGTCTGAAAATTCCCTGACTTTTAAATTTATTAATAAAACGTGTCATTTATTTTTTTGACGAAATTTTCAATAACATTTTGGCATCGTTGCGTACCAATTTCATTAAGGGAAGGTTCTGCCTTGTTGAACCAAAAAATGTTCGATTTTTCACCAATTTTTTATGCTAAGTATTATATATAGAATGTTGATATCTGGTATGTTGACTAAGCGGTCTTTATTGAACATCAAAATATTTTTTAAAGTTTGACAAAACATGGTGGTGGGAGTGGGAGGTGCCACGTACGTCGGTGCGCGGGCGACGACATTCTTCCCTCGCGGAAGTCCTAAGTCCCGGACAGGTGATCTGAAGCAAAAAGATCAAACATAATTTTACTTTGTACAATATTGTGTATAAGTTGACCTAGAATCAAGAAGAAAAAATTAAAAATTAAAAAGCACAAAATCTCGAGAACCGAGGAATTTTTACTAAACTGAAATTCCAGCATATAGTAGGACATGATCTGACCCATCGACAGTTGCAGAATTATCCGTTCATAACAGGACACCCTGTATATATATATATATATATATATATATATATATATATATATATATATATATATATATATATATATATATATATATATATATATATATATATATATATATATATATATATATATATATATATATATATATAATCCACAAATGATTATGAAAAATCGAGTTACTTTATTGAAAAATATTCACCGAGTGTCGAACGTTTGTAAACATTTCTAACGTTTTTTCTCCTTGATTACCATTTTTTAACATTTTTCCATTTAAATGGCTGTATCTTTGGTAGGATTTGACGTATTTACATTCGTAAAAAGCGAAAATGTGCTTCCTTTTCTAACATTCCAGAAAAAATTGATTTAGATTTTATTGAGCAAGTCGAACGTCCGTTTCAGGGCAAAATATGCAAAAATATTTTTTTTCTCAAGGTAAGACACTCGTTATTTTATTTTTTATAATTTCTCCGAATTGTGAATACGAAAAACGGATTTTTCGGATTTTTTATATTATGGGATTCCTAAACACCGTAAAGTAACAGCTATTTTTATTTTTTTTATTTTTTCATTAATATTCGATTGAAGAGTGTGGAGCACTCCAAGGCTCTAATACATGTCACATATATGTCATATGTATTTTAAAAACCTGGTAAACATACAGCGACCGCTCCACACTCTTCAATCGAATATTAATGAAAAAATAAAAAAAATAAAAATAGCTGTTACTTCACGGTGTTTAGGAATCCCATAATATAAGAAAATGCCAACAATCCGTTTTTCGTATTCACAATTCGGGAAAATTCTTAAAAATAAAATAACGAGTGTCTTTCCTTGAGAAAAGAAATATTTTTGCATATTTTGCCCTGAAACGGACGTTTGACTTGCTCAATGAAATCTAAATTAATTTTTTTCTGGAACGCTAGAAAAAGACGCACATTTTCGTTTTTTACGAATGTGAATACGTCAAATCCTGCTGAAGATACAGCCATTTGAACGGAAAAATGTTTTAAAAATGGTAATCAACGAGAAAAACGTCAGAAATGTTTTTAAAAAATCGACACTCGGTGAATATTTTTCAATAAAGTAACTCGATTTTTCAAAATTATTTGTGGATTTTTTTTTTCCCGGCTGAAGTGACGTAGAATGCCTTATATATATATATATATATATATATATATATATATATATATATATATATATATATATATATATATATATATATATATATATATATATATAATCAAAAGAAACAACAACAAGCTTTCGTGATTTATGATATTCTTGAGAAATCGTTAACTTCATGGATCATATCTCGCTGTCGTCCTGTTGGGGAACAAAAAGTGAGAGAGACGACTGCCGAGATGTGTTACGTCAGAGCGACCACAGAAGTCACGATATATGGACTTCGTGCAATAAAAAAGCAGCGACAATACAACTTGGCTTCACCCATATTCACATATATATATATATATATATATATATATATATATATCCAATGTCACAAATGCACTGTTACCGTTGCTAGGAACAGATATACGTGTACTTCGTAGAAAAGGGCTTAAGGTATACGATTGCTCGGTCGCGCTTTTAATACTTTGCGCACGCGAGAGAACCAGTCGCGAATAACAGACTGTCATTTCATACGGCGACGTATAGGTTAGCGCGTAGTATATGGCGAACTTTGATGCGTTCTCCTCGGTGCACGGTAATATGGAAGCTCTTTACTACCTTTTCTCGGACCATCGGCTTCTTATAGATCGCGTTGGATTTTCTGTTATATGCCGCGATGCTTCGTGACGATCCAGGAGCACATATGGGTACGACGACTGGCCCGATTTGATGGAGAGGCGTATATATTGACTCGGTTACGTTTACCTTGATAGGACTTTTTCACAATTATCTGTCGATACGACGTACATTGTTATAATATACATATATATATATATATATATATATATATATATATATATATATATATATATATATATATATATATATATACACATTGGGTGTAGGAAGTTGGCAAAGACATCGCTCGACGATGGAAACAACGCTGAGTCACACGATTTATAGCTGAATATACGATATCCTTGATTCGATTTTGGAAACGCAAGGAACGAGAGAGAAACGCGCGTTTTGCTGCTAAAACTCGAGACGCGTGACAAATGTCTTGCCTTGTCCTCGATGTGAATCAATGCGGACGAAAAAATGGGGCAAAAATTGCGCTCTTGACAGCCAAGTACAAGAATTATCACTTACGATGACAATTCTTGAAGTATAATTTTACAGTTTTTATCAATTATATTTATAAATTATATGATGAGTATAAGATCGAGATGGAACGGAATGCCTCATAGACGCAAGGAGTTCTATGCTCGAAGTTGGTCGAAAACAATTTTTCCTCGATGTAAACAGACTGTCAGAAGTGTGTCGTGCATATATGAACATATATGTGTATAAACGGGGCATTCCACGCCAAATCTACCACTTTTACATCCGACCCCTTTTCATTTGGCTGAAATTTAAATATGTTATTGTTTCCTTCTGAACACGTTTGTGTGATTTTTTTTTATTTTCTTACATAACCGGAAATATGTAGTGAATTTTCGAAAAAAATCGACCCTTTTTTTCAAATGCTCATATCTTTCTGAAAAATTTACCAAATAAGAACTTTTCTTGATTTTTTAAATGTTGAAATGTATTTATTGACAAGAAAAAAAACGCACCGTCATCTTCGATATCATTTTTTCCGTTTTTTTTTAAACACGAACTTTTCAAAGTTGGACATTTTTTATAGTTGATTTTTTGTTTCGTAAAGAATATATGATGAAGTTAGCGTTTTATGCCGCAAGACCCATCGTGGTAAGATATTTCTTTCTATTTTTCTCACCAAATTGAAATTTTTTTATTGTTTATTTTTTAAATATTTAGCTTTTTCCTATGATGAAATAATTTTAAACGGGCAAAAATTGCAATCTTGACAGCCAAGTCCAAGAATTGTCTTCTATAAAGATAATTCTTGAAGTATATTTTAATAGTTCTTATAAATTATAATTAGATATTATATGATAAATACATGTTTATAATATAGCCTTTTATTTCTATAATGGCATAGTTCAAAGATAAACTTTGACTCTTGACGCTTCTCGCAACTGACTTTCGAGGAGGTAGATCCGTTTTCCACGGCAGTCCATTTTCCCCCGAAAGTTCGGCGCGTCTCCACTCGACTCGTACCCGGTACCACGTACGTACAGAGAATACCAATTCCATCTGCGATTGCCAAACGTTGCTTGTGCCTTGAGACGAACGATCGACGATTTGTGGGAACAAAAAAAAGTTCAATCGCGGCTTGTAACGAAGGATAAAGGGGGATTGTCATTCGTAGCGTGTGTAGCACGAAGGCCGATGAATTTCGTAGTCGGTTGGGAATCGACGGTAGTTAGAAAAGTCCACGGATTGCGCGATTGGCGAACGCACACGAAATATTAGATGTCCTGAGAGTCGCGACTCGTCTTTGAACTTTACGATTTTACCCCATCCGCTTTTGGCCCACACTTGTCGGTATATACGGGTCCTGAGAGAAAGACACCCCCCCCCCCCCCCCAGGGTGGTCCGCAGCCACTCGTTTCCTAATGCACTACCCCGTTTTTACAAGGGCACAGCGAAAATGCAGTACTTTCAATTGCCATTGCAAACACGGTAAACCTCCCTGCCGTTCGATAGTGCGCGCGCAAGCGAATGCACAGCTGAGCGGTCACCCATCCAAGTATCGCACATTGATCGCGCGTCTGCTATTTTTGTTTTTCGCGGTATTTTTTCAATTTTATAAAAAATGCAAGTGCTGTTGTCTCGCGCGATGTTTCGGAGGTGATCTTCAGGATGGAGTACGTAAAAAAATAACTAAATAATAAATGCACATGTTTAGTGATCATTCGAGAATATGGGGCCGAGTTGAAGTTCCGAACTTTGAATGCTCCGACGGTTTAAAATTCCGAATTTTAATGTTCCGAAATTGAAGATGGGGCCGGGTTGAAATTTCGAGCTTTGAATGGTCAGAACGCTCAAAACTCCGAAAGAATAGTACCTCGAAAGATCAAAACTCCGAAAATCTTAACACGGTCAAAATAATTCGGCTATGGAAGTTTTAAAAGTTTCAAAATTTTCAATAAATCGACGAATTATTTCAAGAATTGTTTTTATTAAGAAGTGATTTTGCGTCAATTTTGAAATTTGTCTAGGCAATGTTATACGTTCTGCATCATTTACAGTCAACTGTGTAGACTCTCGCTGGCATGATCTTGACATGAGGGCCGGATGGAAATTCCTACTTTTAAGGGGCCAGTCCACTTTGGAGCCACGAAAAAAGGCTATTTTCGCGATTTTTTTTTGAGGATTTTATAAAAGATAGGGATATAAAAGTTGTTGGGCTTGATAAAAAAAAAACCCTTGAAATATATTTTAAAAAAATTTTAATTATTTTTTTTTTTCATTTTTAAGTACAAAAACTATAGTTTAACGTGACGCCTCAAAAATAGGTGGGCTAGGTAGCTCCATCACAACTCGGCAACGGCTCGGAACCAACAAAATCAAAGTCCATTAGATTCAGTATGACACCAGCTACAAAATGACCCTCGGATATAAAGTTTTATCAAAAACTAAAAAAATGACTGATGAAAACGAAACAAGTAGAAAAAACGCGTTTTTCGCAGTTTTTCGCAAAAAAAGAGTAAAAATCAAAATGTTAAAACCATCAAGGCTCATCTTGTTGCGAATCATGTTTACAATATGTGGTTCAGATTTCAAGAGAATCGGTTTATTAGATTTAGAGGTACGATGGAGCTAGATTTTGAAAACGTTGTTTCGAGAAAAACGCGTTTGAAGTTTATACTATGAAAAACTCTTACCTAAACTCAATCGGCAATTCCTGCACCGTACAAAATCCCTTCTGATTGCTCATCATCGTCGATTTCTTCAAGTCTTGCTTTCGATTTTTTGAAATTTTCGAGGTGGACTGGCCCCTTAATGTTTCGAAATTACAAGATTCGTCAAGATTTTCCCAGCGAAAGTCTACACAGTTGACTGTAAATGATGTAGAACGTATAACATTGTCTAGACAAATGTCAAAATTAACGTAAAATCACTTTTTAATAAAAAAAAAAAATCTTGAAATAATTCGTCGATTTATTGAAAATTTTGAAACTTTTAAAACTTCCATAGCCGAATTATTTTGATGGTGTTCAGATTTTTGGAATTTTGGTCTGTCGTGTAAAATTCTTTCGGAGTTTTGGTCTTCCAGGATAGTATATTGTCGGAGTTTTGAGCGTTCTGATCATTCAAAGTTCGGACTTTAAACCCGGCCCCAAAAATATGTACTAATTCAAAAAACAAACTATTTTCATTCACTTTTGTACGTTTGTTGACAACGGTGCGCAGAAAACGCCCCCAATTGGCGAACAGTGTTGTGGACGTATGAATCTAAAAAAAACCACACTTATTCTTAATCTGTATGAATGTTGTGATGTTTGGTAACAGATTCAGCGAAAAAAAATTACAAAATGACGGCAGGCTAAGCTTTGATTATCAGATTTTCCTATTTTTGGACTATTCTACGAGTTGTATTTATAAAAAAAATATTTTCACTCAATTCTACTACCGATGTTGAAAAACAGTCCACTAGAGGTAATTTGCAAATCTGACGGAAAACGGGGGTAATTATTTTTTTTCTCATTTTAGGGGTTCTAAATGATGATATTCAGTCGGGGGAAGTTGAAATTCACCTCCATAAAACGTTATGGGGTTTTGAAGTTCGCGGAAACACGTGATAAAATAGAGAATTTTTGAACATTTCGACGGCTATATTGGGGGTGGAGGGTGGGGGTGGTTTATAAAAGAAGCCTTCCTGAATACAAATAAACCCGAACAAACCCAACCCCCTGCGTGAGGGGTATCGGTTTGTTTGCGTTTAGGAAGGCAAAAAAACCCAACCCCCTCCGGCGTGAGGGTTTCAATACAGGAATTTTCGAAAAATTCGAAATTACTTTTATCGATTTTTTACTCGTAAAAAAAATTATAATGAAAATTTTTAGCTTCTCCCGACTGAATATCATAATTTATAAACCAATAAATGAGAAAATAGCAAAGAAAAATTCAGGTTCATTTTTAGGAAAAGTGACTTATGTAAAGAATTACCAAATCGGCCAATTGTTTATCGAGATATTGTGGTTGCCGATTTGGAAGGCAGAATTTCGGGAAAAACGCGTTCAAAGTTGTTGCGTCTCGGCTGCGCTCCCCCAGCGTACTCCTTATAATTTCTGTAACACGGCTAATTTGATGAATATCATTAAACTGTTTTAATCGACGTATTCGGAAACGTCTAAAAACAATAAAACTTTTTAAAAACGTTTTTTTTTCTTCAAATTCCTAAAGAACAGTACTGCCTTAAATGTCGACGGGCCGGAAGGACTAAAAATAAAATATCGCTGCACAATCGTTTTACAAATAAGTTTAGTTTCGATAAAATGAGTAGTTCGTGGAGCCTATTTGCTGTTCAGCTCCGTTTGCACTTTCAGGAAAGATTATTTTACGAACACATATGTATATGGTATATAGATACTTGTATATATTTATTACGACCCTCGGTGGAGAAAAGCGTTTCGATCTTTCGAACAAAATGTTCTTGATAGCGCTGATAAATTGCAAGAATTAATGGATCGTGTCCTTGGAGTCAGACTTTGATCGAGTTGGAACGAAACGTCCCATGGACGCGAGGATTTTCATGCTCGAAGTTGGTCAAAAACAATTTTTCCTCGATGGAAATAGAATGTCAGAAGTGAGTCATGCATATGAACATATACGTGTATATATCGGGCATTCCACACCAAAGCGATCACTTTTAGACACGATCCCTTTTGATTTGGCTGAAATTTAAATATATTATTGCTTCCTTCTACAAACACTTGTGGGATTTTTTCAATCCTTTTTACATAATCGGAAATATGTTATGAGCATTTTTAAAAATCGACGCTTTTTTAATGCTCATAACCTTCTGAAAAATTGACCAAATAAGATCTTGTTCTAACTTTGTGTTTTGAATGTACTTTATGAAAAAATTTTTTTTTACAAAATACTCAGTCATCTTCGATATATTTTTTCCGGGAAAAAACACAAATTTTTCAAAATTCGCCATTTTTTTCGATAAAAGTATGATAAATTTAGCGTTATTTGCCGTAAGCCCCATCGTGGTAAGATTTTTCTTTCTATTTTTTTTCTAAATCAAAAAATGTTATTCTTGATTTTATAAATTTAGCTTTTTCCTAGAATATGAAAATTTTAAATGGCCAATTCTATGATATTCAATACTTTGGATATAATATTAAAATATTTAAAAAGTTTTCGAATCATTTTACATCATTAATCTAAGTGAAATAGTACACTGCATTATTTACAACCATAGAATTTAATAATTTACATTATTGCATCCTAAGAAGCAGCTGAGTTCTGAAAAAATCACGAATAAAAATTGTTCAACTTAGAACAAAAATAGAAAGAAAAATCTTACCACGATGAGCCTTGCGGCAAAAAACGCTAAATCCACCATATTTTTTTTGCGAAAACAAAAATCAAGAATAAAATTTGTCGAACTTTAAAAAAATCGTGATTATTCCAAAAAACTAAAAAATGACACCGAAAATGACAATATACTTTTTCATAAGGTACATTTCAAAAGAGAAATCAGGGAAGGTTATGAGCATTTGAACAAAGAAGTCGGGTTTGAAAAAAATTCACTACATATTTCCGATCGTGTAACAAAATTTGAAAATAAAGCGCACAAGCTTTCTTAGAAGGAAACAATAACATATTCAAATTTCAGCCAAATCAAAACGGGCCGGATCTAAAAGTGATGGATTTGGCGTGGAATGCCCCATATATATGTTTAGAACGAAGTATGACATAACTGCGTGAAACGCGAGAACTATTCATCGGAATCGATCGGAGAATCGAGACGAAGCAACCGCGAGACGAATGGGGTACACTGAAGGATGGCCATGATCCAAATAAATTTCTTTCGCATCGACGCACGATTACTCGCGAAGATTCAGACCTCTGAGGCTTTCCTTCCCCTGCTTCCCTCCTTCTCTCTCTCTCTCTATTTCTCTCTCTCCCTTTTTGCTTATTTACTTTTGGTTTGTACAGAGCTCCTATTTTTTGCGCTCTGTATGCAGTGGCTTTTTGTTTTATTTCGTATTAAACTACTTTCATTTTTTTGTATATTTTTTATGATTAAGAAATGAGGTTGGCGTGTCAGAAAACGCTTGGTCCTAGTACATCAATAATCTAATTTAATTTCTCCATTGAACCTTTTTTCTGTCCTCTTTTCCTCCAATTTCTTGCCAATAATTTCACGGTTGAAACAAGATTCGGCGACGCCATAGTTATTTTAAAAACTTATTTAAAAAATATATAAACACAGGCAAAGCAAATACCATTCAACCTTCGTTCCCTCTTTCTCTACTCTCGAGTTGGAAAATGCAGAACTTTTGTTTATTGCGAACATAAAGTTTCCTGTATATGCGAAAGCAATAAGGTCGGAGCTCGCACGTGGGACGTTTCACACACACACAGAAACAGACACACACACGCTCGAACACACACACACACACACACACACACACACACACACACACACACACACACAATCTTTAGTCGGGACGCGATTTTCGGGCCGGTATCGGCAAGGTCTTCTGTTCACAAGTATAGTGAAGAGAAGGGAAGAGAAAAATATATATATATATGTAGGTATGTATGTACAAATGTACATGTACACAGCTTTAATTAAAATTGGAACGTCCGGCGTGTAATTATTCAAAGCGAAATGTACGAACGCCTTCGCTGCACAGGAACAGGAAAATTGGTTGCTATTGCTATATGTTTCTAAATCCTTCCTGCTCTTGCGAGATTGCTGCTATTACTTCGCGGTCCATTGCACGAGGGTGGCAAAGAACGGGCGAAACTCTAAGGTCCATCCGTGCATATATATATATATATATATATATATATATATATATATTCTTTTCACAAGTTTGGTGCCCCATGGGATTCGCACCAAAAGGAGCGCAACGACGAGACGTGGCGACTCTTAAACTTTTGCTATTAAATCTCAGGCGCGCGACTGGTCGAGGTAGAGTTCTTGAATCCCATTAACAGAGGTGTACCACTTTTCCCTCTGTCTCTTTTTGTAAAGAAATATAGATACAGAGAGAGGGCCCTTTTTCTCCATTTTTCTCTCTTTTTCTGTATTTTTTTTCTGAATTTGAGCATATTTCACCATTGACGTCCATCATCGGCTTTCCTTATAATCTGTAGCGGATATCTCTGCTGTACGATTCGCGAAAAAGTTTGTCGCGGTACAAAGCGCCGAGCCCGTCCATTCCAAGTGAAATTTCGATGTTCAGATCAGACTACAATATGATTGAGTTTTCAATTGAGAAAATGATGCTGCCTGCTCCCGAGGGTGTTTTTTTATGTGTGATGCTTGTCACGAGTTGTCAAGTTCGTCAAGAGCTCGAATTGGAAAAGAGCTTTTTCAAATTTGAACTTTATGAAAACAAATATTTCAAAAATATTCAAAGTCATCTTCGATATAATTTGTTTAGTTTTTTGAAAAAAAAAAAACAATTTTTTTTAATTCGACTTTTTATTCGTAACAAAAATATCATAAATCAAACGGTTTTTGTCGCAAGTCCCATCGTGGTAAGATTTTTCTTTTTATTTTTTTTCCTAAATAAAAAAATTGATTTTTGATTTTTTTAAACTTAGTTTTTGTCTAGCATGGAAACATTTTAAATGGTTAATCCTATGAAATTCAATACTTTGGCTATAATATTAAAATATTAAGAAAGTTTTCCAATCTTATTTAATCATTTTTAAGGGGTTAGGCCACAGTAACGGTACAAAATCATGTGCGATTTTAACAATTGTTTTTCGTATGAAAAAGTGATTCACTAATAAAATTAATTACACATGTATTTAGTATGAATATCAAGCTGTTAGAAAATATATATATATTTTTTCGATGTTCAAAATGGCCGACTACTAATATTTACTTTTGTTATCTTTTTTTGCGCTCTGCGGCGTGACATTTAGCTTGCACAATTTTTTTACTCGTTTTTTACCTACAACAAAAATTCTCGTCAATCTATATTAGAATACCTAGAGAAGTACGTACGGAATTTAAAAAATATTGTCGTATTCAAAAGTTGCTGGTATTTGAATTGAGTTGTAGGTATTTGAATGAATTTTCAGTGAAAAATTTCGTATAAAACTGCTCACAAAATGAAAAGTTTTCGATTAATCAAAAATTCCGTACGCACTTCTCTGCGAAATGCAATTAGGAACATAACTTTTAAATTCGAAGTAAATCGAGTGAAAATTGTTGAAGTTATTTGTCACGCCAATTGGAAAAAAGCTGTTTCGAGAAAAACGCGTTTAAAGTTTTAGGTACTCTATGGCCGTGCGGTTTGCTTAGTTATACGCTCAAAGTCGGTGAAAAAATAAAAATTCTTGCTATAAATCGAATAGTAACTTATTCCGTTTACCGAACAAAAAAAATCGATTTTTTGAAAATTCTACTGTGGCCTTACCCCTTAATCATTAATCTAAGTGAAATAGTACACGGAATTTTACCAACCATAGAATTTAATGATTCACATTATGGCAACATAGGAAGCAGCTAAATTTTGAAAAAGACACGAATCAAAATGTTTCAATTTAGAACAAAAAATAGAAAGAAAAATCTTACCACGATGAGTCTTGCGACAAAAAACGCTGAATCAATAATTTTTTGTCACGAAAAAGAAAATCAAGAATAAAAAATGTCGAACTTTGGAAACGTCGGAATGTTCGAAATACCCTAAACATTAGTTCGGCAATGAAATTTCGGTCCATATTTTTTTCCGTTCTCGAATCTTTTCTTTCGAATCGTGTGATGACCTATCGGGATATTCGCATTTTTATCGATTCCAGATTATGTCACATCGCGTGTCTCGGCACCCTGAAAATGACGCGAGAGAGAGAGAGAGAGAGCCTATAGTTCCAAAAAAACACGGCCATTTTTAGGAGCTCGTATCGAGGGTAGATTTGGTACGAGAGGCACCGTCGTACGGGAACGATTGATCGCGTGACTTCGCAAAATCAAATGGCACAGGTCTCCCGACAAAAGAAAAGTAACGACCGTCTTATACGTCGGGAGATTATACGCGAATTATACATACAGTATCGACTCGAGCTCAAAGAGGCCAACGACACTTGTACATACCTTTTTCTTCTGTTTTTTTTAAATATTTTTCGTCGAAATACACATCGCCGTGCACAGGGACGTTTAGAATCGCGTAGCGGGGTTGCTTGGCTACCGCAGTGTCAAAACAAACCCGATCGATTACAAGAGGTACGAAGTATGCCGTGTACACACGCGGGGGGTTGTATGTGCGCGGAGGAGAAAATACGATTCGTCGGTTTTAGCAGGTATCACGGTGGGTGGTTATCACGTGCTCGCCGCTCGGTAATCATTGATCAAACATATAGGGAGCAAACGAGGCCGATGTACTCCCTTGGTGGAATCAGTTGCCTCTCGACCCGGACAATAGCTGCTGCATTATGTACGCGATCTTTATTTATAGAAAACATATAGGACCTGAAAGACCGGCAGGGGTGGTTTTGAGGGCGAGGAAAATTGTTGTATTTTTCGATATTGTTTCCCAAAATTGTACCACCGAATCCAAATTATCCAGATCAATGATGTAACGTCAATCGGCGATGAGTCAATCTTGTTATTCGTCGATTATTCAATTTGTAATTGGAATTGGCAAAGTTGAAACCTAGTCGAGTCTCTTTCATGCAACCGAAAATGGCAAATTCGCGTAATTTCTTTAAAAATATTAGATGCGTTTCCGAAATGAAATATGCGATTATGAAATTAAGGGGTTAGGCTATTGTGGCTGCCCGAAAATCAGGGTTATTCGAAAAATGATTTTTCAAGGAATAAGCAAGATGATTGAAAAAGCGTTTGGACATTTATTTGTATGTACATTGACAAAGTTGTGTACTAAATTTTATTAAAAATATGAACAATCAAAGAAGTTATAAACTATCTCGTGAAGGACCGTTTAACGGAAGGGGTTCAACGGTATACTTGATTTTGGCCACCCACTTAATGTGAAACCACAAAAAAACGAGTTGCTTTTTCTTAAAATACGTTACGTTGGCTAAGGCTTGACCAACCTTTTTGTGTTATTATGTTGCAATCATTTGAAACAATTTATTTTTTCTCGATTTTTCGGAAAAAAACGACATTTATGTTAATAACTAATGAAAAAAAAAATGTTACGAAAAAAAGCGTTGTTCAAGACTAAATTACTATTACACTAAATAAGTGTACCGGATTTCAAGTCAATCCGTTCATTAGATGTCGAGAAATCGTCTACACCGTTTTCAAAAATATATTTGCGAGAAGAACGCGTTCAAAGTTATACTAGCAGCTCTATCGTTTTAATCACAAGTTAACCTTCAATCTGCGATTTCTACACTATATGTTGGACCTTCCTCGTCAATTTGAGTTGCTTCAAGCGACAGACGAGAGTTTTTAAATGTCTACAGTGGCCTAACGCCTTAAGTATATGTTGTAAATACGGTTATATATATATATATATATATATATATATATATAGGGTGTGCCTCTTATCTCTGCAACCCGCAGTAACTCGGTAATTAACGACGTCAGAAATAAATGATCGAGACAAAAGTTGTACGGTGTGAAAGGGCCATCAAATGCGACCAAGTTTTTTTTTTCGGTAGAGGCACTGACGTACAGTGAAGGTTACCTCCACTTTTTAAGAGGGAATGATACCTCATCGCGGTCGGTATGGTAGAACAATTATAGATTCCCAAAAATCTCTGAAACGGCTCTTCAGATCCCGTCGAAACTTTGCCAAAGGACGTCAAATAGATAGACGAACAGCTGTCTTCTCCTCAAATTTTCTGAATTTGAGAAAAAAAAACTAGATTGGCTTATCATAAGCCAATCTACATTTTTTTTCTCGAATTCAGAAAATTTGAGGAGAAGACAGCTGTTCGTCTATCTATTTGACGTCGTTTGGCAAAGTTTCGACGGGATCTGAAGAGCCGTTTCAGAGATTTTTGGGAATCTATAATTGTTCTACCATACCGACCGCGATGAGGTGTCATTCCCTCTTAAAATGGAATGGTACATTTTTTGCAACCATCTTATGGAGCACCTCAAGCCGCACAAAAAACATCATCAAGCCGAAAAAACATATAAATACCTCGGATCACTACCAAATATTTGGTAGTGATCCGAGATATTCAGATTTGTATCATCGATACTGACCTTGAATGACCTTGAACGACTTTGACCCCTGATGTTTTTTATGCAGCTTAAGGTGCTCCACAAGATAAATGTGTTTAAATTTGTTGTTCATGTTTATTATAATGTTGCTAAAGTTGATTTTGATCTCAATGATAATTATAAGACTTATTAAGTCCCTATAATAGTACCCTAGGTACTTGATATTTGTATGTAAAATGTTTCCTTAATAAAGATGACAATTTGATTGTAAAAAATCGTTGTTTTCATTCAATTCCATGTATAATGCATGAAATATTAAATTTTTTATCAACACGATGTCAGAGTATCCCTTAATCTTCGACATAAGTTGCATTTCAATGCCTCGTCGAAGGAACCCCACACTCGAGGTTACTTTGAAACTTGAAAAAAATATAAACTTGTGGGGGGCGGGGGGGTTGACTTTCTTATACATTTGACAGCCAAAGGACACATTGTTCTATTGGAGCAAAGAAGTTGGGCATTTGCCGAGGGTACGGGAAAACTGTGGAACACCCGTTCCGATATAATCGGTCCCGTATTCTTCTGATTCTCTGGTGCGCATACGTTTTGCTCAAGTACCGACATTAAGGTCTCAGAAGTATTAGCCTTCCGCTCAATGGTTGAGGCGCCGGCCCGTGCACAGCTAAGCGGTCACCGCTCCGTTTATTGGCCATGCACAATGCTGCTTAAGGGGTAAGGCCACAGTAGAGTTTTCAAAAAATCGATTCTTTTGCTTGCTAAAACAGTGCTTTATCATCATAAGAATAAGTTACTATTCGATTTATAACAAGAACAATTTTTTTTCACCGACCATAGAGTACCTAAAGCTTTAAACGCGTTTTTCTCAAAACAGCTTTTCTCCAATTGGCGTGACAAATAACGTCAACAATTTTCACTCGATTCACTTCAAATTTAAAAGTCATGTTTCTGATTGCATTTCGCAGAGAAGTACGTACGGAATTTCTGATTAATCGAAAACTTTTCATTTTATGAGCAGTTGTATACAAAAATGTTGAGTGAAAATTCATTCAAATACCTACAACTCAATTGAACCGATGTGCTCGGGACCGGCTGTATTGTTATAGGATTTCCGCAGTTTTCCTATACCCATGGCAGAAATGTTATGGCGAATGCCATACAGAGGGGGAAATCAGCTGCGGCCGCAAGGTGGGGATATAAACTGGAATATGGGGTATGTATCAAGGGGCAAGAACCCGGTATAGATGGAAGGTAAAAAAATATTTAAAAAAACCTACAACTCTATTCAAATACCTACAATTTTCGAATAAAACAATATTTTTTTAATTCCCTACGTACTTCTCTAGGTATTCTAATGTACATTGACGAGAATTTTCGTTTTTTGTTCTATGTAAAAAATTGTAGATGCTAAATCTCACGTCGCGGAGCGCCTAAAAAAAGACAACAAAAGAAAATATTGGTAGTCGGCCATGTTGTACGTCGAAAAAAAAAATATATTTTCTAACAGCTTGATATTCATACTAAACAGATGTGTAATTAATTTTATGAGTGAGTCACTTTTTCATACGAAAAAAAATTGTTAAATTCGCACATGATTTTATAACCGTGACTGTGGCCTAACTCCTTAAGGGGAGGGTAGGGGTTTCGACGTGAAAAAAAACACTTTTTATCGAATTTTTTTCATATATATGGATGGAGTAAATTTATTAAAACCTTTTGTACATTGTTGAGTGTCATTTCAAGAACATTCCGTGAAATTTGTACGCGAAAATATCCACAAACAAGCCGGTGCTGCGTTTTTCTCGAAACCACTTTTTCAAAGTCCGTGTTCACTACCATTTGAAAACTACATGTCCGATTTATTTCAATCTTGGTACAAACTTTCTACAAATAAAATACCTGCCCCCAACGGTTAGTTTGAGATTTTTTTTAGATTGAGGGGGTTTTCCACCCCCAAAATAACAGAATTTTTCGTGAAAAATAGCCTTTTTCACTTTACATGACCGCCAAAAATTTAGAAATGGAAAAAAAATTAACAAAGACCGTTGGGGGGAGGATTTGATGATACTTTGACTAAATTTTAATGGTACTTGATTTCAGATGATTTCTAGCTGAGATACAGTGAACACCGCAAATCGTGTTTTTCCAAAGGTGTTCTTGAAAAAGCTTTGTCACCGGCTTGTTTGTGGATATTTTCGCGTACAAATTTCACGTAATGTTCTTGAAATGACACTCAACAATGTACAAAAGGTTCCAATAAATTTACTCTATCCATATAGATGGAAAAAATCGCAAAAAAGTATTTTTTTTCACGCTGAAACCCCTACCCTTCCCTTAACTCGTAAGACCGCCCGAGCCCACCCCCGACCGCCCATCCACCAATGTCGGTGTAGATACACTAATACATAAATTTAGGATGTTTTCATACATATTTATATCGGTAATTATTAAATTATATACATTTCTCATAATACGGTACACAAGTTGAAATTTATAAAGAATATCCAATAATATAAAAGTGTACATATATCGTACATTCAACTTTATATATAGATATATATATCCAAATATTCAAAGTACATGCATTGAGCTCTTGTTTGCTTGCCAGCTTTGAATAGGATACATAAGCTCCTATATTTCTATATTCATATACGTATATATATTGTTCACTAGTTCTCCAACAATGCGAAAAGCTCTGCCAAAGCTATGAGCTCCAAGTGATATCTACATTCTGTTCAGTCGAAAGCGCCCTCTTCAAAGAGAACACGTAACAAGTGTAATCCATACTGATATAACCCATCTGAAAAGGTATTATGTTCGTTGTCACTCACAGGCTGAACGAGCACCAAAACGCGAGGGGTTGAATTTACAATCCCTCGCGAAGAGGTTTCGCAAAATTGCATATCAGGTCTGAGAGAGCACTCGATCTTTTTTTCTCCATACACACGGAGAGAATTTTTAAGTATTTTTTTACGGTGAAATCTCCGTAAAAATTACATTAAAAATTTGAAACCAGTGACAAATGTGCACATAGTCAAAAATTGACACTAGCTTTTAATATTTTGCTTTCATTCATGTAAAAATTTAAGCAAGTAGCATAATTTTTTACATTTCTTTCAGTAAAAATTCTGACACATTCTCATGTAGAATTTTAACAATAGGCTGCCTCAAAAATTCCAAGTTTCTACAGTAAAAATAACCTGGGCAAACTTGAAATTTCTAAAATCCCTAGCGAAAAATTAATTCCCTATGATTAAATAAATACTCTATTTGTGTTCTTGATTGCTACTTATTTTAGCATATCATCTTTCCGTGCCATTGTAGACGTCCTTTATCGAAGTTTCTTTTCACGTTTCTTTGTTTTCTTGCGTAGAACTGCGTAGAACACGTTAGACTGCACGAGACCACGAGGCTTTCTTGGCCCATGCTTCGTACTATAATGCGCATGCGCGGTACCGCTGTTGCTAAGCAACGCGGGTCGGCGTCGTTCGTGCTCGTCATACTGCGTCATACACAAGCGCACTCTCACAGCTTGCATTCACGTATACGCACGCTCACACAGAGCTCACGCGTACGGTCAGGCGACCTAGCCCCAACTGATTTTACTATAAAGAACGTAAAATTCCGGTGGACGCACGGAAAATTTCGGCTTCCTTTTTTAAATTTTTATGGAAAACACGCAAATTTCTCAATGTTCCACTGAAAAATTTCATTTATATTAGCACTTTTTAAACTTATTGTCGTAATCTTTACGTTTCATGAAATTTTACTATTAATTTCAGTAAAAATTCTGGAAAATATTTTAAATTTCTGTTACGCAAAAGTAAATTTTGATTCATTTCCATGAAAATTTATAATTTATTTCCTAAAAACCTGAAGAATTGCACATTTGTCACCGAGTTACTGTGATTGCACAGTAAAAATTGCTTAAAAATTCTCTCCGTGCAGCTATTTATTTTGACTAATGGTCATAAGTGGCATTTTTAACGTATTCCTTCCGCAGAGGGCCGTATTTTGTGGGGGCATAAGCAGGGCCTTCTGAATCCTCGGTAAATTACTATTGCGCTTAATAAAAAAATAAGTTACAATGGATTATTATACACAACGATAAACTAGAATAAAAAATTTCGCGCAACTTTAGCAGACTGAGACAATTTTACATTTATTTGAAACGTCACGGCTACGAAAATTCTTCTGCTAGTCACATTTTTCCAAGTTTTAACGTTAATATTTTCTTTAAACGTTCGGTGTTTTTATTGTCGTTGCGGAATCTTTAGACCTTTTTACACCTGTGAGCAGTTTATAACAAGCACCTAGAGTCATTTAGTGTATCAATTATAAAATAGAAATGTGGCCAGCGTGACATGTCCATAAAGCGCCGTATAAATGAGACGATTCTTAAGGCCGTAATTTTTCGTTAAAGGTTCGGTAACTTGGCTTCAAATTTTACCGGTATACTTGGATTTATTTTTACTTTATTATAGACGAAAATCAGTTAAGTGTAAAATATTTGGGTTCGTGAAAGGGATACCTTAAACCGAAGGGTACGCGATTTTACTTGATTTTTCACATTTATTTTTATTCACATTGTCCCATCATTGATTCGAGCTAATTGCTACGTCGGGATAAACATTAGTATTCCGTGCTTGGCACGATCGATAATTATCTCATTGTGCGTGATTGCGAATGGATTTTTATTCCCGTCACTCATAAATATCCGCGCACGTGCACCTGAGATGGACGAGGAAAGACGTTTACAATTGTGATGCCATTGCCGTTTTTTTTTTGTTACATGCTCATATGTGTGTATGCACGCGAGTATGAAAAAAAAACGCGTCGAGTCACCGCACTTGGCGCTGCTACATAAATAATCCCTCCGGACACGTCTCTTTAACGGAAAGTCGTTTATACGGCGGCGTAAATGACGGGCGCATTTCTTTTCCACGGCGACTTCACGCAAAGTGGCAACGCCTCTGTATGTCAATTTTCTTCTCTCCTGCTGAGAAAAAGAGACGCTGCACTTTGCGTAATTAATTTTCGAGTAATCAATAATCGTTTATTCGCACGCGTTGACAAATCCATAAAGCATTGTCAGCGACTCAATAAATTATGTTTCACGTACCTTCGTGCAGTCGATAACGAATGTGCATTGTAAGAAACGAGGACATAATTAAATAAAATGAGTGTATGGCGATGTTATCATTGATGTTGAGATTATTGATTATAATTATAATATTGATATAATTAATTATAATCATGGTATTGATTGTAATCGATGCCATAATTATAATAAATTATATCAATATCGTTATGATCAATTTCATAATTGTAAGCATACAATTATATGGTATTGATATTATTGATTGAAATTATCATATTTATATAATTGATTATAACGATGGTATATGGATTGTAATCAATACCATAATTATATATCAATACAATATAATATATATACACTACCGCAATATAATTGTTTCAGATTTTTTTGACATTTTTTTCCCCGTAAAATTTTTATATTTTTCTAGTCACGTCATTGCATTGAAAAAAGATTTTTCTATTTCATTAAAAAAAGACAAATACAATTTTGTTCTCTCTTGAAATTTTACCACAAAGCCCGTAGTTCTCGAGTTACGGTAATTAAATCATCTGATTTTTTCCCGAAAATACGTGAGGAAAAAATTTCGAAAAAAAACTACTTAAGGTTTTCCTTGAATCCTTGTCGTTTTCGCGTTACACGTTATTTTTTGAATTGTCTCTTTTTTTTAAATAAAAATATCTTTAGAACAAAAAATGGTACGAAGCTTAAAAAAAAACAAAATTGGAGCTTGAGTTTCCCTCTTTATGATACCGGACAAATAAATACATAAAAAAATGTTTGTCTGTAAACGGGTCCAATTAGAAAAGGAACAAAAAAGGTGAAAAATGGTCGCTTTCAAAAAAGGTTTACTAGTCGTTAAAAATAGTAATTTTTTTTTAACGGAATAAAGGTGAATTCTTCCCCTTAAAAATGCCGTTTGTTAAAGTCATTTATGTTGACTATCTGCGAATTGGAATAAAAAATCGTTCCCGAACTTTTTTCAATTAAAAAAAAAACCGAAATTGGAGCTTGAGTTTCCCTCTTTATGATACCGGACAAATAAATACATAAAAAAATGTTTGTCTGTAAACGGGTCCGATTAGAAAAGGAACAAAAAAGGTGAAAAATGGTCGTTTTCAAAAAAGGTTACTATCCTTAGAAAATAGTATTTTTTTTAACGTAATGAAGGTGAATTCTTGCCTTTAAAAATGCCGATAGTCATTTATGTTGACTATCGGCGAATTGGAATAAAAAATCGTTCCCGAACTTTTTTCAATTTTCGTCCGGAAAATTTTGGCCGGTAGTGTATATATATATAAAATCAATCATATCAATATAATTATAATCAACATCATAATTATAGCCAATAATACCAATATCGTTGTGATGAATATCAATGTAATCGTAATCAATAATATCAATGTCATATTTAACATCATATAATTATAATGGGATTGATATTATTGATTATGAATCACGAGTATACTATTGGGTATAATGAATCTTATGTATAATTAAAATCAGTATTCCGCATATGCACACTGTCATATTGATCATAATTACGATTTTGATTAGCGCAATTCTTACATATCATTATAATCAATATCATGGTGATAAACTACCTAATATATTTCACAAAAACATTGATTTTGTTGATTATAATTACAATATACATCACAATGATATTTATACGTCGTAATAAATACTATATTGATTACAAATACTTATTGAAATTATTGATCGTAACTGGAAGATAAATCATAACGTCTGACCAATAATTTATGCCAGAGGAACAATGCCATTTCCCTGTAATTTGTATTTCCTTTCGTGAAAAACCGAAAAAAGAAAAAGTCGAACGTACGAGCTGTAATTATGGAAACGATTTGTTCAAATGGCAGCAACATGGCGAGTTATATACGTCGTGATTGTCAAAGAGTCGCGTAAGTACCGTCGACTTTGACCAGGTGTAAGTGCGGCGATTGCGTAGTTTGCGGACCAACGGTCCATGGATCCGCGCATTGTGATCAACTTGTTCTCCACTTTACACCTGTCGAGAATATCGTTACCGCATCGTCCTCGACTCTTCTCTAATTGTGAATATTTCACAAGATCATCGTCGACCCGAGGTTCTCGTTCTCCAACCTACCAATCAACTCGACGAGACACATTCGTCGTCCGAAAATGTCTACGAATATTTTAACCAAGCGGATAAGAGTGTGAGAGAGTGATTAAAAAAAATAATAATTTTAACGCCAGGAAAAAGTGCACAAACGCATCTCTCGGTGCATAACGGTGTCACGAGTTATTTATGGCAGCGGAAATGGCCGCTTGCCGGTATCAATCGTTCATTCTTGGTGCACAGTCGCCCGTTGGGCGTTTGTATAACGTCTCTCGCTAATTTCACGGCATCCTTCCGTCTCTCGAATGCATCGTGCATACACACACACGCACTATACGTCATTTATATCTATTTGCATTCTTGTGTTCGTTGCTATAGGACGAGTACGAGACGAGTGGAGGAGGGGGGCGAGCGAAGAGGGGGGAGAGCGATGGAAGGGCTGGGGGGCAAAGAGAGCGAAAGAGTGAGGACCTTTAATCACGACGCACTTATCTCTCGTGAGACGAGGAGAATTAGTCGCCCGACGGCAGCTTTAACTATATTTCCATGCACATATGGGACACTCCACGCCAAGCCGAGCTGCCTACCAGCTGCATACGTGAGACGCAGAATTGCGAAAAAAATCATCAAAATTTATATACTTATTTATTTTTAACAAATGAATCACATTTATATTGCCAACAAGAAAAAAAAATACAAAATTATTGATAAATATTTTATACACACTAGCGGTCAAAAGTTTCTGACACTTCAGAAAAATGCAAAACTTTCAATCACTGGATAATTTCCAAATAAAGCTAGAATAATATAGTTTGTGTCATTTATTATTTTACGAAGATATTATATAGCTCTGTATAATGAATTATATCATTCTTATATAATTTTGCAATTATCCAAAGTGATAGAAATTTTGCAATTATATGAAGTGCCTGGAAACTTTTGGCCGATAGTGTATATAAAAAAATAGAGGTACATTTTTAAAGAATACAGATAAATGCGATTAAAAAAGCATGTAAAATAAAATCATGTATATTGAAATATACAATTTTAAAAAGTATATAAAATAAAAATTTCATTTATCTTCATATGAAATATATAAAATTAAAGTTTCATATATAAAAAACTTTCATTTTTCGCTCCATTACTTATAAAATAAATTTTGGGCAGAAGACATTTTTTTAATTGCATTACATATTTTTATCGTCCATTCATTCCATTTTTTAAATTGCATTCCATATTATTTTACGAAGATATTATATAGCTCTGTATAATGAATTATATAGTTCTAAAATAATTTTGCGATTATCTGAAGTACCTGGAAACTGTTGGACGATAGTGTATATAAAAAAAATAGAGATACATTTTTAAAAATACAAATAAATGCGAATAGAAAAGCATGTAAAATAAAATCAATATATATTCAATAATACAAGTAAATACAATTTTAAAAAGTATATAAGATAAAATTTTAATTTATTTTCATATAAAATATATAAAATAAAATAATCATATAAAAAAAAATTCATTTTTCGCTCCATTTTTTAAATTGCATTCCATATTATTTTACGAAGATATTATATAGCTCTGTATAATGAATTATATAATTCTAAAATAATTTTGCAATTATCTGAAGTGCCTGGAAACTGCTGGACGAAAGTGTATATAAAAAAATAGAGATACATTTTTTTAAAATACAAATAAATGCGAATAGAAAAGCATGTAAAATAAAATCAATATATATTCAATAATACAAGTAAATACAATTTTAAAAAGTATATAAAATAAAATTTTCATTTATTTTCATACAAAATAAATAAAATAAAATTTTCATATAAAAAAAAACTTGCATTTTTCGCTCTATTACTTATAAAATAAACTTTCGGCAGAAGACATTTTTTTATTGCATTCCATATTTTTGGTTACGCTATTTTTATTTTTCGTAAACGCCAACGGAGAAAAAAATTGCGATTACCATCAGAACGATTCGTCCTGAAATGACCCGTAGCCAAGCGCAAGTGCACATAGTCGTGCGACGACGAGTGGCTTACGACGTGAAGCGTATTCCGAGACCTCGAAATGTGTCAACGATTCTAGGGGAGATTAGTTACGGCGAAAGAGTTGCAAGGCCTGTACATATTTTTTCACAGGCTTTATCCAGAGAGATATTCTCTCGTATATACAGGCGAGTAGTGGATGAGGGCTGAAACGCATTCAGGAAGTTGGACGTAGCTCGCTCCGTGTCTTCGCTGAGGAAAAACTTTCGTGCTTCAGCAACGAAGCAATTCGTTTGGTTGCCTGGCGAATCTGTACACACGACGATTACTCGATGCCCAGAATTTCAACTCAGTGCTGTGTTCCTCCACACCCCGCGCAGAAATTTGTTGGGAAGGCCCCGGATAAGGTTCCTAACAGCCCCAACCTCCAATCGTGCTGAAAGTTTGCACCAACCTTCCTTTTAAGGAGTCTTCTCACTTTCGACGCTAAAAAGGCTATTTTCATGATTTTTTGATAGGTATATATTATCGATATTAATATAAAAGTTACACTTAATAAATACACTTTCGAAATACATAAAAAGCATTTTTTATTGTATTTATGTAACCCAAACAAACTTAAAACGAACCGATCCTTATAAAATTTTAATCACATATTCTTTACAACTATAGTTATAGCGTATCTCAAGATTTTTTTTAAATTTTGACATTTACTTTTTTTCGCCAAAACGGTGAAAAAACACGTTTTTTTGTTTTTTTCTAAAAATGTCCGCCATTTTGTTATATTTGCATATATCAAAAATCGTATGATATGCGCTATAGCCATTAACATACGGAATCTAAAACCGTTGGATTTTTTGTTTCTGATTATCCATCTCCGAGATTTCATCAACAGCGCAGGCCTACAACTTTTTCAGGACATTTTTTTAATTAGCATTTTCGTCTATAAATAGTGATTTAAAAAAATAATTTAAAAAATTTCGTGTATTTTGAAAGTGTATTTATTGAGTGTAACAACTTTTATATCCATATCTATCATATAAACCTACCAAAAAATTCATGAAAACCGCATTTTTTAGCATCTAAAGTGACAAAACCCCTTAACATTTTGAAAAAACCCCTAAAGGGATTTTTCGCGTCTCGCAATAGTTTTCGAGACATTGAATTTTTTTGTTTTTTTTTAAGGGCAAGCCTCCGGAGCCCCCCGGTCGAACTGCAATTTTGCACAAACCTTCCTTTTAATATTTTAAGATGACCCCTTAAAGAGTTTTTGACGACTCGCAATAGGTTCGCGACATGCTATTTTTTAAAAATAGCATTTACATAGGCATATTCATTTTTTGACAAGTTTTCAATTATTCAAAACGACCCATTTAGTTAGTTGTGTGGATACAGATGATTGTATTGGTGTATGTCGGTTGAATACACATTAAGCTAAGATGAAAATAAGTTTTTAGTTACCAATTATTATCTGTTTGAACGTTATGAACGAGTTAGTACCTAATTTGGGGAATTGTCCAAAAATCATACCATAATAACTCAAAATCCTTAGACTTGGGACTAAGGTAAACTAGGATAGATATGTTCCTAACGAGGTGACCTATTGCGCCCTTAAGGCTTTGCATCGACCTTCCCAACACCCTGTATATGAGGGATTCTCCGTCAATTCAGCCACTTTTTTTCGACCATCTCAGATCTGCCCCATAATTGGTTATATCAAAGTACTACTAAAAGGCATTCTATGTGAATTTTTTCAGATTTTTAAATTCAACATTTCAGAAAATGCCGTTTTTTGTTCAAATGAATATATCTCGGAAACTAGAAGTAACTGAAAAAAATGTCCGTACATAAAAGTTGCAGTTTTGTGTTAGCTTTCGAGCGGACGACTTGAAATAATTTTTACGTTCCGGTAACGCTGCGTTTTTTACCAAAAAGGGGGAAAATAATTTTTTCATTCAAACACGGCCATTTTTTTGGCTGAAAAAATCCAGTCTTCCAGTATGTCTGACGATATCGCAAAAAATCGCCAGAGTGGCACGGATTGAGGTTCTAGGCTAAAAAAAATGAAACCACACAAATTAATTTTTTTTATACCGGAACCCCGCTCCGTGCCAGTCTGGCGATTTTTTTGCGATATCGTCAGACATACTGGAAGACTCTGCAATTTGTTCAGCCAAGAAAATGGCCGTTTTTTAGTAAAAAAATGATTTCCCCCATTTTTTGGTAAAAAATCAGCGTTACCGGAACGTAAAAACTATTTCTCGAAGCTAACACAAAACTACAACTTTTATGTACTCACGCTCGAAAGCTCGAAAGCTAACACAAAACCACAACTTTCATGTACCCACATTTTTTTTCAGTTACTTCTAGTTTCCGAGATATATTAATTTGGAAAAAAACGGCATTTTCTAAAATGTTGAATTAAAAAATTCACATAGAATGCCTTTTAGTAGTACTTTGATATAACCAATTATGGGGCAGATCTGAGATGGTCGAAAAAAAAGTGGCTAAATTGACAGAGAATCCCTCATATGTGTATATATATATATATATATATATTTTTTTTTTAAATTTATATTTATATAATGAAGGGAATTCAATAATGAACTTTGGCTAAAATTTATTCGGCCGTATCGTTGTTTTGAAAATTAGTGGCTTATGAATATTTACAAAATGAACTCTGGATTGTTTCAATCAAGTTTATTAGGGCGAAACGTCATATGCGAAATCGTTGATAACCTTGCATCAACGTTGAATCAGACGATTGCTTTTCGGATCCCATTCGTATCCGTTTGGGATCTATATTTCCAGAATAAATACGGGCGAATGAGCTCGATATCGTTACGGCTCATGAAAAATTGATGTCGAGTAAATAGTGAAACACAGATACACACAGACACAAGTGTACCATACACCAAATGGGATTCTAATGATTTTGTTTACCATAGTAAATGGATGCTCGCGATATTCAAGCAGAGAATTTTATGCAGCGTTGAATCAAACAGGTTCCCAATGTCGTTTATCGATCGCGGTCGTTCGGCGTTAATGATCGCTTCCACACGTGTAAACTACGATATGGGCAATTAGGTCCGTAAGTGCTTGTAGGCGAGAGTAATAATCAATGTGATTTTTTTGCCTTTCTGTTTCAGGTAAGTAGCCAGATCGACTTTGAGTGATGCATTCCGCCTGCCAATTAAAGATATCGTTATCGTTCAGGTATCTGTATTCAATTTTTTACCGACGTTTATTATCTGGTCGAGGATATCGAGATTCACCAAAAAAAAACAACGATGCACTGCTCGGGGAAAAATCGTTATTTTTTTGCAAGCAGTAAAGTCACACGAGTTCGTTTGATTCGCAAGAAAAATCAAATAAAAAATCAAAATCCAGATCAACCAAAAAATCAAACAAAAATAACAGGAATTCCTAAAAACAAATTGTCAAAAGTGCCAAAAGTGAAAAATCAAAATCACGATCAACCAAAAAATCAAACAAAAATAACAGGAATTCCTAAAAAAAGAATTGTCAAAAGTGTTTTTGTTTTTTTTTGAAGATTTTATTTGCTGATTTGAGCGAATAGATGTTATTGTGGGTGATGAAAATTGATCTTTTCACCGCGACTTGAGGTCGCGGTGCATTTCTGCGCGGTTTCGCCAGCGGCGCATGCATCAGAGGCATCAAAAAGTTCGTCGATGCGGAGAAGAATGCGCGGCTTTAGGGCCCCGCGAGTTATTTTAAGAGAACAGGTTTTGGTCGTGCGGGCTATATTTACTTTTCTCGGGCATGCCAGAGTCATTGACAGCATCCGCACACCTTGCTTCGTGCGAAGCTCTGACAATCGACTGGCGAACAAAATCCTGCCCTTTTTTTTTCTCTCTCTCTCTCTCTCGCTCTTTTTTTCTGTCTCATACTACGGTCTGCCTCTTCCGATACCGATGTACCTTTTTCTCTGCTCGCTTCACGATCATTCGATTTGAAACGGAGAGTCTCTTAACCCGGACAATTGATTTTCTCGCATGCGCCAGATGCGTTGCGGGAAATGCAATCGTCTTCTTTTCCAAAACCGAAAATTCACTAGCCAAATGCGTTTGAAATGAAAAATTTCCCGGATAGTATTGTTGACCAACATTGTTACTTTCATTTGTTCGTCGATGCAGAGAAAAATGGCGGAATTTCATTACGTTGCTCGGGTAAAAAAAACATCGGCGCCGATCGTACCCGACGTTTATCGGGTTTGCATACCGGGGACAGCGATTATCTCGGTATTGGCCTGGGCCAATACTTGGATGGGTGACCGCTGTGGCTTGTATCCCGACTACCACCGGATGACAATTCTACCGGGTTTTCGGTGGTGAACTCAACTGAAAATCGGTAAACATTTAGCCACCTCAATCGACGTGGGTTTTGAACAGTTTCCCTGTGCCCTCCTGCCAATGCGATACAGCGGTGCGTTAGGAAACGAACTGCTGTGGGCAACATTCTGAAGGGTTTTTCACAAACCGGAAATAGTGCCAGGTGGAATAATAGTACAGAGGATCAAATTGGAAATGTCTGATAAGACATACGAAGGAACTTTAGAATTGAATATAAGATGGCCGCCTCGTCGTCGTCAGGGTCCTAGTGATCTTACGAATCAGATATTAATTTATAGCAAATGAGAAAAATAAATTGGGTCCGTAATTAGCATCGTCTGAAGAATGCACGGACCAGCAATCGTCATACACATATTCGCGATGGTAAAAAGGTATACAAATAAACGTTGTCGATTACTGGCTCGTGACGATGTCGAAAACTGGGCACGTGTCAAATAAAGTTGAACACCGTTCGATCGAAATACTATTAAACATTATTTTATGATAAAATAGTTGTTTATAATCATTGGAAACGAACAAATATTATAATACTGACGCAATAGCCATAATTAATTTTATTTTTCAAATTAATAAAGTTGTATGTAAGAAAAATTTAGGTCTTAAACTGTTTGTCGAATGTTTCAATAAAAAGCAAAAAGTTTGTGACTGAGTGACTAAAAATTATTCTGCAGTCCTATATGCAGCCATAATTGCGTCAACGAAGGCCTACGGACCTTTGCACACTGAGAAAAAAGAATCGTTGAATGCGCAAAATTCATTTTGTTGTCTCGAAATTCTGTTGTTTGAACAGTTGTTCAGATATGCCAAATAAGCAGATAGTTTATATGTATCTTTGGTTACTGCCCAACTATACTGTTTTGTTATGCTAATCAAAAATCAAGTTGATCGTATTTAAAGATACAATTTTGTTACACCGACTGAATTTTGCATGGATGAACGAATTTTTTTTTTCAGTGCGTAATTAGTATTAAGTGACCTTATTTTGGCTCCCCACCAATTATTGCCACTTGTCTCCTACCTACACAGTGGTCCTTGAAGTGCCAATAGTTGGGCCTTTAAAGGGCTAATAATTGGGCCCTTGGAGTTCTAATAATTGGGGCCCTTGAAGTGCCAATAATTGGGGCCCTTGAAGTGCCAATAATTAGGGGCCCTTGAAGTGCCAATAATTGGGCCGTTGGAATGCCAATAATTGGGCCCTTGAAGTGCCAATAACTGGGCCGTTGGAGTGTCAATAATTGGGCCCTTGAAGTGCCAATAATTGGGCCGTTGGAGTGCTAATAATTGGGACCTTAAAGTGCCAATAATTGGGCCCTCGGAGTGCCAATAATTGGGTCGTTGGAGTGCTAATAATTGGGACCTTAAAGTGCCAATAATTGGGCCCTCGGAGTGCCAATAATTGGGCCGTTGGAGTGCCAATAATTGGGCGGTTGGAGTACCAATAATTGGGCCGTTGGAGTGCCAATAATTGGGACCTTGAAGTGCCAATAATTGGGCACCTTACATTATTAAATTAATGCAGCTTTAACGCATGTGCTATTAAAGCAGTTTGAACGCATGTGACGATCAATGAGACGTTCACATGGCGATTACTAAACCCGCCGTCATGGCGGCATGCCAATGACCCGTACAACAGCGTCTCACAGCCTTTCCGAAACATTTTCTCAAAAACTGTACCAGGTACGAGAATTTCACAACGATGTTCTTTTCTTCGTAATAAAAACCTGATCAAGAATGACTTAAAACAACTTCCACTCACTTTCCACGTTGAGCTACGTAAATTTGCAAAGTTGAGCGATCTGCTTAAGGTGATGTTTCCTCGGTCAACTACCTTACATCCAGGAGAATCCACAAAGCTGAAGGCCGTGAATAAAACACGGTTGAAAAAGAAGTTCGTCATGTTCCGCTGACGTCCCGTCAATCTTGAAAATCTTCACTAGTTCCACTGCACCCGATGACGCAATCCACGACGTCCCGCACTAGGCGCCATATAATTACGTGTCGCGAATGAAAATCGATCACATTCGCGAAGGGCGTCTGTCCAGAGGATAGGTTCCCTTCCTCCCCTAATCCGTCAGACCTGATGTGGCGCGCACATACAAGCTGCCCGAGGCTTTCTCAATCAAGCCCAGATTGCACAGTGCTCCTATATACATGCTGCTCGATCCAACGAGAATTTTCGATGAAGCAGCCGCCTCAGTTGGCTATTTCGGGCCGGGTATATCGCACATTGAATTTACTGATTTGCAGTTGCGCACGGATCGGACAGGTGGCTCCGGTTTTCAAGGCGCGGTTTGATTGACGGAAAAGCTGGAACCTCCCCGTAGACCCAATTTCGAATGGCTTAATCATCATTGTATTGGGAGTACTAAGAAGTCTCCGCCATTTTTTTAAATAAAAAAATGGGAATTTATTGTAAAAGAACGGTACTTGATGTTTTATTCAAAGTATTGTTCATCGCCAGCCACTACTTTTACCCATCTTTCTGGCAGCATATGGAAACCGCATCGGAAGAACGCTTCATCTTTTGTGGCTATCCACAAATCGACCCAATTTTTGGTGTCTTCATATGACGTCAAGTGCTGCTCAGACAGGCCGTGCGTCATTGATCGAAATAAATGATAGTCAGAGAGAGCAATGTCTGGTGAATAAAGCGGGTGGGGTAAAACTTCCCAATTGAGTGTTTCCAAGTAGGTTTTGACCCATGTCTGACAAGCAGCATTTCACATGTGCAGAATCGGCGTTCAACGTTTCTCGGCTTCAGTTCATATGGAACCCAATTTCCTTGCTTTTGAATCATTCCTAACGATTTTAAACGATGTGAATTTGCTTGTTGAGTCACTCCTCATGTAAGTGCAAGTTCTTCTGGCGTTTGGCACGAATCTCCCTCCAATGATGCTTCCAATTCCGCGTCTTCGTACACTTTCGGCCTTCCGCTGCGTTCTTTGTCTTCGACGTCAAACTCACCGTTTATAAACTTTTTAAACCACTCACGACAACTTTTCTCACTTAAAGCAGCCTCACCATATGCTTTTACAAGCAATCGATGCGCCTCAGCTGCAGATTTCTTCAAATTAAAGAATTCAATCAAAACTTCCCGCAAATGACGCTTATTCGGCTCAAAATTCGACATTTTCGCACGAAAAAAATTATGTGACGCTGATACAAAATCGCTAAGATTTCAGGGTTATAGTCTTGCCAGATGTCCAACCTTACGATATGACGTTTTGCATCTGACAATTTCAACCATAACCTCCAGGTGGGACCATCTTTTGTCAAACGGCGGAGACTTATTTGTACTCCCAATAAAACGGTGTTGCAGAGCTGCACCGATCCTGCACCTACACCATGGATCGGTCACGGATATTTAATTGTGCATTTGAATATCGAAACGCGCGTATTTGCCGAAGGATATTCAACGGCGAATAATCAAGGAGGATAATACGAGCGTTTGTTCCAGAGAGCGAAGCCTGACATCAATCGAGCCAGCCAAGACTCGTGAAAGGCTAACCCGCGTGGCTTTGACGCGCGTATTCTCGTAAACCCAACACTCTATACATAAACCACGTCGAAGAGCACGCACGTAGTTCCTGGTCAATGGATCTCCCACGGAGAGAGACCGAGAGAGGGAGAGTGAAAAGCGTGCCCGATCGATCAAACGATGAATGGAGTGTATCATCCAGTCAGTTTTCGCTTGGCACTATCATCACGCCCCGTTTATAACCGACAAAGCTCTTCCGACGAGGGAAATCCTCTCTGACGCAGGCCAGGGACAATGGGGATCTCAAACGGTCGGAAAATAAAGACCATGCGTTATTCCGTCATTTTTTGTTAATTGAGAGAACTCTGTCGAGTCTGGAGTACATGCTGTTGGGAAGGAACTAACACTCACAAGGAAAGGTTGCGCGGTCGATCGCTCCGATTGCGATGAAATTTGGCATGCTTGTAGAATGGGTGAAAATAGGGGACACGTATTTTTTTTTTATATCTGCGGAACCCGATTTTAAGGGGTGAAACGCACCCTCGAAAATAGAGGTATTTTTCGTTTTTCGTCGATAACGTTATCGTTCTCATCTCCAATGAATAGTACACGAAAAAATAAGCATTTTTGCAATCTGTATTTTTTTCATATCTCGTACCGTTTAAGACGGAATGACACCTCATCGCGGTCGGTATGGTAGAACAATTGTAGATTCCCGAAAATCTCTGAAACGGCTCTTCAGTTCCCGTCGAAACTTTGCCAAACGACGTAAAATAGATAGACGAACGGCTGTCTGCCTCTCAAATTTTCTGAATTTGAGGGGCAGACAGCTGTTCGTCTATCTATTTGACGTCGTTTGGCAAAGTTTCGACGGGAACTGAAGAGCCGTTTCAGAGATTTTCGGGAATCTATAATTGTTCTACCATACCGACCGCGATGAGGTGTCATTCCGTCTTAAACGTTATCGACGAAAAACACCCCAATTTTGGAGGGTGCGTTTCAACCCTTAAAAATCGGGTTCCGCAGATATAAAAAAAAAACGTGTCACCTATTTTCACCCATTCTACAAGCATGCCAAATTTCGTAAATAGCAGTACATTGTAATATATGCCGCGTTTGACTTAGCTTGTATTCATCTTGAGCCATTAAACGGTTAACGAATTAAGAGACTAAACCAGTGTGAACGCTGAAAATTTGGGTGATTTTCAGGAATTTTTTGAAAGAAAAGTACTCAATTAAATGTTTCGAAAAATTAAGAATATATTCAGCTATATTTGACCTATATTACATAACTTTTTCATACAAAAATATTGAGATCCAAGCGACTTATGTGCTGCCTTCGGAGGCGCCAAAAAAAGTTCCTCCACTGCTGACATGATTCCGGCCGATTAAGTAGCTGAAACCGAAAAAGGAAAAATGTCGTTAAACTGGAAGGTATTTCCTGTACAATGACGTAGGATTTTCGGAAAATATCAAAATCTAACAAAATGGCGTAGTTATGAAAAAAGTCTGTTTTCTTGCCTATAAAATGGTCGTTTTTTTCAATGCCAAATCGACAATTTTCATCCAATAAAAAATATCCTACGTCATTGTAGAGTAAATATATTCAAGAGTACTCAGTTTAAATTTCAAGTCAATCGGATAATCGCTCTTTGAGTTACAAATTCAGCAAATTTGAAAAATCTCATTTCGATAAAAACGCATTTAAAGATTATCTATCGATTTTTGCAAGATAAAATGATTAGAGATACGGCCTTGAAATGTTTACAGAATATTCTTGAAAGTATGAACGGTCGAGAAAGGCAAAAAAAATCGATTTTTTAAAAGTGTCACACTGGTATAGCCCCTCAACAAAAAAATCACGCAATGACCTTGAAAACTGCTGACAAACCGTTCTTATTATATTCACAATTAGTACTTTCATTGTGTTTACCTACCTGTGTTAAGTTTGCTTTGATGTTAAACTTTGGCCAAAATTCCATCGTATTGTCAAAAAATCGATATTGTTTTCTCACCCGAGACGCGTGCTTCTGCCACAGTTGATACTTTCACACTCATTCACCTCACCGGCTCCCCTCCAAACTCCAACGGGAGCACTGTACTCGAACACACTGTTCAGTGGCTAGGCCGATGATTCATCTTATCCCGCGTGTTCGTCTTGCCCCGAGTTCCCCTACCCAAAATGTCACGGGTACCGGTGCAACCGGCGGATCGACTTTAGCTCTTTTTTTTCGTAAAAAGCTTCTTTTTTTGGTGCTCTGGGTTCTTCTTGGGAACCTCGTTACTCGCTCCGCGTTCTTAAACCACCAGCAAAAGCCGTCATCCTTGGATTAGCTTATTATCCATTGCGTGTAAATGAGACCCGGAACAATTCCAGGCATTTTCAGCGAAGAATTTTCAAAGAACGGCGAAATCTCTCTAGCGGTTACGACCGCCGGGCTTGCGGTTCTCCAGCCCTCCGCGGTCGTTACCGGTCCCTGGAACGGACCAAAGCGAATATGCCGCGATTCCACGGAGAGATGCATTGTACTTTGTTACGTGCGCGGCTCGTGTTCGGTGGCGCGAAATTGGCGCGGAATTAGAGCCGAAGATCTCGAGAAATCCTATTCTCGTTTGCATGAGCGCCGCGCGAATTCCTCCGAACACGGGGAGAGCTTTTGGCGCCAGAGAGCTTTGCGGATTTCGATAATTGAATGTCGACACTCTCGGCATATGAATTAAAAAAAAAAAAAGAAACGTTTCCGCGCGGATTTCTGCAACTCGAAACGTAAGAACCGTTCGATGACACTTCCGCGTGTCAATGACAGACATTTCATGGAAGCGAACTTTTCTTTTGCTTTCCTCGCATCAGGGGTATAATCTTTGCGGAATTTATTCATGGAGACGTTTTTTATAACATTATTTGGCTCCCTTGTCGTCGGAAATGTTATCCAATTGAATTCTTATACTTGTTTCCACTTCCTCATAGGCATCCAATACGATGATCCATTGGATTATTATACCAAAACGTCACGATCGTGCAGTGAATTCTAATCGAAATTAGAATCCAATGGGATTCTCATTGGATAACAATGTACGAATTTAATTTGGATCCTGAATTGTCTTGTCATCAGACGTCTTTCACCAGGATTGTTTCCCAACCCGTGCAGAAATTGTCGTAGGTATCCAATTGGATTCCTATTCTTGTTCCGACTTCCCGATAGGGATCCAATGTGATGATCTATTGGATTCCTATACAAAAGTCACGATCGTACATTAGATTCTAATTGGAATAAGAATCGAATGGGTTTTCCAATTGGATTCCAATGTGCGAATCCAATTTCGATTCTGAATTGTCTTGTCATCGGAAAGGTTTCGCACGGATTTTTTTTTCTCAACCCGTGCAGAAATTGTCGTAGGTATCCAATTGGATTCCTATTCTTGTTCCCACTGCCTGATAGGGATCCAATGTCATGATCCATTTGATTCCTATACTAAAGTCACGCTTGTACAATGGATTATAATCGCTACTAGAATCAAATGGGTTTCCCATTGGATTCCAATGTACGAATCCAATTTGGATCCTGAATTGTTTTGTCATCAGAAATTTTTCACCAGGATTTTTTTTCCAACCCGTGCCGAATTTGTTGCCGGGATCCAATTGGATCCCGGCAACTTCTTATTCCCACTTCCTGATAAGGATTCAATGCGATGACTCCTTGGATTTTTATACTAAAAAGTCACGCTCGTACATTGGATTCTAATTGGGTTTAGAATCCAATAAAATTTCCATTTGATTCCAACGTACGAATTCAAACGGCATTCCCCATTGGGATCCAGTGAACGAAATCGATTTGAATCCTGGATGATTCCCACATTATCGAACAGAATCCGATACGATTCTTGATGCATCCCATCGCATTGGGACGTTGAATTTTCTAAGCAAAATATAAAGATACAAAAAATAAGTGAATGTGAAAAAAAATATTATCTTCAAAAAGTATAAATCGCTTAAGGCGTTACCCCCACTTGTAGCGCAAAAAAAAGGCCTTTTTCATGAAATTTTTTAAAGAAAACTACAAAACTTTTTTTATCGATCAATATACTATCTTAAAGAACACATCTTGAAGAACTCTCAGTAATTTTTTTATTGAAAAATATTACATTGTTTAGTGGCAAATGGCCGTCAATGAAATAATGTTTTTCTATACACGGTTTGCGGTGACCAAAATTGCGGCGAAGTGGATCATCTGAAAAAAATGCGGATGGATTTAGTCAAATATAAGTATAAACTAGTCTTTAATCGAAAGATTTTAAAAAATATTCATTTTTCACAAAATGGCGGACAGTCAAAGTTAATGGTTCGATTTTAACGAAAAAAACGGCCGTTTTTTGGCTATAAAACAGCCATTTTTTTCGAAAAAAAAAATCGAACGATTGAAGACTACATTTTTATGTATTAAATAAGCCTGCAAAATTTCAAGAAGATCGGTTCATTAGTGTTCGAGTAATCTTGGTCACCGACTTCAGAAATGCCATTTTGAGAAAAACGCGTTTAAAGTTTCTCTTTCAACGCTCTTTCAACGCGGATTCTTCTCTTTCAACGCTCATATCTCAGTCAATTTTGTGCGGATCGACTTGAAATTTTCAGGACATATTCTCAGATACTTATACTTAAAAAAAATGCAATAAAAAAAATCGCATTTTTTCAAGATCGCAAGTGGGGGTAACCCCTTAAAAAGTATATCTCAAAAATCGATTTGTCACCTGCAAGTTGTTTCAACTTGTCGAGTTTTTTCTCGTGACTATTCACATATTTTCGATTCGAACGTGGTGAGAGTTCTCAAACGGCATTGATAGGAGAACAGTGCAAAATCCAATTGGATCTCGATGAGGACTCCGCATTTGCGGTGTCTCTAACAAATCCCTAAAGACACGTGGGTGTTGCGACTCCCCAACAAATGTGTGCACGGGATCACGAAAGGATGTTTTTTGACATCAATCGGGAAATAGCGCGGAATCCACTTGGATTCCAATGTGGACTCCCAGCGTGCGGCGTCCCTGTCAAATGCCTAAAGGGATGTAGCAGGATCTGCGATCACATCAACAAATTTCTTCACGCGAAGTTTGATTCCGAACCAGTGACTCATCGTATTTAGTTTCGTCGATATATATGGCCGGTAAATGTATCTGGAAAATGAAATGTGGCATGTTGCCCCGAAGCGTTAAGTTCCCAGGACTGTGTGAATAAGGCGAGAAGAGTCTCATGAGTGTGTCTTTTGATTGCTCTACCGAAATAGAAAGAAATCGCTTCACAACGATTGCGTTTATATGTGTGTGTGTGTGTGTGTGTGTGTGTGTGTGTGTGTGTGTGTGTGTGTGTGTGTGTGTGTGTGTGTGTGTGTGTGTGTGTGTGTGTGTGTGTGTGTGTGTGTGTGTGTGTGTGTGTGTGTGTGTGTGTGTGTGTGTGTGTGTGTGCGCGTGCGTGCGTGCGTGCGTGTGTGTGCGTGTGTGTGTGTGTGTGTGTGTGTGTGTGCGTGTGTGTGTGTTAGTACTTCGACGTTTCCTCTTCGCTTCTCGGTGGTAATCGGAGCTGAAAAGGAACACTATGGTTGCACTTCACTCCGTCTTACAAGCGTCGCGGTATCATTAGCGCGTATACAGTTACGTATCTCTGAGAGTCCTGCGATAGGGACGAGGCTTGTGGGGCTTGAGAAAAGATTTCCCCGAACGTGTTGTCGCAGTTTGGAAGATTTTCTTCAAAGCTTTACAGACGAGTGAGGCCGCGAAGTAAACGGAGCATGCCCATTCTAATTGCGATTGCCTGGCCGAGCATGCTGACGAGAAATCGGGAGAGATGAAAAAACGTCGTCGCATGTGGGAAACGTGGTTTTCAATCTGCAAGAAATATCGAAACTCGTTTCTGTGGACGAAGAATTCTCGGGAGATACCGCGAAGGGCTAAATAATGATTAGAATGAGCACTCAGCTGTGCAATGAAAAATATTTGCGTCGAGTGCACATTGAATCACGCAATGTTGAGGTGGGGCTTGGTGAAGATACGAATAATTGTGATATCGATTTGGAACATTGCGTTTGTGCAATTTGCGGAGTTATTCATCGGTTATGAAACGGTATTTTAGAAAAATCGATTATTATTAATGAAATTGAAGGTTACACGGTTGGAGTGCAATAAATGTATATTTTTTTAATTGCTTCAATTTGTTTTCTCGTTTTTTTTTGCTGTGGAAATTCCTAGACCATTTTTGGCAGATGTTCATTTGAAGATCTACAATGGAAATCGGTGAAAAATTGTTTTATATGATAATATAAATAAGGAAATAAAAGTAGTTGAAAAAGCTCTTGGTGCATGTCAATGATGCAAACTTCAACATCGACATTGTCAATATTCGGCACGTTACATTTTTCGTACAGTTGTGAGAATATCGCGAATAGAACCTTGCCAAGTTAACGTGGAATAACCTAAAATTGGAATCGTTTTTCCAAAACCTCGATAGCTGCATTGGATCATACACCTACTGTTGCGTTAAGTTTAATAAATGCACATATTTAGACGCTGAAAAGCTTTTGTTACTCGATTTATTATTTCGACGCATCCCATGTCTTTACAGTACTGCAAAAATAAGCCTGTTGCTTTTACATACTTCCACTGTGTAAATGGCTGTCGACCCTTTTTACACGTTTTAACGTGTGTAAGACAAGACGCGTAAGTGTGTTGTTTGAACGCATCCATCCGTGTTATTCTTACACCGTTATTTTTCACACACGTTGAAACGTATGAAAAGTGTCTACAGCCATTTACAAACCTGAAGTGTGTAAAAACAACACATTTGTTTTTTCAGTGTACCCCATCAACGCTCGTGTCATGAGTTGCAATTTTTTTTTCACCCAAGAGCAAAAGAATAGAGCTACGAGGGTGGGGCGAATCGACGACAGTTCTCAATGATCGAGGACCTCTGAAAATTAGGCGAATGATGATTTGCCTAATAGGTCTAGCGTGCTCGAAGGATATCCATCACACTTGCGTCACGCGAACATACACTGGACGGACCTTCGTACCAGACGACCCACGCCCTGGGAATTTCTCACGTACGTATTGTTATCTTGATGATACGGTATCTAGGATTACTACATATCGGGAAGCGGTTAACGGGCCAAGTACACTTATTCAATATCGCGACATGCTCGCCCTATTTCCCCCGTGCGGAACACACGCTCGGCCTCGTACCCGTCACGTTTCAAGTGTTGCAGAAGTTCAACGTGTGGCCTCGGCGTTTATATACAAGCGGAAAGTGCATTTCATACCGAAACGTACCGATCTCACTACGGGACGTAGTACACGATGGCAAATGTAGGAGAAAGCGATAGATAAAAAAGAGAGAGAGAGGGAGAGAGAGAGAGAGAGAGAGAGAGAGAGAGAGAGAGAGAGAGAGAGAGAGAGAGAGAGAGAGAGAGAGTGATCCGGAGGCAAAGTTCGAACGAAAGTGCTGGTGCAAGCTCCGGGTATCGGAAAGTCGAAAGGGGGTTGAACAGTTGGAAAGACACGGGGTTGCGGTGTCTAGGTACATAGTTTAACGCAGCAGTTTAGTACGAAGTTGAAAAGGACACCGAACGAATCGATACGGAGTTGAGAGTTCGAAGTTCCGAATTTACTATACATCGGGAATCGAAAGGCACCATGGAATAACATGACGAAACATCAATGATGTTCGAGGATACGTAAACCTGTCCTCTCTCTATATCGACCCTTCCGCTTCCTCGAGTGTAACACGGGGTGGCCCTTTGCCGAGCAAAATACGAAGCCGATCCATATATGTGTGTGGGTATGTGTATAGCTCGGTGTTAAAGCTCCCGAGAAGCTTTCGGAAACGCGTAAAATGTATCCAGACCCATGTAAAATGAATATGCGCGTAGCTTAAGGGGTCTTCTCACTTCAGACGCTAAAAAGGCTGTTTTCGTGCATTTTTTTGATACGTTTATATTATAGTTATTGATATAAAAGTTGTTACACTCACGGATTTAGGCCACAATGACGGGTGTAAAGTCATGTGCGAATTTAACATTTTTTTTTCGTATGGAAAATTGATTCACTCGTAAAATTAATTACACATCTATTTAGTATGAATATCAAGCTGCTAGGAAAAATATATATTTTTTTCGATGCACAAAATGGCCGACTACTAATGTTTTCTTTTGTTATCCTTTTTTCAGGCGCTCCGCAGCGTGACATTTAGCATCCACACTTTTTTACCTAGAACAAAAAACAAAGATTCTCGTCAATCTACATTAGAATACCTAGAGAAGTACGTACGGAATTTAAAAAATATTGTTTTATTCAAAAGTTGTAGGTATTTGAACTTGAGAAATGAATTTTCAGTGAAAAATTTCGTTATAACTGCTCATAATATGCTCATAAAATGAAAAGTTTTCGATTAATCAGAAACGTACGCACTTCTCTGCGAAATGCAATTAGGAACATAACTTTTAAATTTGAAGCAAATGGAGTGAAAATTGTTGAAGTTATGGGTCACGCTAATTGGAAAAAGGCTGTTTCGAGAAGTTTCGCGTAGTTCGATTTTGTACACCGAAAAAAAAATTCTAACAGCTTGATATTCATACTAAATAGATGTGTAATTAATTTATTTGAGTGAATCACTTTTTCATACGAAAAAAAAATTGTTGAATTCGCACACGATTTCATATCCGTTACTGTGGCCTAAGGCCTTAATGAATACACTTTCGAAATACATACAAACATTTTTGTAATGTATTTATGTAACCCAAACAAACTTTAAACGCCTTTTTCACGAAACAACATTTTTCGACGGCTTGTTGATAAAAGCTTCGAAACTACTGAACCGACCCTTATGAAGTTTTAACCACAAATTCTTTACAACTATAGCTACAGCGCGTGTCAAGGTTTTTTTTAAATTTCAATATTTACTTTTTTTGCCAAAAACGGTGAAAAAAACACGTTTTTTGTTTTTTCGAAAAATGTCCGCCATTTTGTAATTTTTGCATATATAAAAAATCGTATGATATGCGCTATGGCCATTAACATACTGAATCTGAAACCGTTTGATTTTTTTGTTTCGGGTGATCGATCTCCGAGTTTTCATCAAAAGCACAGACCTACAATTTTTAAGGACATTTTTTAACTACCATTTTCGTCTATAAATAGTCACTCAAATAAAGAAAAATGTTTAATGTTTTTCGAAAGTGTTTTTATTAAATGTAACAACTTTTACATTAATATCTATAATATAAATCTATCAAAAAAATCATGAAAATAGCCTTTTTAGCGTCTAAAGTGAGAATACCCCTTAATTTTCGGACATCGAGGAGCAAATAAAGCATGAAAACGGCGAGAAACGTCTGCTCATTAACTTCGCTTCTTTTGGATTGCTATTTTTTCGCATGAATCACGCGAGTCGCCAGAGGCACGTGTCCTCTTCGTATTGTGTCAAAAGGCAGAAAAATTCATCCGGTATATCCTGTTCTTTCTCGCGAGCTTGTAGAATTGCATAATTCCACGTTTCGTAGAAACACGAAGTTTCAACTTTGAAAATTAGAACTTTCGGGAATGAGAAGAGACAAGCGTAACGGGAGCTCGCATGCAAATTCACAATTATCCTTAATGCGTATATTAATTTGTAAAACGTCGGACTCGTACTCCCCTGGCCGACTTTTCTACGGCTGTACGCGGAAAACCAGAGAGCACGATAAATATATGCTAAATCCAATGTACCAAAAGTTTTAACGGCGCTCTTTACAATCACATTATCCCAAAGTAGTACCATAGTGGTAAAATAAAAGAATGGAGAATATGGAGTAAAAAACATTTACGAGCTCTTTAACATTTTGTAGTTTCTACCGCCCCCTCGGCCGTGCAGAAATTTGTTGGGGGTCTTGAGATCCTAACACATCCCTACAGGGATTTCATAGGGTCGCCGCACGTAGAGAGTCCATATTGGGATCCAAGTGGATTCCGCGCTACCTTCCGATTGGCGCTTGAGAATTTTTTATTTGAAATTCTCAATCGGTATATGTTGGCGGTCCAAAAAAAAATATCCTTTCATGATCCCGTGCACAAATTTGTTAGGGAGTTTCAAGATGTACCCACATCTCTATAGGGATTCGTTAGGGACAACGCATATGAGGAATCCTCATTGGGATATCATTGGATTCTGCACTGTTCCCCGATGAACGCCATTTGAGAATTCTCACCACGTTCAAGTTGAAAATATGTGAAAAGTCACGAGAAAAAACTCGGGGTGTTAAAACATAACCTGCACGCTTCGTCAGCGTGTACGTGTGTGGTGGATATTATGTCAAAGTTTAGTAAAATAAATAACAAACGATAATTAAAATGGCTTTTCAGTGATGCGATTCAACATTTTTAAGATGTACTTTTTCCAGCGATTTACACTTTTTAAGATAAGATTCATACTCTTTCAGCATCCACTTATTTTGTATAACTATATATTTTGTTTGGAAAATTTAACGTACAGAATTCAATGGGATTCACCAAGAATGGTATCGGCTTCTGTTCGATAATGTGGGAATCCTTTGGGTTTCAAATTGAATTCCAATGGGGAATCCCAATCAGAATCCAATGTACGAGCTCGTCGTTTTAGTATAGGAATCCAATGCGATGTCCCATTGGATCCCTATCAAGATGTAGGGACGAATGTGGGAATCCAATTGGATCCCAACACTGCCGATTTTTTTTTAAATTAAAAAAGGGTCTATTTAAATCAACCAGGTTTTTTTCTTCTCTCACGGCCTACTACGATCTTATTTATTTTAATGATATTTTTTTTATTTGTTTCAGCTATTCTTTTTAAAAACTAAATATATTCAAATTGAATAAATAAAGATTCGATTCGAATCAATCTTTATTTGCTTCCAATATACACTGTAAATCCACGTGTGTATGCATAAAATATTTCATAAATCCAAAGCGAAACACTTAATTGAGAGTTTTACCGCAATGATTTTGTGTCGTAATTCGTCATTCGCTGACCTTCTAAAGTGATTTTTTTCGAAGAAAATATTTCGCCTATATGCAATCTGCTATCTGGAAAGTGCTTGTAAGATCTTGGTCGCAGAAATGGCATAAGAGACGAAATGAAATAATCATTTGTTGTATCACATAAACTATATCAATTAGTTCATATCATTGTGATAATTAGACAGTTTTATCGAATAACATGCTACAGATTTTTCAAACATAACCTATAAATTAAAATAATTCCACTTTCTCCACCCTCTCCACCCCACTCCCCTTTGATGTGGGTGTTGCAATAAAAACAGACGATTAGTTCAATCAAATAGAAAAATGGTTGACATGAAAATTCTATTTAATTTAAATTAAAAAAAAATTTAATATTTACATTTAGTGGATTCAAATTGTTTTTTGAACAAATAAAACCGAATCACCGATTTATTAGGATAAAAAAAAATTTAGTTATTAGACGATATTAAATAGATGTTTACTTTAATAAATAAATATATTTAAAATAATTCCAATAATGGAATGCAATAGGAAACATTTGATTTCACGAAAAATCTAGTTAATTCAATTAAAAAAAATCATTGTTCGTGTATGACAGTTTCTATGCAACGTGATCCTAGGCAATGCCTGCAACAATTAATTTCAACTGCATTCGACTTCGAGGACCCTTTCTATAATATACTACTGCCTCCTTATGAGTACGGGAGACATGGAGTTTGTTGGAACACGTCGGAGGAGGAGTAGGTTGAGACATGCAAACTCTAATGTCTTCAAAATCACATCTAGATAAATTTACCAATATGTATATAAAGGCAATTTCAAGGATCGTCCGTCCGAAAGCCAACATTACATGGATATAACAGGTTTGAAATATCCTTTCCCCATATAGGTATATATGTCTACGAAATGTGGGTTAGCACCGAGCGTGATCACGGTCCTTGGAGGGCGAGGCGTGACGTCAATGTTCCAACGCCCGCGGACCTACCACTATATCATTGAAGGGAAGACATTTCACTGCGCACCATATACACTAAAGTCGTACTGTAGTAACATATACGTCCGTTGCTCCGATGTAACCTGCATCGGAGCGGTCTTCTCTCTGTAGCCTTGGCATCCACTTCGTTAACTGTCCGGAACTCCCCAGTGCGAGTAATACGTATACACACTGTTCACCAGTTCTCCTGGCTACGTTTCACGGCTCCAAACAGAACGGACGCGACAGAAAGAGACAGAAGAGGCGTCAGAGGGACATAAGAGTGAGAAAGAGAGAGAGAGAGAGAGAGAGAGAGAGAGAGAGAGAGAGAGAGAGAGAGAGAGAGAGAGAGAGAGAGAGAGAGAGAGACATGAAGATCTACTCTCAATTCCACCAAATGAAGATGAGAGGAGGAGTACTTGGGGAACTGTTAACAAGGCTGTGCAGAGACCTTCAGAATTTCTCGTACAGTTCTCACTTCCCACCATACCCTTCTCGCGTGCACTCGTATATTTTGACCCGCCTCTTCGTTTGGCATTGCCCATTCATTTTGTCGAGCGATGAATATCGCCTGATGGTGTTATCGTATCATTTCCCCATCTGTCCCGACAATCAACGCCGCATACACAACTGCGACGATAGAATTCACTAATTTCCTGCTGATGTGCCCCCGGGCCATTGATGGCTAATCAACCGAACTTCGAGATAAACCGGTCGAGCTGGAAGAACCCGTTCTATCCAGAGGCGAGACATTTTTTTGCGTCTTTCTCATCAATACCTCGTATCCATGTTAACCAAACGTATCAGAGTATGGGCCAACGCTGCTCGACACGGTAATTAATCGCTTCACATCCATTTTTGATATGGAAGACTTAGAAGGAAGATTGGAATCGATCAACACTATGTTGGTGCTCATTGCACTTTTAACGGGTTATGTAGCTAGTCGTAACAGTCGAAAACAACTCATTTTTGAGTTTTTTCGCGAAAATCACGATGGTACATTTCTACAAAAATTAGGTCCTTGAAAAAGTATTATCTGGGGATCACTCTGTAATATTTTTGTGTCAAAATATTTAATTATAGTCGATTCACAGTCGATGTCCGCGAAGCACATCTCGAAAACGTCTTTTGCAGTGAGCAATGCCCTTTAGAACCAGATTATCTGATATCAAAAAATTAAACAGCTTTCGTGGGCATATTGGTTTATCTTATGATTAATCGAAGGAATTTACGAAATAGCAAATTTAAAAAAAGTGCTGCGTGTTCAACGTGAGAGTCTCAACTTTCGCGAAAAAATGGACATTTTCGAACGTCAAATTGAAAGTATACATAAGAGAAAAAAAATTCTGCGATCAAATAGTATTTTTTGACATATAGAAAAAGCCCTGGAAATTTCAAAAAGATCGATGTTATAGTTTTTGAGATATTTGGCTCATCGACTTCGAAAACGTACATTCGAGAAAAAAGCTCTTAAGGCGAGACATGGATTTGGACAGGAAAAAGATAAGCAATATTAAGGGATTTTTTAAAGTAAGAAATAATTATTCTACTATTATCAAACTTTAGGTATACTTTAATAGTATATTTAAGTATGCGAGACAATTTTTAAAAATTAATTCATCGTCAAAATGACGGAGCTGTTGCGAATCGGCGTGCAGTCTAGCTTCGCGTAGACTTTGATTTGCAAAAAAGTTCAAACATTTTTTTCAGTTTGAACTTGTATAGTTCCTATGTGTGACGGTAATTAAAGTGAAGAAAATGCAAATTTAAGAAAATGGCACGGATTTACAAAAAAAATCAACATTTCGCGCAACATTTTTGTAAAATGTGGATGAAAAAAGTAGGGTTTCTTCCAATTTTTCAAGAAACAATTCTTGTCAAGTAGAACGTACCAATATTATCAATATTTCTACCAAGTTTCAACTCAATCGGCCCAATAGTTTTTGAGTAATCCAGCACGCCAATTTCGAAAGTGCAGTTTTGAAAAAAACGCGTTTGAAGTTCACGCCCGCTCCGAATCGTAACGTTTGAAGTTTTTCGAATTTCGCTTTGAAACTTTGGGAAAATATTCCACATATATAGTCCTATCGTTTGAAGAAAAGAAAGGCATCGATTTTTTCACGGTTGTAAATGTATATCCCGCTTTAAAGTTTCGAACGTAACAGTCTAGAAATCTTTCAATTTTGATCCGATAACCTTGACACTTTCGGAGACTATTTATAAGATGATATACAGTCAAAATATATGGGTTTTAAAAAAAGTGATTTTTCGACTTTTACACTTAGGCATAATCCCTTAAAGTGGCCACGGCGAGTAAACTTTGAAAGTTATCATCAGTCGAGTTAAAACATACAGGAACTAACAATTGTAATAAAACAGCATGAAAAATGAAGAAAAATCATTAACATTAAACATCCCCAGAATAGCCATTCCCCATAACATGGTGGAGTGATATTCTTCTACGAGTTTCTTGTCTCGTCGTTAAAGTTATAAAAAATGTAATAATTCACTCAATTATATCGCTATAATATCGCGCCCGGAGTCCTAGTTCTCGAAATACAAGAGGCGGTGGGGGCGGGGGGGGGGGGGGGGGTCGATCTCCTAAACTTAAGAGGTTTAATGTAACGGAACTGGGGAATGACTTGAGCACGAACGATCTGGACAATCCGGTATATGAATTACGGATACCGGTCCAACTCGAGCAATGCTGAGCTCCCTCTCACGAGCAGCTCCGATGCTCTTAGTTTCTCTATGGAATAGATAACAAACGGGCTATGTGGAGATTCCGCTTAGGAGAGCCCCTCGCGCGTGGTATTCGCATCGGCTCTTTCTGTCCCAACCCCCTCACTGACCGCGAGTTCCTTGTTCGCGTGATCGTCATTGCGATCTCTCTATCCGGTTCTCTCGGGCACGACACAACCGTGGAGGATGTCTTGCGGCTGTGCCGGGAACATATTTGCAAATATCAGACAATTTCGGCATGTCCTACGTCGGAGCTAACTATGTGCGTGTGTGTGTTTGGTCCTGCGGCGATAGAATTCGATTTCCTCCCACGCCCCGCCGATTCCCGTTCCCGACAGTTAACAGCCTCCATTCTAAATCTCCATATCCAACTGTACCGCTAGCCTCGAACTGCCGTACAGCATGAAGACATGGGTGGATTTTATGGTGGACGTTCAAACATGGGAGCTGCCTACGATCTTGGCGATCCTGGAAAAGCAATGAAAAGGTGATTCCAATCCTGGGACTGGCATAGAATTTTCCGTTTTTTCGCACACTGAGAGAAAAGTGTTTAGTATTTACAAACAACGCAAATGGGAAAAGAGAGTATAGTCTAATTCCCTATAGTTTATTGTCACCGCAATCATAACATGATTAACACAACTATAAGCGAAAAGTATATCTAAACATGCAACTTTGGTGGCGTACTGTATTATGTAGCATTGAACAATAAACGTCTGCTTGTAGGATTGTTGGTTGCAGTTAACATATGAGCATAGTTCCCACAACTGCTAAAATATCATAAGCAGTACGATATTTTAGGCAGTAACCATGACTATAAAATATTGCAGTCCCCTCAGGGTAATATAAAATATTGTTAGAATATGGTTGAAGTTACCATGCATTTCTCTCAGTGCATACAGGGAAACACTGGGGTCCACATGGAGAATGCTGTCTTCGTTAATCTGTGCTTTCCGTACATGCTCACGGGATTGAGTTATTGATGAACCTTCGCATGTCTATAGTGAAGAACATGCTGTGCAATAAAATGCGTTTTGGAAAGTACGAGTGGTGATCCGTGGGCAAGAACGTCAATCGAAAATGTCATCCGTTGGGTGAGGCGAGAAGTTCAAAATTCTTTCAGGGTATATTGATACTTCGACTAGAATTCTAATCTACCGAAGTTTGAAAGTCTAGAAACATAGAACCTAACAACGCACCGCAATTATACGACCGCGTGCAGGCCTGTAATCGCTGAGATCTCGGAAATGAAGAACCTGATACTTCGTGCTTTGGTTTCCGTCGCCAAGAATTCCGAAGAGCAACGCGAGATAAAGGTGCTGGCCCTCTTGAATGTGAAAGTCGAAATGCCACCCACAATCAACGAAGTTGGTCAAGAAAACATTGTCCGATTTCTTATGTTGAAGTACCTCCAAACGTACGCGTTGCAAAGAGTGTTCGATCGCTATAACTCGTCTAGCCATTTGGAAAAGCAGGAATCCATGACTGGATGGTTCAAGTATCCTAAATATTTCCCAGGACATCCAACTCGTGTATAAATAACCTCGGCGTTATTCCGGTGATTGAGATTTCTTCTTCGCTCAAGAGGATCAAGTGATCGTTCCACGGCTAACGTTCCAAAAGGGAGGTCGAGCGTTGGCCACTTGTGGGAGCAGACTCGAGTGAATGGAATCTGGATAGCCCCACTGAACTTGACAAACACCGCAGTGCCATATCTGTGAGGATCTTGCGGTCATCACTCCTCTCAAGGCGAAGTAATCGAATGTGGAAAATGTCAAGAGGCCTTCACCGCCACACGCTTACTCCATGAGCCCTATGATAGTGCATGGTCTGCGAGCAATCGACCCTGCTGTGACTCCGCTAGATTACGATGGGCATGCAGATGCTGAAGGATCCATTTCCCACCGTGACGTGCTGTCCGATTAATGAATTTGGCTGCGATTGCGGTGGCCATTCATTCGTTCCTTCAAGCGGCAAATCCATTCAACGACTTTCCGCCGGGCTGTTGTTTTGCCCGAGAAACACCATGCTGCCTAACGTTGATGTGCGGCAGGCATCTTTCATCTCTCTTCACCTTCAGTTCCACTCTTGCTTTCCTTCTTCCTGTTCCTGCCTTCCACTCCTTAGCTCCCCCTTTCTCGTGCCGATTGCATTGCCACGCTTGCCCTCGTGGTCTCGTGGTTGGTTCACCAAGGAAGCGACCCGTCAGGCGGTTCGCAACCGAGAGAGAGATAGAGATAGAGAGGGAGTGAGGGAGAGCGAAAGAGCTGTTCTTGGGAGCAACGAGAATGAGTTGGTGGGCCTGCAGGGCTCAGCAGCATACCATACGGCCTGACTACACCAATGTGCACATACAGACCCACCTACACACACGCGCACTTCTATATACACGTATACAGAGAGCTCTTGCTGAGAGCAACATCACCAGCAAACACGCCGAGCTCCCCGAGTTCTCGAGGGGGAAAGAAAGAAGAAGGAGCTCCGTACGAGTGCTGGGCCTCGGTCTCGAGGAACTCTCAACATCGGCTCAGTATAGCTCGGCATTGCGAGACCGAAAGAGCGACCGATATCGAGTGCTCCCGTTTAGTGGCCGTACCCACCGAGCATCATCGTGCTCCCAAAGTTTCCTCGCGAAATCGTGCCTACGGTTAATCCCAACGTGATAACATCAACACCAACGATTCATAGTGTACAAAAGTTCTTTCGGACCCACCGAGTGATAACAATGTGCAACCCGATGATACCATTTTGGATATAATTCGCGCCCGATTGACGATGAGCCTGGACAGCCGAGTTTTTGCTCCAACAGCGAACAACGGCTTTGCGCAGAGTCCGTACCAGTTCTAATTGACGAGTAGACGTCCAGTGGGAAATAACCTCTTGCTATGCGTACGTACACGTTGCTAGGTAGTCTTGCTTTTTTGGCCAGTTGGGTAGAATAGATGTATCGAATGTGCGGGGGTTACACGGCGAAAAGAGTGGAAATCGAGGGAGCACACGCTCAGCGCCAGCCGGTTTGTGAGACCGGTAGCGCGGCGACGTCATCAACATTCCCGCGTGGCCGGCTTCACGAAATTCCACGGGCCTGGCTGTCGCGAGATTCTATACAATCCCTGTCTCTCTTCGTGGATACGATACAAAACGCCTGACCACATCTACCTCTCTCTCCATCTGGTATTTTCTCTCTTTTTCTCTCTCTCTCTCTCTCACTCTTGGATTGTCTCCGCCCGCAAAACTGGTGTTTGGTCGCCATCGTTTTCTCTCTCTCGTGGCTTCCACTTCGCACACATCGGCCACCATCCACATAACATACAGACGTGATCGTCAGTCTGAAATAGCCTAACCGAGATACGGTGTGGCTACGAACCGTAATTCCCCGGACGCTCTTTATACACGTCAGCGAGAAAGACAGACAGACAGAGAGAGAGAGGGAGATCCAAATGTCTAATCGAGGCTTGCTCTGCTTCCCTCTGTTCGGCTACTGGTCGTTGGTTTTCCAGTCCTTACAGTCCCGCTGATCACTTCTATACCGGATGAACCGGACGCGGACAGAGGAGAGAGAGAGAGAGAGAGAGAGAGAGAGAGAGAGAGAGAGAGATAGAGAGAGAGTCAGGGACAGAAACGATCCAATTCTATCCGCTCTCCACGCTGATGAGAACGCTTCAACGGGGCACGCGAAACTCTTCCAGCGCTCTCATCGTTTATGCGAGCCCGTGTATACAACGAGACCCTTATAGATATATATTTATACATACACACACACATACACGAGCACACCTGGCACCCACGACACAATTCGATACACGCGTACACCTTTATTTTTTTCCCTCGATCCAATTGATCGTACTAGCTCTTTCCACGCCAACGATGGTGCAGGCTCAAACGAGCATCGCGTTTCGCTACCAAATTGCTGTACCGCTGATTGCTCGTCCCGTTCCGTCATTATTCCTGTACGAAGTCATGTTAAACGCGCACAACGATCCACCGGGAATTAACCGAGAAATGTCAATGTTCTTCTTTTTCCTATGATTTCGGCAAACGTTCGAGCGCGATAACGCACGAGTGATCTTGTGGGTATTGTACACTCAGAAAAGAGGTTTGTTATGTTCTATTAAATTGGTACATTAGAACATAATTTATTAGAAATTAATAAATGTTTACTCGTATGGAGACAGTTTTTATGTGATTGTAACTACAGCATTTATTCGGCGTCACTAAATATGTTTTATTACGTGCCGATTTTTCACATCAATTAAAAGCCATGTTTGAAATAGAAAATTTGAATAAATGTTTCCTCAAATCATATAAATACTAGTTTCCAATCACGAAAACCTCTTATATCGCGATTATGATACTAATGGGCGCACGCGCACCTTGCCCTTCAACTCGACGGGCCCGACAGCAGGCCGCTCGTCAGATGTAGCTGACGCATACGCTTACCATCCCAGGTAGGAATTGACGATGAAAAAAGGGCTCGCCAAGCTCTGAAACAAGGCTCACATTTTTTTATTCAGGCTGAGCACCAGCCTGATTTCAGGCCTAGCTGAACCCCTGAATGATAACGCGGTTTCAGGCTGTTGCACACAGGCTTGACCGAAGGCTGGTAGAAAAGCCTGTACTAAGCCTGAAACGACGAAACAACAAGGTTCAAAACGAGCCTTAATGAAGCCTTCACGAACATTTATGACCAGGCTTATCCCAAACTCTTCTCGAGGCTATATGAGGCTTGTTTTTTAGTTTTCTATATTCTACATTGGGATAAATTTAATAAATTTGTAAAGAATTCATTTTATTTATTATATATATTTATTATTCATTATATTATTTGTTATAAAATATATATAAAATATTGTAAACACAATACTTTATTTTATTTATTGTTTATGGGACACGTAATACACAGAGTGTACGCAAACCCCAGACAGTGAGTATATACGAAATGTGTATGTGACGAGAAAAAAACTTTTTGGTGTACCTCATAAATATCGATAAGAGAATATGTTTAATTGTTCTGAGCTGCCTACTTCGCTTTCGTTTTTCGTGCCTTCGCACCCGACAAATTTATGGCTAATTTTTTTTTCATAAAAGTACAGAAAAAATATTATTTAAAATTTATTTTATTTTATCACAACCTGAAACAAGCCTGCATCCAGCCTTGATTTTTTAGCCTTAAAATTCACTGGCTGAATAAAGCTTAAAATAACCCTGAGTTTAGGCTAAGGAGCCAGTCTTGGTTCCAGGCTGCTCCAAACGATGTAATCAAACCTGGCCCAGGTCTGTCTCACTCAGGCTCGGTGAAACAAGGCTCACACAAGTTTGTTCCCATCGTCAGCCTTTTGATTCCCTACCTGGGACGTAGCTTCTTCCTATGCCAATGCTTTTGGCACAAGTGTCAGTGTTGCGTTTCGGAAGTGAGAAACTCGAAAGTGAGGAATTATTTAAGTGTGAGTAAGAATATAAAGTGAGAAAAAAACGTTCAAGTGAGAAAATAATGACGGACGAAATGACACAATTCCTCGGAAAAAATCAGCTGGGGGATTATGAAGAATCTTATTAGATATTAAGAAAAACTCTGTCGGATATAAAAAACCAATTTCTTCTAACTTTTTTATCCTAGTAGATGTTGAGAAAAATTCTTAGTAAATCTTAAACATAAACCTAAATAAAATATTTTCTTAGCTGTTAATAAAATCGTAGTTGGCCGAGATACGAATAAGAAAACTTATTCGCCGAGAGACAAACTTCTTTGTCGTTAATAAATCTTTTTTCTGAGTGTACGACGACGGAGGACAACTACTACGGTGGAAGATTTCGCATGGGCGGAAATGAAATGGTGCCCCTTGAAATTAATTTTCTACGGCAATCGATTCGTGACAAGTGGCAGGGAAATTGTGGTAAAAATTATGACGAGACGAAGAAATTTGAGCTTTGTTTGTGCTCGGGCTATGAGTTGTATCTTTTCGTCGCTTGTGTTTGGAGAGAATGATAAAGTAGCGGTATTTTACCCAATCTTTGTTTTTCGCGATTTTATTAGTAAACTTGAGAAAGTGGCTCATTTGTCACCGTCAGAAATAAATATTTCTTCTAGTCGAAAAGCCTCGGCTTGTTCAATTTCAAAGATTTATTGGATTTCAATTTACTATCAGGATATGTTAGATTTGTATTAATACATCAAGAATTGTAGATTCAATTCATTAATTTATCATTCAAAATCAAAAACATATAAATCGTACACGATAATAATTTTTACACTACGAAAAATATGAAGGAAATATGAAATTTCGAAGCATTGCTCTCTCTGGCTCAAAAGTTTGCAAGGTATGACACCGACCCTCTCGACTCTTAAGGCGAGAAATCTCTTTGGGAGCGTGAAAAATAGGTATTTTTCGGGAATTTTTTCAGAGGGGCTAAAATAATCCGATCATTTTGAAATATGGACATGAGTTTATTATAACTGTCAAGTTGAAAAAAAAAATTTTTGGGATGACCAAAAAAATGACGGCGTTATTAAGGGTCTTCGGACGCCTGTTTTCCGCGACATCGAAAAGTGCCGCAGTTGTCACTCTTTTGCTGTTGATCTGACACAGATTTAATAAGTGTCATTCGTTTACTGACATATTAAGGGGAAGGATATACCTAAAAAATGATGAAAACGTGCAAAATTGAAAATTCGGGAGCCTTTTTACTCCAAAGTTCGGATTTTCGACCATTTTTTCGACATATTTGACCCCAAAAAAATTATTTCTTTACACGCTACCTTTCAAACTTTAGGTATATCCTTCCGATAATATTACTGAGAGTAACCTCCCAAAATTCCATCCCAATCGGTCGATAACTTTTTGACCCACAACACGAGCAGTTTTTGAAAAAGTAGTTTCGAGATAATCGCGTTTAAAGTTTCAACGTGTGACTCGCTACCTGACCGCATGCTGTCCCCGCGCTCTAGACTATATGCGATAACTCCGCAAACATTCAATATTTCGAGTTTTCCTTCAGTCAGTATATTCTTTGGATATCATACTTTCGAAATATGTAAAAAAATCGATTTTTTGAAAATTCTAAAGGGATTTCTCGCCTTAAGGTGGTAGCGACGAGGCTGAAGCTCAGGCACGAAAATCGCATGGACTCGTGATAATCAACGTTTACTAGTCAATCCTGACACACGTCAAATTCCTCGCGTCGTATTTCAATAACAAACATGTACGATTCATCCAACCAATGATATTTCCAAACTTCCGTGCGCCAAAAATCTTGAAAAAATCTTTTTTCAACGCGCTTATCGCTGGACCTGCTTCAATAATTTACCCATCCAATTGCTCTGAGTGTAGTTCGAATAGTCGCACAAGCGTGGATTTAGGAAGATAAACATTTCAACGAAATCCCCTGCGCATTCATTTTTTTTCAATGCCTACGGATTATACGCCTGAAAATTGATGGCGAACGATGTCAAGGTGAGAAAATATTTGTCACGCGGAACGTAACGTCAAGTAAGTCGAGGAAACCGTCGCACGCGCGTGTTTGTGCGTGCGTGCGTGTGTGTGTGTCTCTCTGTGTGTGTGTGTGTGTGTGTGTGTGTGTGTGTGTGTGTGTGTGTGTGTGTGTGTGTGTGTGTGTGTGTATGCGTGTGTGTGTGTGTGTGTGTGTGTGTGTGTGTGTGTGTGTGTGTGTGCGTGCGTGTGTGTGTGTGTGTGTGTGCGTGCGTGTGTGTGTGTGTGTGTGTGTGTATGTGTGTGTATACGTGTGTGTGTGTGTGTGTGTGCGTGTGTACAACGACGTAGCTGCTCCCGAGCGCGTTACGAATAATATCGTGTCTCTCGAGTTCCAAGTGAATCGCACGTTTGTGGAGAGAAAAAAAATATACTTTTTACGAGGCAAAAAAAAACAATTCGATACCACGCTGTGTACGACGCTGTGCGTGTATATCTGCGAACCGAATACACCTGTGTGTGTGTGCAGCGTACTTCTAAGGAAAAAACGGCAGGAACCCAAACAAACCCAAGCCACAACCTTTTTCGTGCATCCGAGTAATTAAAAGGCACGCTGAGCTCACTGGGGAGTCAGAAGGGAGGGTCAGAAGAGCAATAATATTTCACCCTACCTGTGGTGAAAGTTTTTTTTTCGTTATAATCCTCAAGTTTTTGATGTAGGAGTGCTCGCTGTGACGTAAAGAATTTTATCCTTTGCGTATGCAACTGATAATCCTCTCATTCGGTTCGGGTGCATATACCGGGTGAGGCAGCAACTATTGGCAGTAGAAATATTTTTCAACCTATCAGACTCAGGAGTAAACTCTTTTTACAAAAGTTGCATAGTTCGAAGGGAGGAACAAAAGTTGCTTGTCGAGTGGAGGCTACGAGGTCCAGGTGGAGGCCCTTCGGAGATTGCGAAGGGACCTCCATTTTCTTTTTAATGGAACCACTAATTATTTTCAGAGTTTTATCAAGAACCAAAAATAAGCTTAGGGACCAAATTTCGAGATGATCGGACAGGATTTAGTATAGAAAATCGATGTTTTTGTGATGTTCCCGTAAATTGCGGGGGGAGAGATTCTGAGGCGAGGAAAATTGTTCATCTTCATGATTTTTTTTAAAGGGACGGTTTTTTTTACCATTTTTCGAAATGTACGGTATGTTTTATAACTACGTTTGGCTGTTACCTGGTATTTCTTTGATTTGTTATTCTTTGACAGTAGTGGAGATATAGAACGGTAATTTTAAGAGGGCTGCGGCGGATGTTGTCAAAAGGCGTCACACGTAGCGTCGGTGGTATTAATCTGAAAAAAAACCAACAAAGATTTTTCTTTCATTGACACTCATACGCAAGATATGAGCCAATAAAAAGTGAGAAGGTTTGAAAATCGATGAAATAGTACGCTTTGAAAAAAAAAGATTGAATTATCCGAAAAAAATGGCTACATTTTGCAATAAAAAAATACTTTTTTTTCCATTGTCAAAAACATTTAGGCTCATGTTTTGACAATAAGGTTAGAAAGATTCATACCAAATTTAACCAGAATCGGTCGATTAGTTTTTGTTATACGTCACGCCAGTTTGTTTGGGTTTTGAAAATGCAGTTTGGCAGATCGTGCTATACCTCCGCCAATTTTAAAGATGACTAAAGATAAAAAATGCCATGTAACACCCAAAAGTATTATTAAAACATACAAGTCTCAAAAATAGTGAAGAAACCTGTTCTTTTGAAGAAAAAAATCATGAAACTCAGCAAATTTATTCCTCGCACAAAAGTATCTCCCCCCTAAGATCATATCAACTTGCTCTTGATAAGGAAACATTTTGCGAAAAATGTAATGCTGTACTGACAGAAGGAAATTCTGTCGTAGTACTTTCCATTGACGAAAACACACAATGTTATGAAAGCCACAAAATTTTAACTGCTGTAAAAAACAAGCTAATGCGATTCTCAGTTGCGAACAACGTAAACAAAGCCGTACAACTTAGCTGGATTTTGCCTAGTATTAAGTTATTGGAACCTCAATTAGAGCCTGCTCGTTTATACAGACTGACCTGATTAATAAGATAATCAACGCAAATCGGATTGCGAGCGTGCATTGAAAGTGGTGGCCATCACTTTGAGCACCTTTCATAAGAGTAAGTGTTTGCACCATTTTTTTTATCGATTCTAGGATAAAAACATTGCATTTTTTTTAATCGATTTTTCATATTACATTTTGATCGATCATCTTAAAATTTGACGTGTAAACTTATTTTTAGTTCCTTGATAAAATTCTGGAACAAGCAGTGGTCCTGTTTAAAAAAATGTAGATCACCTTGAAATCTCCGAAACACCTTCACCCGGATGAACCTCGTAGCCACCACTCGATGAGTCCCTTCGAACTGTGCAACTTTTGTAGTAAAATTGTTCTACTAAGTCTGATAGGTTACATAATATTTGGACTGCTGATATAGGGTGTCTCAAAAAGACCCGATATTTTAATTGAGTGATAAAACGTATTATTTATTTGTAAAGTACGAATATTTTTACTTTAATATAAGGTACAAACATAGAGGTTATGTGCGGAACACAATATCCGATAAATGGCCGCCCCGTCCCTGTTTGCAAACGTTCACTCTTGTGACGAAATTTTCAATAACATTTTGGCATGTTCGCGGGCTAATTTCATTGAGGGGGCGGTAGGGGTTTCGGCGTGAAAAAAAAACACTTTTTTGCGATTTTTTTTCATCTTTATGGATAGAGTAAATTTATTGAAACCTTTTGTATATTGTTAAGTGTCATTTCAATAACATTCCGTGAAATTTGTACGCGAAAATATCCACAAACAAGCCGGTAACGCGTTTTTCTCGAAACCACTTTTTCAAAGTCCGTGTTCACTGCCATTTGAAAACTACATGACCGATTTATTTCAACCTTGGTACACACTTTCTACATATTAAATACCTCCCCCCAACGGTCTTTGACAATTTTTTTGTTCATTTCTTAATTTTTGGTCGTCATGTAAAGTGAAAAGTGCTATTTCTTAATTTAAAACCCCTCAATGTAAAAAAAATCTCAAACTAACTGTTGGGGGAAGTATTTTATTTTTTTTCGTATGAAAAAATGATTCACTCATAAAATTAATTACACATCTATTTAGTATGAATATCAAGCTGTTAGAAAACATATATATTTTTTTTTCCATGTATAAAATGGCCGACTACTAATATTTTCTTTTATCTTTTTTAGGCGCTCCGCGGCGTGACATTTAACATCCCCAATTTTTTACATAGAACAAAAAACAAAAATTCTCGTCAATCTACATAAGAATACCTAGAGAAGTACATACGGAATTTAATAAATATTGTTTTATGCGAAAGTTGTAGATATTTGAACTTAAGGAATGAATTTTAAGTGAAAAATTTCGTTATAACTGCTCATAAACTGCTCATAAAATGAAAAGTTTTCGATTAATCAGAAATTCCGTACGTACTTCTCTGCGAAATGCAATTAGGAACATTACTTTTAAATTTGAAGTAAATCGAGTGAAAATTGTTGAGTTTATTTGTCACGCCAATTGGAAAAAGCTGTTTCGAGAAGTTTCGAGTAGTCGGCCATTTTGTACATCGAAAAAAAAATATATTTTCTAACCGTTTAATATTCATACTAAATCGACGTGTAATTAATTTTATGAGTGAATCACTTTTTCATACGAAAAAATATTGTTAAATTCGCACATGATTTTATACCCGTTACTGTGACCTAAGGCCTTAATGGCGCGTCCGATTGCTTCCTCGAGCTCTGGAATGGTCCGTGGATCATTCGCATACACTTTTCCTTTCAGAAAACCCCAAAGAAAGAAGTCCAATAGCGTCAGCGGCGCGAGATAACACGATCATGAAACTTCATCTGCAATAACCATGCAGCAACAATGCCGCAAATGACAATTTCTATGCGTTGCTCGATCGTGTGACTAAATGACTAAACCTCAACACTTCCCGATGCCAGTTGTCAACGATTAGTACTGTATGTTCGCCACATAAAACAAACGGCGCGCAATTTAAAGGGTCAGGTCATATTGAGACACGCTTCAGTTGTAGCCTCATCCGCTATATACACATATATACACGAGTGTGCCGGATTTTGACTTCTGCACAATTTATGAACATGTATGTGCATGCATTCTCGTGCACAGCGACAGTGAACACTCGAAACATAGCATTTCCCGGATTATTTTGAATCCCCGGATTTGGTCCGGAACTCGAGAGTCTGCGAAAGGCCATCCCCGACACGGTAACTGGCAGGGGGAAGGGCGAGGTGGCGAGGGGGCTAAGAAGAGGGATAAATCTACGCTGCCTCGACTTCCGGAAGAGTGAATAGTGAATTTCGTGTGCTTTGGGTAGATTTTCCTTGCGGAAAGATCCTGCCGCGGGATTTAGGAGGAGCATAAGAGAGAGAGAAAGAGAGAGAGAGAGAGAGAGAGAGAGAGAGAGAGAGAGAGAGAGAGAGAGAGAGGGAGAGAGAGAGAGAGAGAGAGAGAAATTCTCGTGTGTATGAATTTGAAGTGACTGTATCGGTGAAGGAAAATCCCGGTGCGTCTCGGGCTTGTTAATTTTCGTGCACGCGAATATAATCGCCGTGCCGGAAGTGAGATCCTCGTTACGAGTGACGCCCGCGGGCCTCTGCGACATTTCGCGTTGGGACAGGAGCCCGAGAGACGCAATAAAATCACGTTATCAGAGTGCATTATCAGGTTCGACGAGGACACCAGGGAGCGAAGAGAGAGCGAGAGGGAGTAGCGATATACAGTCGCTGTCACAAAGATATCACATATCTGTGCAGAGAGAGAGAGAGAGAGAGAGAGAAGTAAACGGAGAATCCGCTGCTTCGCCTATCAGCTTTTCACGAACGGAATCCGGTCACGTTGCGGTGGTTCTTCCTACATGTTCACTGCACAAGCATCTGAGAGTCTATAGTCCTCGAACATACGACGAGATAGGAGAGGGATGACCTGAGAGAGCTTGACCGTGAATACATATACCTTGTACAACCACATGATGTCGTAACTTCCATTTCCAGATCTCTCTCTCTCTCTCTCTCTCTCTCTCCCTCTCTCTTATATATATATATATATATATATATATATATATATATATATATATATATATGTATGTCTCTCTCTGCTACTGTCTCTCGGGATTACATAGATGTTCGTGCATATACCGCTATATCATCAAAGCAGTTAAGAATTCTTGAATCCACGTGCGGACATGCATACACATGTGTATATATATAAATACACAGTGAAACCTCGTTTATACGTTTTGCACTTATACGTTTTTATCATTTATACGTCAAATTTCTCTAGCCCCGGCAGATTACGTTTATAAAGATGGTGATAAAGTTTCATTTCTACGTTTTTCGCGCTTATGCGTTATTAATTTTATTCCTCAGCGTCGGTTTCGAGGTGTGTTTTTTTTCAGTTATACGTCAATCACAGGTGATATTCTCTGGCCGGAGATCATTTCATGCGACTGCGTTTTGAATTTTCGTTCAATTTTTTGATGTTTCGATGTTTTGATGTTTCTGACCTCGGCTATGTATGCATGTACTGTGATTACACATCTCTTATAGATACAAACCTGTCTGTTATTTACTAGTTAACTATTTACTAAAACGGCAAAGCTTGGTTCTACAAACTTGCATTAAATAAAAGTTCAAAACGGAAATTCGAAAACTTGAGTTGGCTCATTACGCAATTATTACCAATCAAATGGTCCATTGGAAAACCAAACATTAACATCATAGAGGTACTGCTATTGAAAAACATCGTGAATTATGCACCAATCGCCGTTTTCAAATGTTAAAGAGTTTCGGATACATACTGTATTTGACTTCTACGTTATTCTCACTTATACGTCATATTTGATGTACCCCTTGAAAAATGTATATATATATATATATATATATATATATATATATATATATATATATATATATATATATATATATATATCGAACGCAGGAACCGCCTCGCTGGATGCTGAGTACAAGATGCCTGACAATGAGTACAATGTCTTACCGTCGAAAATCTAACCCAAACCTAAACATACCCAAAGAAACACGAAGTATCTTCCACCTTCCAATGGTAGCTAAAAACGTGCTTTAGGTTATTTCTGTGAGTAGTGATGTGGTGATTGAAAGTGGAGGGTCCAGAAAAGCGTTCAAGTATCGGACAACATTGAGATAGGGTTGATTCTTGGGTTGTAATTGTAAATAATAATCCTGTTGAAGTTTGCATCGTTGCAATGCAACGAAACTTCTGTTTTATATTGTAATTTATTTATTTTCAGTACCACTTGTACCTTATTTTTCCAAGTTTAGGTTACGGGACCCTAATGAGGATATTCAAAAATGCATCAGTAATTGTTGTAACTCAGATGGGCGAGAAAAAATTGGGTGACGCGAAAAATAAAATATTCATTGGATCCCAGCGACGCAAATTTCAGTACCATTTGTAATATGGGGCAGTCCGCTGTGACGGACGGGCGAGAGGAAATCACAGGGACTCCCAGTGGTACAGAATTGGAAAAGATGACAGTATCGTTTTTGTCCAGTTGGGACGACGAAAAATGTTGATTTTTGAAGGTGCTAGGGACAGGAAATGTGGAGAGGTGTGTGTTATTTCTTTCGCGTTCTTTCTGGCTCACTGAGCCGTATTATTTCCTCGTTGCACATGCACATATTGTTGACGAGGTGTGTATGGGTGGCAAGTGAAGTGGCAATATGGCGACAGGGCGGAGTAGAAAAAGACAGATTTGCAATATACACCCACTTTCCCTGTTCTCCCGGTTGCGTTATGTCACGCGATGTGAGTGCGGAGATGTCGAGCAACAGAAATGCATCGAACATGTAGAAAAATGACGAAAAAAAAGTGAACAGGCACTTCAGTGAAACATGAAACCGGAAAAATGAATGCCTGGTACCCCAGGACTCTGAACAAGCCTTGGGAGTGTTGATTCTACATGAAAATACGTTAAATGAAACCCTCGATGTCAATCTGCCCACCTGTATTTGTCGGACTTTCGTTTGTGATTCGTGGTCTCGTGGCACGGGACTCGGATTTAATTTCCAATCATTGCAATCAGCCATTCATTCTTAATATTCAATCTGAATTGCGAAAAAATCAACAAAGTCGACTTCCGGAAAACTCGGATCTCGCGGCGGGTGAAAATCATATTCCACGAAAAAAAAAAATTCTTAAATATTTCACTATCAATGAAGAAAACCACAGGTTATTCAATTTCCCCCCGAATTCTGTACAATCGACACTGTCAATTTGCATTGCATTAGCCATAACTGTCCGCCATAGTTTGAGCTCCCCATTAAGGGGTCTTCTCACTTTAGACGCTAAAAAAGCTATTTTCATGTATGTTTTTAAAGGATTATATTATAGATATTGATATAAAAGTTGTTACACTTAAGGCCTTAGGCCACTCTAGAGGCCGAAAAAAGACTTTTAGGGATTTTTTTCAGAAAAACTACAAAATAAATCGAGATTACAAAAAAGGGTGTTTACCATACATGTCAGTGACTGTATAGGATAATTTTTTTGTAGCGATTAATTTGAAAATGGCGGCTCTGCAGCGTTCATCTCAAAACTGCATTTTTTAAGTTGGCCGGAAACATAACTCAGACAACTTTCAACCGATTCACTTGAAATGTTCAATATATCTTGAAAAATACATTGTCTATGGAAGTATGTAGGATTTTTTTATATTGCATAATTCATTTGTTATTAACAATTATCTGACGATTTTTTAGGCAAATTTTTCTGAAAATGAAAAATTTGCCAAAAAAATCGTTAGATAATTGTTAATAACGAATGAACTATGCAATATAAAAAAAAATCCTACGTACTTCCATAGACAATGTATTGCACAGCCGTCATTTTGAAATTGATCGCTTCAAAAAAATTATTCTATACAGTCACTGATATGTATGATAAACACCCTTTTGGTAATCTCGATTTATTTGTGGTTGTTCTTTAAAAAATCGCCAAAAGGCCTATTTTTTCGGCCTCTAGACGGGTCTAACCCCTTAATAAATACAATTCCGAAATACATTTTGAAAAAATTATCTGTTCAAGTCACTATTTATAGACGAAAATGGTAGTTACAAAAAAGGTCCTAAAAAAATTGTAGGTCCGCGCTTGTTGATGAAATATCGAACGTGGATCATCCGAAAAAAAATCAACCGGTTTTAGATTCAGTATGTCAATGGCTATATAATCATACGATTTTTGATATATGCAAAAATAACAAAATGGTGTACATTTTTTCGAAAAAAAACCCGTTTTTTCCTCGTTTTTGCAAAAAAAATTGAAAATATCAAAATTTAAAAAAATCCTTGATCCGCGCTATAGCTATAGCTGTAAAGAATATGTGGTTGAAATTTCATAAGAATCGGTTCCGTAGTTTCGAAGATTTTATCAACAAGCCGTCGAAAAACGTTGTTTCGAAAAAACCGCGTTTAAAGTTTGTTTGGGTTACATAAATACATTAAAAAACTTTTTTTAAATGTATTTCGAAAGTGTTTTTATTAAGTGTAACAACTTTTATATCAATATCTATAATATAAACCTATAAAAAAAATCATGAAAATAGCCATTTTTTAGCGTCTGAAGTGAGAAGAAGAAAAATTGTCCCCGAACTATTCGTTCGTTCCATCACGTATTGTTTATTTAAGATCTGATATAGCCTCGGAATGAACACGTGGGCAAAGAATTTCCCCTAGACAGGTTTTATCTTCGTATGCGCTGAACAAAGGGGCGTTGAATCGTAATTCACGTGAAATGGATATCGCAACGACGTGAGAGAATGCGCTTTGATGCGCTTCGTTGGAATAAATATAGTGAATTCGCGACAAAACGTTGCTCCTTCCTACACATCGTAAGCCGATGTCACACATACGTATTTACTACGCGAGTGTGGATGACACCCGAAGGCTTCATCCCATAATGCATATATGTACGTGCATGCACGTTTCTCGTATGTGCAATGTGCCAATAAATTTCGTATCGGATCGCAGAGTTTTTGCGAAAGAGCCCGACAATCCTTGCAAACTGCAGCAACGAGGATTTGCATTTTTTTCATGATCTATGCGACAAGTATTTATATGTATACGTTTTTTTGTACGTTAGAGTTAGACATTTGTCATTTTTATTTATCCATATGCATAATTATAGCAATTGTATATAAACTCACATAGTAGTATCACTATAATATAACGAAATCCTCAATATAACGAAGATTTGTCCATTCCCTTCTGATAAACACCTGAAACATTGATACATCACCAGGCCTTAGGCCTTAGAGGCCGAAAAAATAGGCTTTTGGGGATTTTTTTTAGAAAAGCTACATAATAAATCGAGATTAGAAAAAAGGCTGTTTATCATAAATATCAGTGACTGTATACAATAATCTTTTTGAAGCGATTAATTTCAAAATGGCGGCTGTGCAGCGTTTATCTCAAAACTGCATTTTTTAAGGTGGCCGGAAACATAACTCAGACAAATTTCAACCGATTCACTTGAAATGTTGAATATATCTTGAAAAATACATTGTCTATGGAAGTACGTAGGATTTTTTCTTTATATTCCATAGTTAATTTGTTATTAACAATTATCTGACGATTTTTCAGGCAAATGTTTCACTTTCCAAAAATTTGCCTAAAAAATCGTTAATAACAAATGAACTGTGCAATATTTAAAAAATCCTACGTATTTCCATAGACAATGTATTTTTCAAGATATATTAAACATTTCAAGTGAATCGGTTGAGAATTGTCCGAGTTGTGTTTCCGGCCAACTTAAGAAATGCAGTTTTGAGATAAATACTGAACGGACGCCATTTTGAAATTAAACGCTTGAAAAAAAAATGTTATATAGTCACTGATATGTATAAACACCCTTTTTCGTTATATCGATATATTTTGTAGTTTTTCCGAAAAAAAATCCCCAAAAAGCCTATTTTTTCGGCCTCTAGAGTGGCCTAACCCCTTAATATACATTATGTGCCATTTGCTAATTGCTTGTAGAAATAGCTCTATTTTAAACCGTTCATTTTTTAAAAAATATCCCTATATTTGTAGTACTCATACATTGTTTAAGAACATTTGAAGGCACATGATCTCGACATAACGAACTTCTCTAGAGATTCGTTATATCGAGGTTCGACTGTAGTACTAACGTGTAGTATTGTAGCGACGAAGATTTGCGTATGTTTTATGATAGATCCGGCAACTATATCCTTATGCATATGTATATAAAAGTATATAAGAGTATACTGTAATAATAATCTGTAAAAGTACTGAAAGTAACTGTATATAAAAGTTGCATGTATTATTAGGTGGTTGCATACGAAACCGTATATTTTTGACCGACGGAAAAGATAGTCGTTCGATGGCAAATCGACAGGCTCGTTTATTCATACTATTGCCCATCTGGAAAGACAACCTTGGCGCATCTGCCGGCCAACAATCGAATTCCACGCAGGAAAAATTCGGGTTATTTAAAGGCAAACGAGTCATTTAGCCATTTTTTTGACTCCTCCGTATGGGGTGAAGTACTGGACCGTCAGCGCTGACTGTCTCGATCGGAAGTAATGGTGATCGGAGAGAGCGATTTCTGGGGAACATGGTGGTTGGGGTAGGATTTCCCAGTTCACGTCTGATAAGTAATTCTTAACGGGTCATGCCTAGTTGTAACGGTCGAAAACAGCCCATTTTTGGGATTTTTTAATAGTAAATCATAATTATAATTTTTTTACAAAAATTAGGTATTTGAAAAAGTATCATCTGGAGAATATCCTGTAATTTTTTGTGTGTCGAAGTATTTAACGGAGACTTTGTCCTTTGCCATATTTCAGATGTTTACATTTTATTTTTTTTAAAGGAAACCAGTAAAGCTTTTTGAGTGCGGTTTTTTTCTTGCTTTTATTCATGATATACAGAACGTTAAATTTTTTTTTTAACCAAAATGGCGGCCGTTGCAGCTCCGCGAAAACAGGTCCGAAATCGCGGGTGGTAAACGGCTGACATCGCTGCCCCCTCTTTGTTGATCTGAAACACAAATTCAAAGCATATTATCAATATGTGATCCTTTGGTCATGGAATGACGGATGGGTTTTTCGTTTAGTACAAATTTCGGAAAATGGCGGCAATTTAAAAAAATCGAATTTTCGCGTTTTTTTTCGCATAAAAAGATAAATAATAAATGCAAAAATGTATCAATCGAAAAAACGATCCGTCAGTCCGTGAAGACATACTTTCTGAGTATGCTTTCCAAATTTCAGGTCGATATGTTAATTACAGCGGTCAGGAGAATCTCAGCCATTTTTAAAAACGTGTTTTCGAGAAAAACGCGTTTAAAGTTTTCTAATGTGTTTACACAAATGTGTTTATAATTACCGCTAATCGGCAATGCCTGGTCCATAGAGGCATCCCTCCTCTTCTTCTAGCTGCTCATGTTGAGCCGCTAACATCTCCCGCCGATTTCAAGGACAAAGTCTCCCTTAATTATAATCGATTTACAGTCGATGTCCGGGAAGGGCCTCTCAAAAACGTCTTTTGCTGAGAGCAATGCCCTCCTGAGCCAGGTTATTTATATAATATCAAAAATTCTTGAATAATATTTTTTGTATAATTTGTATAATGATTGTTATATCATAATTTTTTTCAAATATAATACTAAATTATCAATATAATAGAAAAAAATCAAACAGATTTCGTTAGTATATTAGTTTATGTTATGATTAATCGAAACACCTTCCGAAATATGGAAATCAAAAAAACTACACGTGTTCAAAGTGAGAGTCTTGGTGTTTGCGAAAAAGAATCGGCATTTTTTGTTCATCAAATCGAAAGTAAACATCGGGAAAAAAAATCCTCCGATCGAATACTGTCCATACGTATCAAATGTAAATTTGTACAACTAGAAAAAGTTCTAACAATTCCAGAAATATCCATGTAGTAGTTTTTGAGATATTTCGCTCGCCGACTTTCTTACTTACGTACTTACGAGAAAAAAGCGTTTGACGTTGTGAACGACGCACCGAGCGTTCCGACGGGCATCAACATAGCAGCCTGTAAATCTGTCAATTTTGATCCAATAACCTCGAAATTTTCCGGGAACATTTATAAGATGATATACTGAAAAAAAATATGTTGGTTTTGAAAGTAGTGATTTTTCGGCTTTTACAACTAGACATGACCCTTTAATCGGTTCAGCAACATGCGGTTTGACGTTGTCATGCTGCAACATCAACTTGTGGTGATTCTCCCATTCCGGCCTATCCTCGTGCAGAGCCCGTTTCAAACGCATCAATTGCATTCGATAACGATCGCCAGTGATGGATACCGACGGTTTCAGGAGCTCCCCATCCACGACACCCCTCTTTTGGGTGGCTTTTCACGGTCCTTGTTGTCCATATAGAAATCACCACTCTGGAAGCGGCGAAACCACTCTTCGCGCGTTGTACTCGATGGAGCACATTCGGCATACACTTCCTTTATCAAACGATGCCTTTCCGTGGTCGGATTCTTCGCCAGGAAATAATAGAGCATAACTTCCCATAAATGCAGTTCATTCGGAGCCCAACTTGCCATTGTAAAAACAATTAAAATAGATGATGTAAGGCATTAGGCCACAGTAACGGGTATAAAATCATGTGCGAATTTCGCCATTTTTCACTACCGACTACTGCCTTAAAGTTTCAAAACCCCTTCGAACGCTCTGACACGTCATTACAAATGTGCGTGTAACTTCGAGAATATATGCCGGATTGACAAGACATTTTCTGTGTGTGTACTTAAATATATGTACATTACGAGAAAAAAATAGTAAATCGATTTTTCGAAAATGTTAACTATATACAATCCCTTAAGGGGTTACCCCCACTTGCGATTTTGAAAAAATCGATTTTTTTATTGCATTTTTTTGAAGTATAAGTATCTGAGAATATGTCCTGAAAATTTCAAGTCGATCCGAACAAAATTGACTGAGATATGAGCGTTGAAAGAGAAGAATCCGCGTTGAAAGAGCGTTTAAAGAGAAACTTTAAACGCGTTTTTCTCAAAATGGCATTTCTGAAGTCGGTGAGCAAGATTACGCGAACACTAATGAACCGATCTTCTTGAAATTTTGCAGGCTTATTTAATACATAAAAATGTAGTCTTTAATCGTTCGATTTTTTTTTCGAAAAAAACATGGCCGTTTTATAGCCAAAAAACGGCCGTTTTTTTTCGTTAAAATCGAACCATTAACTTTGACTGTCCGCCATTTTGTGAAAAATGAATATTTTTTAAAATCCTTCGATTAAAGACTAGTTTATACTTATATTTGACTAAATCCATCCGCATTTTTTTTTTCAGATGATCCACTTCGCCGCAATGTTGGTCACCGCAAACCGTGTATATAAAAACATTATTTCATTGACGGCCATTTGCCACTAAACAATGTAATTTTCAATAAAAAAATTACTCGAAGTTCTTCAATATGTGTTCTTTAAGATGGTATATTGATCGATTAAAAAAGTTTTGTAGTTTTCTTTAAAAAAATTCACGAAAAAGGCCTTTTTTTGCGCTACAAGTGGGGGTAACGCCTTAAACATCGCGATCAATATGCGAACGAATCCGCGATTTCCGTCTCTCGACATATGAAATCAAGAGGACTCGCAGCACTCGCGCTCGAGGCCCTCGAAAATACACGCGTTCCCATTCAGGAAAGCCTCGCCATAAAAATTGAGTGGCCATCGATGTGAGTGCAATTCCACGGAATGGGAGAAAAAAATTAGACGAAACCCAATCGCCTCGTTTGTACTTATCGATTTATCGATTGCACGCCCGCTTAATACCATCTCACGGGGACGATCCTACCGCACTTAATTAGCACTCGACGATAGCTACTAAATTTTTACATCCACCTCTAATGCGAATGTGTGTCCGAGTTCCAACCAGCAGAAACGCTACTTAGGATTTCGTTTTTTCGATTTGACAAGTACAATTTCGATCGAGACGCAAAAAACGAAACTACTCTTCCGCGCGATATAATATTCCATTTTGTTTTGTTTCTTTCTCCTTGTTTTTTGGACGCGGTACTGGCAGTAGCCGAGAACGATTCGAATGACGTTGAAGTTTGCATCGTTGAAATGCAACGAAAGTGATTTTTTTTTCCTAAATTTCCATTGGCAGATTTGAGCTACGAAAATCACGGAACATTTTCTAGGATTCTTATTTAGCGATCTGCAACAAATTTGCACGGTAAGATTTTGGGTAATAATAAACATAGGAAATTGGAAAAAAATTTCGTTGCATTCCAATGATGCAAACTTCAATCGCATGCAATCGAGTTGCTGTATGTATATCCGTGTACATCGTTAATGCCGTGTACCAAAAGCAGTACGTGCGTATTCCAGCGATAAATTGGAATGAAACGCTCTAACACTTTTATTTGCGTTGCAATCACGTTCGGTCGTATGCTAAATATACCCACTGACCTATATATAGATATGCTCGTATATACATATGGATATGCATCTATATATATATATATATATATATATATATATATATATATATATATATATATATATATATATATATATATATATATATTTATATATATGTATGCATGTATTGACGGTCGAATAAAAAATATTTTATTCGACCGTCAAAGAGAGAGAGAGAGAGAGAGAGAGAGCTCCGAGAACTAGGTTGGATAAGGGTATACCTGTTCACCCACTGCAATAACCAAAGTACACGCCTAACACATATTCCGCATGAAACGAACGCACACGCGAGAAGGAAATTCCTCAAGCGCGACCAGATGTCAGCTGGTCGCGACACATATAGTATATGTTTGCGTATATATATATATATATATGACTACGTGCTGATAACGAACCACCGCCTTTTCTCGAATAATGAAACTCAAGGCCACCCACATACGCCGCGGGTATTTAACTCGGGACACGCGAGTCACGAAATGTCGTATGCCCTCAGAATCGACAACTCCTTATCGATCCCTTTCGCCGTAATTATTTATCGATTAAGGGATCACGACAAGGTGCCACGCTACATGAAAACACGGCAATTTTCTTCGCAAATACGAACGAATCTCTCATAAGTTGAATAATAATGAAGGACGCAACGTTTTGGCGTTTTGCTCTTTCGATGCTCATCGAGCTAACGAGCTCTTGCGGAAAAAAGTGGCGAAACATTGGTTGTTTCTTTTTTATTCCAAGTAAATTTTAAATTAAATGATTAATTGTTCTACGGATATTTTTATATCCGGCGATAATCGGCAAATAGGTGCACGTATGTGTACTCCAATTGCGGTCCGACGCCCACGCTTTGTCGTCTCACAACAGTTTCTCTCGCTCTCCCTCTCTTTCCCGTTTTCTTGTAGGAAGAATGGATGATAGAATCTCGGGATTTTATGACAGTTTTAATTGATACAATCCTCCCGGATTATCAGAGTTTTACGATACGTTGGTCAATTGACGGATTTAAGAAAAATGGGAAAGTCTTTAGGACGGTGATCGCGACTGGTCACTTCGACGTCGGAAGACAGAATGCCCCTTCGTTGACATTCCTAGGCGCCTCGCTTAGGACCCTTGGGGCTTTGTCCCTTGTCTTATTTTTGAGCTTCGGAATAAATAGCCCTGGCGTTTATGACTCACTCAAGGGCCATGCACCCCGATATTCGATCGATTGTGAGTACCGCCGACGCATAAAGAAAAGGAACGGGAAACTTTTTTCACTCTCTCTCTCTCTCTCTCTCTGTCTGTCTCGCTATACATATATATATATATATATATATATATATATATATATATATATATATATATATATATATATATATGGAAAATTCCACGCGAGTGACCCCGACCATTTTTTATTTTCCTGATTTTATTTTGTAACATTGTTCCCAAGAAAGACATATGCACACCAATTTTTAGATTTTATCGATTCTCTTTTAGAAGTTATAATTTTCCGAAAAAGTCGATTTTGGGAGTTTTGTAAACGTTTAAACGCTGATAACTTCTGAACTAATTGTGATATCGACAAATATCACTATATAATTATTTTTCATTTTGAAGCATAGTTTCGTTAAAAAATATGAAAAAAATGATCAATCATCAATGTCAACATTTTTTTGGCTTCTAAAGTGAAAACTATCTTGTTTTAAACATGATTGCCTTTTAATTTTTCTTTTAATTCTCTAAAACAGATTGACCCATTCTATGATTTTTAAGACTAGTGTCATCGTGGGCCCATTTTTTCTTCAATTTTTTTCCGAGTTTATCACATTGTTTTAGATTGTTTATCATTTTAGTGTCCAATAATGCTATTAATGATTTTGTTATTTCCAATTCGGCTTCGACAGGCCTGAAACGGTTTATTTCTCATTTGTGCTGAATTTAACGATAAAAAATTATTCAGGAAATCAGGAAAACCAAAACTGGTTGTGTCGCGGGCTAGGTGAAATGGCATGGAATTTCTCACATATATATACGTGTGTGTGTGCGTGTGTGCAGAAATGTAACTTTGAACTCGTTGTATCTACGCAATGTTGATAATCAGTCCATCTGCCTGTTTTGATAACTATCCTCAATGATCGAATGAAAAAAATGTTTCCGACAAAAGTTAATTGCCTTTTCTTCCACATAAAAGTAGATTTCGCCATAAAAACCTATGGGTTGCCATATGAAAAACAAAAAAAAACAGGATCGACCCGGAAATTCCGCCGGGAACGTCCACAAAATGAAAAACGAGTTGTCTCAATTTCCTCGCCGTTCAAATTCATTCAACACGTGTGTGAGCTGTTTTTGTTTTTCTTCTTTGTTTTCGAGTTCTCTATATGTCGCAACATAAAAGGAATATATGTATGTATGTGTGTATGTCCCTAGATATATGATGAACGACCGGGAAAAACCGAGTAACACGTATCGAATGTTATACGTGTGAAATTTACATTTCCCTATATTTTCAAAAGCCTCGGTTACGTTCTCCTCTCAATCAATGTTGTATTTGCTGAACGAAAGAATTTCCCATGCAGGAGTGAGTAAAGTGTTATAGTTTCGTTCACGTATATACGTATATATATGCACGTTGAAGCGCGTGGGCGTAAAGGTGGCGAGGGAGAGGCACGAAGTTCAAATCTATCAACTCCTTGATTGTGTTTCGTCGCGAACACGCGCAGCGAATATTTCGAGACTTTATATACCGGGTGTCCCAGGTCAACCGCCCGATCTTTGAGTTCTGAATACACGCCATCATTCTAAACAAAAAAGTCCTCTGCCATTTTGGCGTCTGACGAACCGTTACCAAATGACAGTGCAATCGTTTCGCTCTGACAGCAAGCCCCCTATAGCTATAGTGAAGCAACGGTTCGATGGACGCCGAAGTGGCTAAGGACTTTTCAATTTAAAATGACAAAATTAACACAGAGCGATATTAAGGGGCTATACCAGGGTGACACTTTTAAAAAATCGATTTTTTTGCCGTTTTCGATAGTTTATACTTTCAAGAATATCCTGTAAAAATTTCAAGGCCGTATCTCTAATCATTTTATCTTGCAAAAATCGAGAGTTAAATCTTTAAACCCGTTTTTCTCGAAACGAGATTTTTCAAATTTGCTGACATTGTAACTCAAAGAGCAATTATCCGATTGACTTGCAATTTGAACTGAGTACTCTTGAATATATTTACTCTACAATGACGTAGGATATTTTTGATCGGATGAAAATTGACGATTTGGCATTGAAAAAAAACGACCATTTTATAGGCAAGACAACAGACTTTTTTTCATAACTACGCCATTTTGTTAGATTTTGATATTTTTCGAAAATCCTACGTCAGTGTACAGGAAATACCTTCCAGTTTAACGAAATTTTTCCCTTTTTCGGTACTCAATCGGCCGGAATTATGTCAGCAGTGAAGGAACTTTTTTTGGCGCCTCCGAAGGCAGCGCATAAGTCGCTTGGATCTCAATATTTTTCTATGAAAAAATTATTTAATATAGGTCAAATATAGCCGAATACATTCTTAATTTTCCGAAACATTTAATTGAGTGCTTTTCGTCCAAAAAATTCCCGATAATCAACCAAATTTTCAGCGCTCGTATAGCCCCTTTAAAAATTTGTTTTTTGAGACTGCTTAAATTTGTAAAAATTAAAAAAATATGATTCTTATGACCGCGGCAATTTGGTAACGGTTCGTCTGATGCCAAAATGACAGAGGACTTTTTTGTTTAGAATGATGGCATGTATTCAGAACTCAGAGATCGAGCGGCTGACCTGGGACACCCTGTATACACGATCTTTATACTGACACTATCATTACCGCAATTGCCCGACGCTATTTCCCGTAGAACCCGAATCAAAATAATTCGCAGGTCGCGTTACATTCGCAAATTGGAGTATACAAATATATACGAATTTATGGCACGTATCGTAAAGCTAGTCCGATTTCATTGATACGTGTGCAGGGCTGGTCACTCGTTCGCGATCGTAGCAAAGGCAGACTCTGTAATTACGGGCGAGAGCGCGTTTAATGAGATCTGTGTCGGAACGAGATTTGCCAATTATTTGTGCTTTTTGGTGTGACAATTTGTCGCAGGAGAAATTATTGGTGAAATGGTCGAAAGGTCTGTGAATTAGGAAAATGAGCATCTAGTTAGGTAAATTAGGTATTCAAATAAGAGCATTATAGGTTTTTTATTTATTTGATCGCAAATCATAGTAGTCCATTTTTAAGTATTACTGTATGACAACCGACATCCATCGATGGGGGGGCCGGGGCACCGAGCTAAGCAGCGTTGAGCACGGCCGATATTCGGAGCGGTGACCGCTTAGACGTGCACCGGCTGGCGCATCAACCAGTGAGCGGAAGGGCAATACTGCTGACACCTTGGTGTAGATACTTGAGTTAAAGTCTGGGCAGCAGAAAATCAGAAGAACATGGGGCCGTCTATAATGGTACGGGTTTTCCACAGTTTCCTCGTACCCTCGGCAAATGTGGTATAGTGAAGCTTAAGACGGCTGTGGACGCAACGAAACGTTAGGTTAGATTTGCGAAGTGCGGGTAGGAAGTGATAGGAAAGCGTTTAATTGGGAAGGGTAACACGTAAAAGGTCGCAGGGGTATACGTTGACACTGAAAAAGCTAAACTATATAAGCTCTAAAAGTTTTTTTTTTAACTTTGAGTTTTTTCTGTAGGATAGTATGATTACAAAATTTTTCGCGTATTTATTGGATTTGATTGTATAAATTTGTATTTCATTTTTTTCTGTAGAGTATTATTGTGAATGTATACAGGGTGTCCCAGAACTGAATGCGTTCCCTGAAATGGGGGGTTGGGGGTGAAATTCTGAGTCGATTGATATAAGCATGTGTGGGTCTCAGATCAACCCCTGAATTACTATTAATTTTTAAAAGCGCGCGCACCTGATTGGACCGCCTTTAAAGATTAATAATAATTCAGGGGTTGATCTGAGATCCACACATGCCTATATCAATCGACTCAGAATTTCACCCCCAACCCCCCATTTCAGGGAACGCATTCAGTTCTGGGACGCCCTGTATATAGCTCTATACATATGTATATATATATATATATATATATATATATATATAGTTATAGTATTATGGCTTATTGTATGATATTTAATTTTATTATTGTTGTATGAAAAATTTTAATGATTCAAAATATTACTGCACGATAATATTATTATTAAATTTGTTCGCGTATTTATTGAATTTCATTCTATAAAACTCTATAAATTCCATAAAACCTTGAAGTTAATTCTATAAAAAAATTTATTTTCTCTTCTTTAGTGTATTACAGTATTACGGTATATTGTATGGAATTAAAGTTTATTATTGCCATATGAAAAAAACAAAAAATAACAAAAACATTACTGTACGATAATTTTATTACTACATTTTTCGCGTATTTATTGAATTTGATTGCATAAAACTCTCCAAATTCTATAAAATCTTGGATTTAATTCTAGAAGACAATTTTTATTTTTATTTTCCTCTAGTGCATTACAGTATTATGGCATATTGCATAATATTCAATTTCATTATTGTTATATCATTTTTTCTTTTATCAATGTTATTATCACATTATTAAAATATATCATTATATTCAAAATAATTCTAGATTAATCAGCCAAAAACATGAATAAATATTCAATCAATGGTTCGCACATATTGACACAAATATATTAACAAATCCCATTCGATTTATTTTTTACCTCTTGTGATCCATTATTGCTACGCTTTTACTTTACCATTACAGCGACCGTAATAAAAGAAAGACCGCTACAGACAAACGAGTAGGATTCTTCGGGTGGGGATCGGAAATTCGAACGATAAATATTCAGAAGGACCGAAATTTCGAATTCAGTAATGACGAACGTTCCAATATAGATAGATCAATCTTGTGATAGTCTGTGTAATAGTTAATCGAAATTGCGCATACCAAAATCTCAAAGTTGATTTATTGCAAAAACAAATATCAGGTTTAACAAAACAATGAGAGATATAACATCGATTCGCCCGTACATATACACCAAACACTTCGAGACGTCAAATCGTCGAATTGTAAATATTACGACAATTTACAATTTCGAATTCATCAAAGCGAAGCACTAAAAAGTCGATCAGTTAAAATAGCGATGGGCCAAAATGGCGAACGGTCCGGAAATCGAAAACTTGGGATCGAGCAATACTACTTGCGCTTCAGAATGAAGATGGCAGATGGCGTTAGTGGTCAGTCGGGTCAGGCAGCCATGCCATGTTCGCCATTTCGGACCATCGATCATTTGCATTTCTAAGATCTACACATTCGAAGTTTGTAGTCTCGATATATGGCTTTTTGCCATAGACGGTATTTAATATTAGATACTCACTTTTTTCTATTTCGGAGATATGAATGTTGTAGATTGTTCGAATCTGTATGTGCATGACTCAAACTACAGACTATCTGAATATACGTTCTCGAATAAATGAGCTCTCGAATAAATAATCCTTTGGTGTGATAGTTATTCGATTTCGTCATTGGCCAGAGGATGAAATTTCGAATAACTTAACCTTCGTTATTTTGAGAGTTCATAATTCTGTCGTTTCGAAATCTTTGTCGTTCTATATTTGGCCATTCGACATTTTCACCCCCACCCCCGATGCTTCGCGCTTTTTTGCGACAAAGCCACTCAGCGCGCAGCCCGGAAATGGATTGTTATCGTTTTCCCCTAGCTGCGCTATAATTGAAGAAATGTGAGGGAAAATGAGAGAAAATCTCGAGGATGCAGCGATCTGTGTCGACAAGTGAAATCTGTTGAGAAATCGGTTCAACCCAGATCCCAGTGAGACGACATACTAAATGTCTCGACCTGCAATAATGTCGTCAAGGCGTGACTCCGTACACGCATGCACCTTCCGTTCCCGTACAGACATAACTGTGAGCACGCGTATATCGTGCGCGTACCTACGGTGTCGATAGCCACGGGAGAAAACTCGCACGAGCTCCGGATCTCGTATCGGTTGGATAGAGGCGATATTGGCTCGCTTTATCCCTGTATATTACATACTTCTTTGTACGTATAGCTGTACACGTATGCAATATTGTCGCGAGCAATACAGAACAGCGGGGGGAAGGAGACCGCGAAAGTGCCGAGCAAAGGGGTTGCAATGGGAAATAATATGCAATATCCATGATCGCGACCGGCGTGTGAAACTCGATATCCGATACGAAACTCCATACTCTCTTTCACAGAAGCGATTCGCTAAATTTCTCCATCCAGTTTCCATCGTTCATGTCCATTGCTGTCAATCCAAGAACAACTTTTTTTTGTTCCATTCGCATATACCTTGACGGCTGAAGCACTTTTCGTGCTTTTCACATTTTCCCTTTGATCTCCTTACCGGAGTGAGCAATTGGTTCAACAGTGTGGGCGCTTATGGCTTTGGGGCTTCGCGAGAAAATTACCACAATGGCTGAACATTTTGGTTCCAAGTACAATTTCCACGTGGACAATTTTGGAAACTACGATTTTTGGCTTTCGACGGATTATCAAAATATGACATTTTACGAAATTCTCTCTGAATATTTCACGTCGAACGGTTTAATAAGTCGGCTAACCGGCGAATTTCAAACGCATTTTTGCTCAAAATGAGTTTTTCAAAATTGGTGACCACGATATCACAAGAAACATTGCACTGATCAACTTCAAATTTTACAGGCTTCTTTTACATATCAGAAAACAGTGCTTGAACGAAGGAATTTTTGTTTTTCGATGCATAGTTTTGTTTATCAACGAAATGAGAACGGTTTTTTTTCACAAAAAATCGATACTCTATTTGGCTACGGCCATTTTTTTTATAATTATTACTTTATTAAATTCTTTGTCCAAGCACTCCATGATTTCATGCAAAAACAAAATGCTTTTGATTATTTTTTGTGAACAGATTCATGAAAATTCTCCGGCCACGACCTAGGTGTAACCCGTCGATGCAATTTAAAATGTACTTGTCATGAAAATTCGTTTTTTTCCAGTGAATGCTCGGAGAACCGAGGTGAAGAGTAGTTATCGAATATTTTTTGTGTGTAAATGTACATATGCACTTGTTGAGATGGAGAAAGAGAGAGACAGAGAAAGAGAGGGAGAGAGAGAGAGAGAGACAGAGAGAAAGTGAATATTATACATATTTATCACATTTATAAATATATTTAATATCTTTAATTCTCCTTCTCGCTCTCTTTCTCTCTCTCTCTCTCTCTCTCTCTCTCTCTCTCTCTCTCTCTCTCTCTCTCGCCCTCTCCCAGAAACTGATGGAGAAAGTGCCGAAAAGAGAGAGAGAGAGGAAGGGACGGAAAGGAAGAACATTATTCAGTATACACGTAAATAGACTATATATATTTTATATTATGGACATTACATTTTTAATAAATATATTAATAATAGTACAATATATATATATATATATATATATGTGTGTGTGTGTGTTGGATAAGGTTGCGAAATCCCCGCTCCGATCGAGCTGAAAGTTTGCACAAACCTGCCTATTAATATTTCGAGACAACCCCTAAAGCGATTTTTGGCGACTCACAATAGTTTTCGAGATAGTGAATTTGTAAGTTTTTTTTACGCACGCCGACTATATATATATATATATATATATATATATATATATATATGTTATTGGGCTTTCCGTTTTGTCTAAACAGACGAATCCAAACAAACCCAAACCCAAAACCTATTGCGCGTGATCAAAAATCCCTTTAGGGGTGGTCGTAAAATATTAAAACGAAGGTTTGTGCAACATTTCAGCTCGATCGGAAGAGAGGGTTTCCGAAACGGTACCCTATGTGTCATATGCATAAAATTGATATAGAATTGAGATATTCTTTATGTGTGTGTGTGCGCGCGCGCGCCCGCGTGTGTATGTGTGTGTGTGTGTGTGTAAAATTGAAGTCTAAATTAAACATACATAGTTCACTTACTCTCCCTCTCTTCCTCTCTTGTGCTCCTTCTCCATCAGTTGACTTCCTCATCTGGTTCAGATCCCTCGCTCCCAGGAGAATATTACACGTGTAACTATGAGAACCGGAGAGGCGTGCTCCGAACGTGCGAGACTTAATTAATTATGCGACGTAGCTGGATTCTTATATTTGCGGGAATGAAACGCGCACCGTCATACAACATTTTACGACGGATACAGATCTAGCGCCAGAATTCACACGAGCGAGTCTATAGGAAGCTCTTGTACTCGACATTCGGCAGAAAATATCACCTACAAGCGACATAATTACTGTAATCTATTTTTCTCTATTATTTTTCTGATTATCGGCTTCTACGTTTCCCTTGCCACTTTGTTTAATTGCCACTTCCATTCCAACCAACCGCGCTAAATTTTCTTTCTACTTTGGCAAACTTGTTGCGATATAATTTCACAACCGTAGCGACTACGCGCCGTTGTTTCGTCGAGTGCTCACCGGATTAGAATATTTTCAATTTGGAATAAAATGAGGCAAATGACAAAAAAGGAAAAGGTTAAAACGAATGGAAAAACAAATGGAATCGCATGACTTTCGAATATGTTCCGCAAGTCTATCGAAGCACGAGCGAGTATAGTAAAAATAAATAGCTGCGGGTTCGTTCGAACATCGAAATGGCGAAAGAAAGTGCCAAAAAGGTATTCACGCGAATTTCCTCGTCACATATTCTCGTGTTAAATCTTTACCCCCTTGTTCTTTAGCCGGCAAGTGCGCCAAGTGTTGAACCCGCTTTACGCTTGCTTGCATAAACATTAGACCACGTATATATACACGAGAAACATTGTGCCAAGTTCATAGAACTCGCATTCGTTTTTTTTTGTCTTCATCGCACAACCTCACGGAACATTAATCGCGTGTGCATGCCAGTGTCTGGATATATAAGTTTTAACGATCGTAGTACACAAATTGTAGATGCAAATTCTGTATGCACGTGTGTCGATGTAACGCTTATTTATCCACTGAGGAAAAAATTGACTGAGTGAGTAAAAAAGGCGAGAGAGAGAGAGAGACAGAGAGAGAGAGAGAGAGAGAGAGAGAGAGAGAGAGAGAGAGAGAGAGGAAAAAGGGCCGAGTATGCTCTGTATAGTCGATGTATTTCAAACGCGTGCTCCTATAATTTTATTCTTCCATTCTCTACCCTATGTACATACCTGCAGAACGTTGTCTTGAGAGCCACGTCTTCACCACTCCCCCGAGTATACGCGCGCATATTGTTCGAGTAATTGCAGCAACTCCACGCAGGCGTGGATCCGCACAGTTGTAGAACAAACTTTGCGGTATATATATATATATATATATATATATATATATATATATATATATATATATATATATATATATATATAATACGTGCAAATGATAATTTATATGTACTCCCATGTTGAGCATCAGTTGTACTCTTTTAAGGAATTTTTCGAGCCTCGAAGAACAGAGAGAATGCCCCTGTTAAACATACATACATAGATGCCCCTCGACTCTTTTCCGTCCATTTTGCAAGTGCACTTTCCGGTAAAACTAATCCAGATATCTGGATAAATCCACCGGCATTCTCTGAGGTTACCAAAATCCTTTTCGGAACCCCCCCAATAAGTCTCCGTGACTGGAATGGGATCGCCGTTACGGCTCTTTGAAGTTTCAGGACTTTGGCGGTTCTGAAAAAGTGACCAAATGGGTTGAACATTTTTTTTCAACCTTTACCGTTATTTTACGGATTTATCGGGATGGGAAACTTGACGTTCGTTACGAATATCACCGAGGTTTTGTCGAAAACCCGAAATTAAGCCGGCTCAACGCGAAAAACTTGCTTTTACACGCTTGCGAGAATTTCCAATAGGGTTGGAGGGTTTGGTGGGAAATTAATGGTGAATTCGTATTCAGGGAGTACATATATATCGATAGGGACTTATAAAAACAATATTAAAGATCCGAATATTTTTCGCACCTCGGCCAAAAAATAGTGCCTTCACTGAATCGTTGATTATTTCTTTTCTGCTTCGATTTGGGACTCCATTCACTGATAATTCTTTTCGCTATCGTTTGCTCTTTAAAATGCCGTTTGATTCGTGGAGCAACGATTATTTTTTTATTTTTGGCAGAATTTCAAAGTTGGACCATCGATTTTCGCGAATTTTTCCGGGCAAACCCCTTTGCCTCTTTTTCGGCCATTTTTCAAGAGGAATTTCCGGAAAAAACTAATTGGGATATCGAGACGAAACAAGCGGCAGTCTCTGCCCCTCGAATTCCCTTTCGACCCCCCCCCCCCCGCCCTATTAAGTTTATGCCACTCAAATATTACCATCGCTTCATGACGTTGAAGTTTGCATCGTTGGAACGCAACGATTAATCTTTTTATTTTTCACGTCTCCGTTTTTGTCACTATCTAGAGCCTGTTTTTATGCAAATTAATATCGAAAATCTTGAATAAGGATGTGTGAAAACGTTTGAGCAATGTCCACCGCCAAAATTGGTAAAAAATAATTGAATCAATTTGGAAAAATGATCTTCGTTGCATTGCAAGGATGCAAACTTCAACTTCATGATGCTACGACCGTTCGAAATTTCGCAATTTTGGCGATTTTGAGAATTAGCCAAAAAGGTCGAAAAATAATTTGTTTTCGACTTTCATACCATTTTAAGGATCTTTCCGATGGGAAATTTTCCGCCTATTACGAATGTGGCGGAGTAATTTTTCGAATGCTTCAAATTACGGGTGAAACTGCAAAATCAGGCTTCGTCATGCTCCACTCTAAGTGTTAGTTTTAACCCTTAAGGGGCCAGTCCACTTTTGAGCCACGAAAAAAGGCTATTTTCGCGATTTTTTTTGAGGATTTTATAAAAGATAAATAAAGTCTTGAAATACATTTAAAAAAAATTTAATTCACTTTTATTCATTTTTCAGTACAAAAACTATAGTTTAACGCAATGCCTCAAAAATAGGTGGGCTAGGTAGCTCCATCACAACTCGGCAACGGCTTGTCCGAAACAAAAAAATCAAAGTCCATTAGATTCAGTATGACACCAGCTACAAAATGACCCTCGAATATGAAGTTTTATCAAAAAATAAAAAAATGGCAGATGAAAAACGAAAAAAGTTTAAAAAACGCGTTTTTTCCGCAGTTTTTCCCAAAAAAAGAGTAAAAATCAAAATTTCAAAACCATCGAGGGTTATCTTGTTGCGAATTATGTTTACAATATGTGGTTCAAATTTCAAGAGAATCGGTTTATTAGTTTTAGAGATACGATGGAGCTAGATTTCGAAAACGTTGTTTCGAGAAAAACGCGTTTGAAGTTTATACTATGATCGGCCGAGCGCGCTATACGCTCGGCTAGACGAAATGAGGTCCTGACATTCAGGTCCTTTCTCCATTTTATCACTATCCGGAACCTTTTTTTTTGCAAATTGATGGCGAAAATCTCTAATGTTAAATCCGTTAAAACGTTTGAGCGATTTCCACAGCCAAAGTTGGCGAAAAAATTGAAGGAATCAAACTAATTGATTTTCGTTGCATCCACACAATGCAAACGTCACCGTCGTGAGCCCTGGCTCTTTGTAAGCTGTCAAAATTGCGAGAATACACAGGATAAAAAATTGTTGATGTACAGGGGCCAGATTATTATTCCTTTCATAATCAATCAATCTTTCGTTAACGAATTCGTTCAAACGATTCATTGTTCAAGGGGTTCTTCGTCTCACGAATTGTTTCGCGAATCTAGTACAGCACTCCAATCTATCATCGTTTTTTGTTCCTTGCGACAAGGAGAGAGCGAGAGAGAGAGAGAGAGAAAGGGAGACGGAAAAAGTGCGCTATACCGCGGGAAGACATACCATAACTTTTGTATTCCATCCCCCATTACTCGGCGCGAGGGAGAATAAGATAAAGCGATTCTGTGCCGTATACTTTCACTATCTCTCTCCCTTTCTCTCTCTCTCTCTCTCTCTCTCTCTCTCTCTCTTTCGCTCTCTATCACTCGGTGTCTTTCTCCACGCATTCTACTCCCCCCTCCTTTCTCTTTTGTCACTTAGAACTGCCAAAGTTGTAAACTAGCGCCCCTCTTCTCGCTCTCTCGCTCTCTCTCTTGGAAACTTTCAGCACTGTCGCCGCGGGTCAAAATTGTCTCTGCCGCGAACCAAAGCTCCCGTGAATTTCCCTGTGCTTTTCCGGCTCGCACAGTAAGCTCAAGGCGATCGTACTTATCAGCCACACCGGAAGTACACCCTCGGCGCGCCAAAGCGTACGTCTCTGCAATATCTCAGTGGTACTGTTGTAACGCGGTCATGATGACATATTTGACGACGGGTAATTTCTGATTGGCAACGAGGAACAAAAATCACGAAAATAAGACTCCCAAAATAGTATTTTTATATTATTGTTCCGCAGTATTCAAAAAGTGGAATGTGCCATTGGACCATTCTTATTTGTCATCTAGAATGAACATCGAATTCTACGCGAGCTCGAAGATAAGAAGTTCTTTCGAAATAGAAAAATTAAAAATCTTAAAAACAGCCTTCATAATAAAAAATTTAAAACAACTTTTGAAATAAAAAACTAAAAACAACTTTTGAAATGAAAAATTTTGAACAACTTTTGAAATGACAATTTAAAAACAACTTCTCAAATAAAAAATCTCAGAGAAAAACTTTCGCCATTCAGAATGTTTGTATTCCTCGTTATTTTGAATATCCAAAAATCGTTCACCGACTATATTCTGTGAGAAAGTGTCATAAGTACGACGATGTGTACGGGTAATTTCTGAGAGGCAACAAGTAAAAAAAACACGAAAATAAGACGCCCACAGTATTATTTTTATAAAAGATATATATATATATATATATATATATATATATATATATATATATATATATATATATATATATATATATATATATATATCTGTATTATTTGTGTATTATTTTATAAAAATAATACTGTGGGCGTCTTATTTTCGCCTTTTTTACTAAATATACTATATATATATATAAATATTGAATAATACAACATATTATTAAATGACGATAGTTTTATTTTTACTATATTTTATTTTATTATATATATATATATTTTATTACTATTATATTACGATAAAAAGTACTACTTTTATATTATTGTTTTACAGTATTTAAAAAAAGTTTACATCGTGGAATTTGTGTCACTGTGACATTTTTATTTGTCATTTAGAATGAATATCGAATCTCATGCGAGCTCGAAGAGAAGAAGTAAACATTCCGAAATAAATAATCGAAGAGAATCGAGAAAATATGTCGAAATTAAAAAATTAAAAGTTTATTAACAACTTTTGACATGAAAAATCAAAGAAAAACTTCCGCCATGAAGAACGTTTGTATTCCTCGTTATTTATAATCTCCAAGAATTGTTCACCGACTATTTTCCGTGAAAAAGTCACTATACGTTAATGCGCTTCGTGCAGGGCAAAAAAAGTTTCGTGAAATGGCGAAAATTGCGAAGTTGAGCGGCTTTCCGATTTTGAGGGTTTCTGCTTTGTTGTCATAAGTACGACGAGCATTGAACGAGAAGTGGTGATTGTGCAGGGTGCATGACTGGGGGATGAGGGTACATTTTTTCCAGATATCTGTCCCGTCATAATTGGAGCAGCAAAACAAAACTCGAACAAAAACATAGTTTCTGGAGATATACCGAAACACTCACATATATATATTTTTAAGCAGCGAACGCTGCAATCACGAGTTACAATAATGATAACCGCAGCCACAAAACAGCTCCTGTGTTGTACGCGACATTTGTGTGTGTGTGTGTGTGTGTATATATATATATAAGCTGAAATGTATACCACTATCACTGTGACGAGTATTCGGCTTTTCGTAGCACAGCTACGTCGTCGAAACTTTATTGCACCTCCTTGTGTCAGGGACTTCAGTCGAGCATAGATACCACGGTCTATATTCGTACGGAAAACCGGAGATTAATGTAGCATTGTGTGCGTGCTCTCGTAAAATGTTCAGCCTGATAACGAAAACTGCAATAAAGTTCGCTTACACTATGAAAAAAAGAGCACGAATAATAATCAACGAAAACATTGACTCCATAACGTCAATTGAAATATCTCTACGTTAAAATAATTGATTTCTTCGTCAAGATAATTGAATTTCTGCTCTCATGAAATACCGTCCTTGGAGAAAATTGTCCGAATCAATTTATTCGGTCACCAATAATTTACGGTTGATATTTAATATGATCGTCTACTTTTTCATCCAAGTGATCCAATATCCACCTCTTGGAGACAAGTTTTTCCAACACCTTTTTTATACCGCGCCCAGACTTCGAGCTCCCCGAGTGACATTGCGATCGGTGAATCATGGTGTACTTGTAGTCTTTCAGATCACATTTGTGTGATTTATTTTCTTAGTTTCGATCGGGAAGGCTTGCATTGCGCAAGGTAGCGGTCGGGGTTTCTTGCGGTTAAGGTGACATAATTGAAAAATGGCCGAGCTATGAGGCCTGTCTATTTTATCTAAAATATACCTTACACAGGCACACGCACACACACTCACACACACTCTCGCTCATATATATATATATATATATATATATATATATATATATATATATATATATATATATATATATATATATATATATATATATAACGTATAAAAAATTACACGTACTCAAAATATATAATACAAAAACATCGCCAACTATGAAAAAGATTGAAGACGTGACCTAAAAGCCTGACCTTCTTCAATCTTTTTCAAAGTTGGTGATGTTTTTGTATTATATATTTTGAGTACGTGTAATTTTTTCACACATCCAGGGTGTGTGTGACACAATTTTTTGGGGAATTCGGGGCTCATTTGCTACTTTTTTCACCCTTAGACCCTATGTCCTAAGTGCCACGGTAATTTCGATATGATTTTTATTTTCGTGTTTTTTTAATTACACGAAATTACCCTTTTAAATCGTCTTTTTGTGTTTCTGGTTGTAATAGCAGGAAATAACTTTGGTTGTATTCTGCAATGGATGTTTTTTCATAAATAAATCATTATTTGATACAATTGGTTTCAAGAAAATGCCTCATGAGTTTCCAAAGTCTTGAAAATGCGTAAATGTATGACGAATGTCACCTTCTAAATTCATTATAAAAAAATAAAAATAAAAGCTATATCGAACTTAGGTTTGTTTCAAAAAGTTCTCTAGTTTATACTCTTTCCAACGGTATGCTACATGTCATAGAAATCATTCATTATGTGGTAAAAATTAAGATGATATTTTTTTTCATGATGAATTTGGGAGTTGAAATTTTTCATACATTTACACATTTTTAAGACTGGATGCTCAAGAGTCATTTTCTTGAAACCAATTGTATCAAATAATGATTTATTTATAATAATCGTACATTGCAGAATACGACAAAAGTTATTTCGTGCTATTTCAACCACGAACAAAAAAGTTATGACGATTTAAAGGCGAAATTTCGCGTAATAAAAAAATCATATCCCAATTACTGTAATAGTTAGGACATAGGATCTAAGGGTGAAACAAGTAGCAAATGTTTCCCCCCTCCCCCCCCCCCCCCCCCAATCCGCCAAAAAATGATGTCAATTCACATGCCAAACACCCTGTATATGTCTACCTATAACAAAAAGCAGCGAAGCAAAATTGATACCCATTAACATCGCAAGACTTTTATTACTTATGTGTATTACCTTTACACTATACAGAGAGCGATGGTGTTCAAGTCCCATCTTATCGTCACCAACACTTCGCTAGAAAATTTCTTGGTTTATCATGAGCCTATCTGTGGCTAAGACCGTTCAGAGAGAGACAGAGGGAAAGCAAGAGTTGGTCGCGATAATGTAAGTTCCTTGTTCACCTCATACCGACCCCTGTCTCACGTCTCCGTCTTTACCTTTTTATAGAAATGTGTCCATGTGTTTATATATACATATATGTGTGTTAGGTAGTGCGTAGGTGTGTATGGGTATCGTAGATACTCCATAATGGTAGAGACAATCGTTTTGTGATAGTGCCCCAGCGAGTGCCTACCTGAACAATCCATTTAACCTGATCTCGCTCGAGACTTTAGTGTATCACGGTCCACTTCCCAAAGGGTATATATAGACTTCATTGAAGCTATCAAGCAGTGCCGTGCATATCTATATATTTATCTATGTACATAAATTAGCCTCTGTTGATCGATTTGCAGTGGAGAGCCTGGCAATATAGAAGTTTACCAAGTGAAGCGAAAACGAGAAAAATTAAAGAGATGTTGATATTTCATAAATTGAGGGCGGTACGAGCGCGTACCTGATTATTTATCGATTATTAGATTACTGCTAAATGTTTTTTGAAACGCCATAGATGATGCGCGTGGAGTGTGGATCAAAAAAATTGAGCAAGGCCGGCGTTTTTGGAGGTTGGGTATTTAACGTTATTTCTGATGGAAAATACGTCGTGACCGTGATGTTGTTCAGTTTTCTCGGTGTTGCGCAATTATAAGAAGAGAGCAACCAAAAATGTGGGTGTTCCAGACATTTTGGGATTGGAATGATATTGGAACGGTTGCGGTTACCGGATGGTTCAATGGGAATTCAGGATAGTGGATTTATTAGCCATTCTAGGTCGTTGTGCGGGCACAACGATCTGGAAACATATTAAAATCCGTGAAACTAGTGCGCGTATTAGTCAATGGCAAATTTACAGTCGGTCGTGAAGTTATGGCAAAAGGTTTGCTGCGTTCGGATGCATTTTACAAGTTATGTTTACGAGTCTCATTTTTCTCCTCGTTAAGGCCTTACGCCACGGTAACGGGTATAAAATATGTGAAAATTTAACATTTTTTTTCGTATGAAAAAGTGATTCACTCACAAAATTAATTACACATCTATTTAGTATGAATATCAAGCTGTTAGAAAATATTTTTTTTTTCGATGTTCAAAATAACCGACTACTAATATTTTCTTTTGTTATCTTTTTTTAGGCGCTCCGCGGCGTGATATTCAGCATCCACAATTTTTTACCCAGAACAAAAAACAAAAATTCTCGTCAATCTACATTAGAATACCTAGAGAAGTGCGCACGGAATTTAAAAAATATTGTTTTATTCAAAAGTTGTGGTATTTGAACTTAAGAAATAACTGTTCAGTGAAAAATTTCGTTATAACTGCTCATGAACTGCTCATACAATGAAAAGTTTTCGATTAATCAGAAATTCCGTGGGTACTTCTCTGCGAAATGCAATTAGGAACACAACTTTTACATTTGAAATAAATCGAGTGAAAATTGTTGAAGTTATTTGTCACGCCAATTGAAAAAAGCTGTTTCGAGAAGTTCCGAGTAGTCGGCCATTTTGTACATCGAAAAAAAAACATATATTTTTTAACAGCTTGATATTCATACTAAATAGATTAATTAGTAATTAATTGTATGTAATTAATTTTATGAGTGAATCATTTTTTCATACGAAAAAAATGGTTAAATTCGCACATGATTTTATACCGGTTACTGCGGCCTAAGGCCTTAAGGGATCATCACAGTGTAACGAGTCGAAAAATAACTGATTTTGGTGTTTTTTTTTACTGTTAAATTGCGCCAATCAGCCGGATTTTTTTACGTCAAATCAAAGCACTCATGAAGAACACAAAATCATTTTTTTAACGGCTATTTTTATTTTTTTTGCATTTTTTTAACGGTTGAAAATGTATTTACAAAAAGGAGTCCTCATGGTGTAACTGAATAAGTCCTGAACAAAATCAACTGTAACTCATGGTGAAACTGAGTAAGTCCTGAAACAAAATTTGTAAAAAGATTATTAATCGGTACGAAAGCCGCTATTTTGCTGTGGACGTTTTTTGAAATCAAAATTGACAAAATGGCAGCGGTTTGAAAAAAAAGTCTCGAATTTTGCCTATTTTTTCGACAGTTTTTCGTTAAAAAAATATGAAGTTAAAAAAAGCTTCCACAACAAGATTAAGAATGGCGTGAAGAATGTTGTATTAAAATTTGAGACGGGAAGCTTGAAAACTCTTCCCTTGAGAGTGTACACCGTTTTGAAATACGACATTTCGCAAAAAACCCGTTTAAAGTTTCGAGTGCGGAATTTTCATATAATGTTTACTTATCTTTCGGGGTAGTATTCTTTCGGAGTTTTGAGCGTTCTGATAATTCAAAGTTCGGAGTTTCAACCCGGCCCCGAGCATGAAACTTCGTCTGCAATAACTATGCAGTAACAATGCAGCGTATACCAATTTCTATGCGTTGCTCGATCGTGTAACTCTCCATGACTAAACCTCAATACTTCCTGATGCCAGTTGTCAAAGATTAGAACTCTATGTTCGCCACAAAAAAAATGGCGCGAAATTTCACATGTCAGGTCATTTTGAGACACCCTTTACAATAAAATGTTAATTATTTCCGAAAAATCTGAGGGTCGAGCATCACAGAAACAACTACACGTTTCCGTGGCTGCGGAAACGATATAGAGGACACGAAAGTGTATCTGTATAGAGGAAGGAGACTGAGAGCAATAGGGGGAAAAAATCCAAATATTTCCGATTCATGTGCCCACGCCTCTGCTGCCTTCGTCAATGTTAACGCAATTTCATTCCGAATAGCAGTATACACGATTTTACTGGTGCATGAGAAGAGGACGCCCCAGCCCGTGCATGATCGCGTGGAGCACCGAGCGAATAAAGATTGTCCGAGATTTGCATGAAAATACGAACGATATAAAGTATATATTCGCAAGGCGCTCGCGAACAGACCGAAAAAGATATTCCGCATGAAAGTGCAATATATACGAAGCTTCGCCCATGTGGCATGCAAATTCGCACCCTTGGAGGAATAAAATCGCAGGTGGCACAGTATGCGTCGATGATGAGCGCTTCGAGCGCACCACGAACTCTCGACGATTCCTCTTTGATATTTATTCTGAGGATAATATTTTTGAAATTGCTAAATATGACAGGAATTGCTTCTAGTTGACGATTTAAATTAGTATGACACTATTTGACAAATGCACAAAAATACCTCCGGTATATTAAAATAAACGAAACATCCCTTCTTTTATTAGTAAGGCGGGAACACCACTGTGACGAGTAAAAAAAAAAGTTTTTTTTTTCTCGCATTTTCGTAAAGTACAATGAGTAATTAAATCCATATATGACGCGATCCATGTCACTTTAGCCAGTAAAAAAAATCCACAAATAATTTTGAAATATTAAATAAGTTACAAATATTCAACGAGTGTCGAATTTTTTTTTTAATTTCGACACGGTGAATATTTTTCAATAAAGTAACTCGATTTTTCAAAATTATTGGTGGATTTTTTTTACTGGCTAAAGTGACGTGGATCGCCTCATGAGAAAATGTGAAAAAAAATCGAAATTAAAAGATTGAAAATTGGCCAAGTTATAGACGATTGAGTGAGAGCAGGTAGCGCAACGAATTACGTATATACAGAAACTTTCAATACCGATTTTCTCGACCTTGCCGGAATCATAACCCTAGCTATAATTGTCCAATTTTCAATTTTATAAAACCAAAATTTCCGTAATCGTAGTAGCTATCGTTATACGTAGCCGTTTTTTTTAATCCAGTATTTTTTAAGCCCCCGAATAAAAGTAAAAGTTTCACCAAAACTACACTTTTTTTAGGACACCATTTTGAATTTTTTTTCGAAAACATCTGCTTACGACGAGAACTGCGTTTATGTAGATTACAAAACATTTTCATTTTTTAGTCCACACCAACCATTGTCAAGTTATCGATTCTGGCGTTGGACCAATAACGTTGTTAATCTTAAATTTATTCAAATGAAAATTCACACGAAATGAATTCGATGTATGCTTAATAATGGACCTTTTGCCAAATCACAAATAAAATATTTGGTAGAAAATTTTTTTCGGAATAAACGACTTGTTTCGGTCCCTTAAACCTTAGATTATTTCCTCGTTTTGCCCAGTCTTTTTTTTTATTCAAGCAGCAATAAACGAAGGATTTGATTCACGGTATACGAAAAATAAAAAATGAAACCTAAAACAAAATAAAAATCATGAAAACAAAAAAGATTTTAAAAAAAATCAAAATTGATGATTATTGCCTAACAATTGGCCTCTGCAAAAGTCCAGCCTTTTTTTTTTATTCCGACCGTATTACACGAAGGATTCGATTCACGGTACACAAAAAAAAAGTTGAACAGTATTTGACAATTATGGCCTTCCTTTTTTTCCCTTTTTGCAAAACCTTAGCCCAGTATTTTCGTTCGGACAATAATACACAAAGGATTCAATTTACGAGATATTTTCAATAACCTGGAGCGACAAAAACGATCGCACCCCTGCGGCGAACTATTGCGCCAAATGAAAAATCGTGGTATCCAAAAAAACCTCTAAATACAAAAGCAAGGTCCGCAGTCTCCATAAAAAAGAAAACAATATGGGCAATCCACGAGACAAAGACTCTTCGGAGCAGTTTTATTCAACATTTTTATGTACGGTACAAGAATCCCTTCATTTAGATTGACACGGTCGGCCTCCCGTTGAGCGCGCGATATACATCCACGCACGCTCTTTTCATATCACATTTCCATAATCGATAAGCGAAAAAGATTTTGTATAGCGTTTTATTATTGTCGTTGGGAACATCCCGAGTAGAAATCTTGCTCCGGCTACAAGAAAGACCTGACCAGGCATCCGGATTTATTTTTCCGACCTTGATCAGGATTTTTTATCAAGCCCAGATCATTTTTGAAACGCAATCCCTGACTTCAGCCTGATCAGTCTAAACAATCAAGGCCTGATCAGGGTAAGAAATGAAGGCCGACCAAGGTACAAAATCAAGGCCTGACGTGCAGTTCGAAGAGAGAAGTTTGCTGTTGCTTCGGAAACCACCATCTCTTCACAATGTTCATTGCACTGCCAATTTTTGTTTTTCATTTAAATCGATTAGGTTTGTTTGTTTGTCTCACGGCCTACTACGCTATTTGTTTCAAATATATTTCTTTAGAATATAGTATATAGAAAAGAACATTTCATAAATCCAAAATAAAATACTTCGTTTAGAGTTCTACCTCAATGATGTTGTATCATAATTCGTCATTCCCTGGCCTTCTGAAATGTTTTCTTTTTTGAATAAAATATTTCGCCGCCTCCATATGGAATCGGACCTACCTATGGCTACCCACCCTGCCCCTACGCTACCGAGTGTTTGCAGTATCTTAGTCGCAGATATGGCATAAGAGACCACATGAATTCCTATAATTATTTGTTGTATCACATAAACTATATCAATTAGTTATTAGCGTTGTGATAATTAGAGAGTTTTACCGAGTATGATGCTATGGATTTTTCAAACATAACATATATATATATATATATATATATATAATTCCTCTCCCTCCCCCTCCCCGTCGATTTCGTATTGCAATAAAGGCAGATCATTAATTCAAATAAATAGTATTAAATGCTTGCCTCTCCAAAAATACCATTCAAGATAATTTTTTAAAATTAAACAGATACATTTAGTGGAATCAACGAAATTGTTTTTCGAGTAGATGAAACCGAATTACAGATTTATTAGGATTAAATAACATATTAGGAATAATAAAAAATGTATGCATAGAGTGGACAATATGTCTCGGCATTTTGACGACGATATATAGTTCGCCCGTATATAGGTCCAGTTACTTGATGATTGGGTGAAGCTAGCGGGATCAGGCGAAGACGTAAGCCGTAAGTCCAGGAAGCCTGACCATCGCCTGAAGATAGCCGGATCAGGCGAATTTATGCAAGCCGTAAATCCGTTTGCCTGACTACCGCCTGAAATTAGCCGGCTCAGGCAACAGGAGGTAAACATAGATCCGGTTGCCTGACTATCGCCTGTAACCAGCCGGATCAGGCAAACCAAGGCACACCGTAAGTAAGAGCTCCGTACTACGCCGTGACCAGGCCCGGATCAAATGTCAGGCCAGCCTGACGATATTTCCACTCGGGATGTCCGTATCGTTCGCGTTTTTAGGTACATTCACGTTCTCGTTCAGGATCAATACCGTACACGATCGTGGATAGATGTGAAAAAACGGTTTCCTTTTTTTTTCCGTCTCGATATTGCCGACACCCTGTATGTGCTCTGCCCGTGTGTACAACCGCCTCACGGGTGACCCACATACGAGGGCCGTGCCAGATATGAGAGAATAATACTCGCACAATCGTTATCTATCGCTAGGCGGTGGCTCTCGGTTCGGCCTATCTCCTCGTGAATCACCTTTTCCCTCTCTTCATCTCCCTTCGTCACTCCCTCGGTCCCTCAACCGCAAATATTGCTCCGTATATGACACTTGCGGTTCGTTAACTCGAATTGTACCCGTTTGACCGATTACCGATACCATAATCCACTTTCTCTTATCATTCGTGGGTAGCCACTCTCGGTACACACAAATTTACAACTGATCTTTGCTCACCTCGTCGATTTTCTAAAAGGATCACACTGCGACCTCTAGTATCGGTACCTCCGCAGATGCAACAGCCCCCCCACTGTGTGCCTAATGTCGATCGGTGTAACGCATGGTGTAACGTCAGGCTCTAGCGTGAGGCTCGAAGCATGCTAGACAACGAGAGGGAGCTTTCAGGTGTACTGCTATCAGCTACGTCAGCTGCGCAGAGACAGCTTGGGGGGATGGTGCGCAAACTCCATTTTTGCACGTAGATGGGGAGCCGATCCCGCCGCTGTGCCGATAATAGAGGTCGCAGTGTATATCCACTCAGCCTCACGATAGGCCTCCCACTATCTTGCAATAAAAAAAAAGTTACCTCCCGTGCGATTGCAAACTTGAAATCTTGTGTTTGTAGACAGGCTTCAATTCGTGGATCGACGAAGACATTCGATAATTCTAAAATTTTACGGAATTTCACACTTTCCCAACAAAAATGAAAAGTTGAAATAACTTTTTGTTTATTTATAACTGAATTTTACACTTTTCCGACAAAAATAAAAATAATTACTTCAATGATTTTTTCAGTATTGTGGTGGGATTATTTTTACCGAAATATTTATGGAGTCCAGCTGCACCTCTAGAGCGAACTCTCTCTCTCTCTCTCTCTCTCTCTCTCTCTCTATATATATATATATATATATATATATATATATATATATATATATATATATATATATATATATATATATATATATATACATACAGATCTATATATATATATATATTACAGATCTAAAGCGAGAATAAGCGTGGATCCCTGATGAAGACGCCGTTCCGACGTCAGCTCAATTTTTCGCTCAATTAATTTCAAATGAACGTCGAACCTCCCCTAAAAAGCGACGAGACATAAGCCACGCACCAGCCACTCCTCACACCGTCTCTCCAGAATTTTCTTCATTAGCAAGGGCGAGTTTTGAGCCCACTCCATTTCTCTCTCTCTCTCTCCCTTTCTTCTTCTTCTCTTTTGGTTTAATCCGTACCCTTTTCGCGTTAACGAACACACGAATCTAACGAGTCAGTAGCCGAAATCGCTCATCAGCGTGACTTTATTATTATTATTTTTTTCTCATCTCCGCAACTCGACGAACAATTCAAGACTGAAGAAGATCGGTGAGCAGAAAATTACTCAACGCCTCTGGTCAAAGAACCTCGCAGATCGTTAGATCAGTCGGACGAGAAATTGAACTCCGTGCACAGGGTGAGAAAACGTTCCAGCAGGGATTGACAGTCGAATACGTATGTCGATAATCGGCTTCGATTGGCGTAAAAACGCGTTTTTCCAATTCGAGATTTACTCTTACTCTGTACAGCGGTAGCGATATTTTTTTACGAAAAAGCGCGCTTTAATATCCATGTTATTGTACCGAGACGTCATTTCCTCCTATCGATCGAGAAATGTTGCGTTCATGCTTGGAATTGCTAAAAACCATCCCATTTGTCCCTATGCACGTGTATACGTGTAAATATACGTAAGGAAAGCACAGCCTCGGGGAAAACTTGTGCCTGATGTTGAGCTCAACGGAGAACTTTTCCTATCGTATTTTTATTTAAAGTTTGCTTGTTGCTTTTTTACTTATCCTGTAAATGGTCTTGGTGTTTCTACGCTTTGCAACATACATCTTTACACCTGCTAAAACCTTCGTCTCCCCAGCGGCTCGCTTTTTCTCTCCGCCTATGTGTGTGTGTGCGTGGGTGTGGGTGTCTGTGAGGATATGGGCGTGGGTGTGTGTGTGTGTGGGTGCGAGGGTGAGTGTGTCTGTGTGGGTGTGAAGGTGAGGGTGCTGTGAAGATATGGGCATGGGTGTGTGTGAGGGTGTCTGTGTGGGTGTGAGGGTGAGGGTGTCTGTGAGGATATGGACGTGGGTGTGTGTGTGTGTGTGTGTGTGTGTGTGTGTGTGTGTGTGTGTCTGTGTCTGTGTGTGTGTGTGTGTCTGTTCGGGTGTGAAGGTGAGGGTGCTGTGAGGATATGGGCATGGGTGTGTGTGAGGGTGTCTGTGTGGGTGTGAGGGTGAGGGTGTCTGTGAGGATATGGACGTGGGTGTGTGTGTGCGTGTGTGTGTGTGGGTGGGTGGCTGGCTGGCTAGGTGTGTGTGTGTGTAAGGGTGAGTGTGAGGTTGTCTGTGAGGATATGGGCGTGGGGGTGTGTGAGAGTGCTGTGAGGGTATGGGCGTGTGTGTGTATGTGTGTGGGTAGGTGTGTGCGAGGGTTAGGGTGTATGTGCGTGTGTGGGTGTGTGTGTGTGTGTGCTTGCATTGCCGAAGTCAGACTTAGTCCCTAGATTTGCTCGGCTGAATTCTCTGCTACAAAAATATATGAACACATGCCAGTTGCACCGAAAGGGTTGCAATTTTATTGGTTGGCCTACAATTTCCCAAACGCGATCGCTATTTCGCTATATCGCAACTCGCTGCTCGCTATATACACGATGCAAAAATCGTATTGCTTCTCTACACGGATACGAAGCACCGCACCAATATCTGTTACATGTTCCAGCTAGGATTCCCGGCTATTGTTGGATGATATCACATTTTCTGTTCTGGGAGACCCGGGTTGCACACCGATTGACACGAGAGTAAAGTAGCGACATTGAAACAAGAAAGTGAGAGATGGAGACGGAGATATTTCGTGATGACGTATTTTTCAGTAGCCTTCACTGGCGTACCGATTGTTCCGAGGATCAGGTGTACACTTTATAATGAGGGACGTTGGAATTGGATTTTTGAATTCATCGCATCGCCAATGTCGCTTCGTACGCCATTGCGGGCTGTTACGACTCCATCTGCGTCACTTTTTTTTTGAGACTTTTGAGACTCGGCTATTTCCGCTCCGGATACAAGCGGCCGTATCTTACTGAGCTTCCGGTTGTGTTGCGATCGGAAATTCAGTAAGCGGCTGTCCGCTCGGGAGTTGACGCGCGAGGCAGTGCGCGACGATGCGGTCACCCAACCAAGTTCGGGTGCAGAGATGTTTCGCTTGGCATGGGAGATTGCTGATGTTGCACACTGAACGATACTCGGAGAAACAAAATACTTGGGTCAATGAGATTGTTCATTCGTAGATGGCCAATCAATTGTTGAAATGAAACACTGAAATATTTTGGTGTTCCGAGTATCTGTTAGGTCCATGGAATAAATCATTCTTAAAGTAACATAACCTGACATTTTTACAATGGATATTTCATCGGCATCCCCCAATGACGGATTTAGACGGCCCAAGTAATATTTTTCCGTATATACCGGGTGAGGCAACATCTATTGGCAGTGGAAATATTTTGTAGCCTATCAGACTTACGAGAAAACATTTTCTACAGAAGTTGCATAGTACGAGGGGGGTCATCGAGTGGTGGCTAGTAGGTTCAGCCAGGTGGAGGTACTTCGGGGATTTTAAGGTCCCCCAGTGCCGAATTTATACTTTTCTTAAGTATAGGCCATTTGACTTTGTCCCGCCCCTCCGATCTTAATCACTAGTATTTACCTTTTTAGTAACTCTAAAATCCGCCGCCCCCTAAAGTCTGTCACCCCTAGGCAGTTGCCCATACGGCCTATTGATAAATCCAGGACTGAAGTCACCTCCATTTTTTTTAATGGGACCACTATTTTTTTCACAATTTCATGGAGAAACTAAAAATAAGTTCACATACCAAATTTCAAGATGATTGATCAAGGTTCAGTATGAAAAATCTATAGAAAAGAAATTTCAATGTTTGTAGTCGAGAACCGATTTGAAAAACTGTGCAAACCATTACGCCTATGAAAGGTGCTCAAACTGATGGCCACCACTTTCAATGACCGCTTGCAATCTGATTCACGTCAGTCTGTACTAACGAACAGGCTCTCACTTTTCTCACCTACAGATCTTGCGCACAGTCAGGGTTTCTTTGTACACCGTGTCTTTCAGAGTCCCATATAAAGAAAGGGCCAGTGCCGTCAAGTCCGGTCTCATTTCGTTGATGGACATTGACATTTCTTTTTTATCGATTTTTCATGCCAAATCTTGATCGATCATCTCAAAATTTGGTATATGAACTTATTTTTAGTTCCTTGATAATATCCTACAAAAAGTGGTCCCATTTCTTTAAAAACAGAAGTGTTCTTGGAATCTCCGAAGATTATCATTTGTATTAACCTCGTAGCCACCACTCGATGACCCTCTTCGAAGTATGCATCTTTTGTAGGAAAAGTTTTTTCCTAAGTCCGATTGATTAGAAAATATTTATTCTGCTAATATTTGTTGCCTTATCCGGTATATACATATATAGATAGACAGCCTACCTTTCGCTCAATATTGCAACTGTAAATATATAAATCTGTATATATATATATATGTATATATATATACATAATATAAATGGTTGCAGCATAGAGTGGGCCTCTCGTTTTCCAATTTCGTCCTGACGGCACGAACTTCGAAAGAAAAACAGTTTCAAGCTTTTTGTCCGATATATACTATTCAATGCAATATCGCTAAGGGAATATCTTATTGATCGTTCTTACAATTCCCCGTCTCGAAGGATCTCAATTCTCCCAAATGCTCAAACATACGGCGGGTGTACGCAGTGCGATCTCCCAAAGAGACGAAAGTTCTCGAGTATTGCGAATTTTGAGAATGATGGAAAACACATTCTTTCAAAGCTTTGAAGCCCAAGCACTCTTTCAATATTGCGAAAAGCATCAAAGCTACTTGCTATGAATATGAGAATGCGAGAGAAAGCAGAGAGAGAGAGAGACGGATAAATAAAAATAGGAAAATGGATTCGCTAACTTGCAGAATCGAGGGGGTCGCATTACTTGTAGCCTCTGAAGGGAACATTTGTTACTTTACCGCTTTATCTACCAGAGGGCCTTTTTTGCCCGTATACGCTTTATCCTCGCAGACTTTTCACGAGTACATTCGTTCGACCCGCCAAGCTCTATTCCAAATTCAGTTCACGTGAAAATTCGCGTACTCGAACACATGCACACCCAACAAACGTAGTAGCATTGCCCTACGAATACGAAGCTCATGACTACTTCCACTTCGTGATTTACGTTGCCTCGTATTAACTCGTTTTACGTTTTTACGTAGTCAGAGGAGCTTTGAAAATGTCTACATTCGCTGAACATTCTCCTCTTTTACAATTGCGCGCGCGCGTCTTTCCCTCTGCGTTGCTGCTATAATTTTCGGAGGTTGCGCTATTTTTTTCGTTTTCAACGCTGAACCCAGAATACTCATCCTAAGTAGAACTCCGTTCGTGTCTAACTTGAATGCCGCATTTTCAGTACGGGTATTGCGAAGTATGTAAAAAATGGCTTCCCTGTTCTTATTATCGATCCAATTGTCCAGTAGCTTCCCTCGGTATTGACGAATCTTTGGACGAAAAATAATTTGCGGGTGTTGCCGTGTTTCAGGTGAGGAACTGGTAGCCGTATCACCGGGGGTCGACGAGGAGGACGATTGGACGGTTCAAAAGCTCCTGGGGAACGACGATCCCGGTGGAAATCTGATCTTTCGTCGTCCTCAGTTGCAAAACGTGACGGGACAGAAACGTCCACGTCACCCGGCGCCACCGATACCGGTGAATTGCAAGATCAATGCCAAGGACATCAGCAAGTACTTTGATTATCCGAACAAGGAGAACAGCAGTCCGCCGAGCAATGGCGTGAACGACAATAATAGCCGTCGGATCGAGCAGGACGAGCCAAAGCAGGAGCGTCAACGTATCGAGACAAACGAGAACGAGATGGGCTCGAATTTGAGTCGACACAATGGGAAAGGCCTGACCGGACGTCGAACACAATCGTCCGGTAATCTGTGTGATCCCAAGGGAAAACTCAATCATGTTGGAAAGATTCTCGTACCCTGCTCGAGTTCACAGAGGGAAAGGTTAGTCGATACGACGGATTATTTATTTTCTTCCTGCTCTTTTTTTCCCGGGGGCTAGGATGATTTACCGACTAAACGATCGAGACCGTGTCCCAGTCCTCTGTGAGCTTTTCGTACAAGCAAAGCGCCTCCATAGAACAGATAGAAAAATATCTGCGTACGACAGGACCATGCTGAATGAGGACTTAGGTTTTCAGGGATATGGTAGGAAGAGCTACGAGACAACGGTTCAATGTAACCATTTGGCCAGCTAGTCATCGACCCCAAAAATCAATCCCACATCTTTGGCTTAGAATGCCACTGAAATCTACGTGAAAGAATCAAACTGTTAGGGAAATCAGGTGCCTAAATCAGTGTTTGGATTTGCTTGTTTGGCTAGCGAGTCATCCACCATTTGGCTAGCTAGTCATCCACCCCAAAAATCAATCCCACATCTTCGGCTTAAAATGCCACTGTGTAATCTACGTAAAAGAATCAAACTGTTAGGGAAATCAGCTGCCTAAATGAGGTGCCTAAATATCTGCCTTCAACGTCGTCTAGATGAAGTTCTGATGCATCAAATTGATGGAGATATTTCATATCACGTTTGATGACACTGCCTCGCTAGCAATCTTGGGTATCGGAACTATACTATATGGAAAAAAAGCTTTGGTCAGCCTCCAAGTGAATGGTCCAGTAGCGATATGCTTAGCTGATCATCCATCCCTAAAACAAAAGGCTTAAAACGGTACTTTGGCATCCGCGTGAAGTAAGCAGACGATTAGAAATACGTTGGTAAGGTACAGGTTAAACCTTTGCCTTCAACATCGTCTAGATTAAGTTCCATGGAATGAGACGAATGGGAGTGTTTGTTTTGTGCCTGGAGCCACTTCCACTTTAGAAGAGGCGCCATCAGGCAAATACCCAAGCAAAAAGTGAGCCATTGATCACTGACGGGACCTTCCCCTCTTACCAGAAAAACGTATATACAAGGTCACTAGGCTAGGGAGATCAGATAACCAACTTATGCGGTAATCCAGTGTTACCATTTGGCTCGCTAGTCATCCACCCCGAAAACCCACCCTACACCTAAGAAAGAATCAAACTGTTAGGGAAATCAGGTCAAATATCTGCTTTTAGCATCGTCTAGATGAAGTTCTGATGAATCAAATTAACGGACCAATTCATTATCATGTCTCATGCCACTGCAATTCCAGCAATCTTAGGTAACGAACCTAAGATCCATGAAAAAAAAAACTTTGGACAGCCTCCAGGCGAACGGTCCAGTAGCGATATGCTGAGCTGATCATCCAAGCCTAGAACGATGGGCTTAAAATGGTACTTTTCCATCAGGTGAAGGAACGAGACAATTAGTAAAAGATTGGTGTGGTACAGGTTAAATCGTCGCTTTGTTAAATCTTTGAAATTAATAAGGATGTTCGATATCATGCCTGAAGCCACTGCCACTCTAGCAGAGGCGCTACCAGGCGAACAGTCTAGCGAAAAGTGAACCATTCATCACTGACGGAACCTTGCCCTCTTACCAGAGAGCGTATATACAAGGTCACCAGGCTAGGGAGATCAGATAACTAACTTATGTGGCACGAGCGTCCCGCGACGGCGAACAAAAGTGGCCCATGAATCAGTAAGACTGCCAAAAAGGCACCATTTCCCAAGTTTCATCCATCACTTAAAATAGCGATTGCTGTCCGGCTGGCATTCGCGGGAGGAAAGTGAGATCTCGCTTTTGGGATTCGAATGCTTTGGGAGAGTCTCGCGAAAGAATGAGTCAAGAGGAGAGGAGCAAGAATGAAGACATTTTTTCGCTGGACATTGCTCACCAGTGGCCGTTAAAGGTGGCCTCATTCGTCCGAGGTGGGAAGTCAGTCTTTCAATCTATTGCGTGAAGAGCAGCGCGCCATTGTCGTCATCGTTTTTTTCTTTCCCAATGAAAGGTCAAGAGTAAAGAACTGCCAGCTTGCGTAAACAGCAAGCTCTCGAAGCTTGGAGGACGAGTAGTGTGCCGACCATATGGTTAGGGGCCGAAGGGTTTTCTTCGGCCGGCACTTATCCTCTGTCGCGACCCTCGTTGTTCCGCCCCGTTGGCAAATTTATATCTCCCTTCGCGAAGCCCGCACTACCCCTTAACCTCGCTTTTACACGTACGAGACGCTCTCATCGGCGGGCAGCACGTTCGGTCATTTAATTCTCGGCCGTCCCGGTCCTCATTCCGTTCGACTTTCCGCATAATCTCCGGAGTTTCGTCCCGGGCAGGATCAAGCCTTCTACTTCGAGTATCCCTTGCTCGTCCCCAAGACCCTGGACGAATTAGCATAAATTCTCCGTGTACTCGATCGATTCACTGAAAACTGGCTCGATTCAAAGGTGGAAAAATGTGGTTGAGAATCCTGCAGTTAATTCATTATAGACGATAATCCTGCCAGGATTTATGGTTCGATAAGCTCGGAGCTGTTTTCATTGAAATCCGTCTAATTAGCATCATCCTCTTCGAGCGGAAGGCGATCCTATTAGCAATCTCGTCTTTTTTTAGCAGCAATTTTAATTGCTATTACAAAATTGCATAATTGCCGAAAAAATTAACATTCTAGAACTTGTCGTGATAAACCTTGATTGCTACTTCAGTGAAAATAGTATTCTATTAGGAATTTCAAGTACTTCGAAAGTTACTGTTCCACACAGCTTATTCGACCATTTCCACTGGAAAGGACAATGAGGCGTATTGAATTTATGTTGAACAGGGCGTGAACATCGCTTGGAAATATAATTCAATCATTTTTGCATCAAAACCATCACCCGCGAATGTAATATCGTCCGGAATTGGAGTTGGTGAAAGTTGTTCGTGAACATTTTCGACACTTGCTCAATCGATAATCACTTTCATTAAGCGCATGCATTTGGGTCTAGATAATGAATCGGCTTCTGCTTGCACAGTGGCGTTTGGCACCTGTCGTTCCATTGTCTTCTTCAGGGATCATCAAATATATATATATATATATATATATATATATATATATATATATATATATATATATATATATATACATACAAATCCGAAATGAATGCTCCGCTTGTTTTTAGTCCAGTAAAAGAGACGAAAATCCACCACTTTTTAGCGTAGAATATACATTTTTGACTGAAGGTAGATGGTTGCATACCGAAAGTAACCCCAATAAAATCTTGCCCCTCAACTCGCCCCAATCCTAAGAAATAGGCGTTGAAAACTTAAAAATCTCCGTATCTCGATAAACAATAGCTCGACCAAAAAAGGTTTCAAACAAAAGTTGTTTGGAATAATAAAATTCGTATAAAGTTATCTGACGTCCAACCTCCTATCTTTGAAAGCAGCGGCACAAAAACACTTAGAAAATTCGGGGTTGATGCTATTTTGATTTTCAAAGATAGGCGATTGGACGTCACATAACATTATACGTATTTTATTATTCCAAACGGAGTAGACATTCCAAGCGGGGTAGACATATCGTTGCGTCCTTGTCTGGGTCAGTAGTGCTCTCGTGTTTTTGTGACCCTATTTTCAAAAATAGGGGTTTGGACGTTAGATAACTTTATACGTATTTTATTATTCCAAACAACTTTCGTTTAAAACGTTTATTGATCGGGCTATTAATTATCGAGATACGGGGATTTGTTAGTGTTCAACCCCTGATTCTTAGGGTTGGGGCGAGTTGAGGTCCAACATTGTTTTGGGGTTACTTTCAGTACGCAACCATATACCTTCAGTCCAAAATTCATATTCAACGCTAAGAAGTGGTGGGTTTTCCTCTCTTTTATTGGACTAGAGTACATGTGTACATGCCGTATGTACGCGGCAGGTGAGTACGGTATGCTCTTGCGCATGTGGTATATATCGAACGGAAAAGGCAATCCTCTCCCGTCAATTCGACTATGAATTGTTGTCCTGGAAAGTGTCCCAGGAAAAAAGGACGAAAGAGTTGCAATAAGCAGCAAAAAAATAATTACTATCCGAAGAACCCAGTGTATTAAAGAAGACGAGAAAAGCCTACATCAGAACGTCTCCATTATTCGACAAATTATACCAGATCAGCGTACATATTAAAGAGTCTTCATCACTCGATAGTGACATCAGTCGAAAGAAGATCGTTCAGAAAAATAGATAGCGCAGTTCCACATCAACATCGAATTTGTAATCCACACCACAAATACAGTCCAGTGACAGAACAGAACCTAGACGAAACAGTTTCAAGTCGGCTCGCAATAGTTTATTATGCTTGGTAATGTTAAGCATCAGGGCCGGGCTAAATTGAATTGCCTTCTCGTTACTCACCTTTGCGTGCTTTTGTGGCGAAGATAATTTCGTAATGATATGCGCGGTATGACGAGAGCGTAAAGCTTTTCCGGTCTCGCGGTCGCGTATTTTTCCACAGAATGACGAGGAAAAAAAGTGTTGGCTCAAAAGACCAGCGAACGAGGCTGCGCGCTTTCCCATTAGGCGCCACCCTGATGAGCTAAAATATTCAGGAGTGTCACAGAAGGCAAGGTGGAGTTAGAAGACAGCTCCAAGGACGGGACTTGCACTCCCTGATTTCATTTGCATAAGTGCTCCCCCCTTGCAAGTCTTATCGACAAAATGTTACATTTCCAACGTCTCTAAGCCGGGAAAATATCGTTCAGCGAGCTGCTGCGGCGGGATAATGAAAAATAACGGAGCGGAATCATCTCGCATATGAGCATCGAATGTGACACGTTCTTTGTAGAACTCGGCATTACGACGGCACTGCATGGAACAGAGAAGTCAGCATTACGATGGTGCTTTCTAGAATACAGAAGAGCATAGGCCACATAGTGAAACTGGAGCTGGGTGCCTATACTCCATGTCCATTTGAATGATGGAATAAAAATACCACATCATACCTAGCAAGACCCCCATGGCAGGCTCACCCCAATGGCCCCTGACTAGGCTTATTCATTGCAGAGATAACAATGCATATAAATAATGATTTCCACTTCGGGGTTGTTTGTTCGTAGGTACAAGATCTGTGGATCATTGCCCAACCATCTGGACGACAAAGAGGGCCTCGAGGACGAAGATCCAAGGGAGAACAATAACGTGATATCGGACACTCTGGTTGGAAATCTCGGTGGCACGTTACCCCACAAGAAGCGGGCATTGGGGGTTCACTTTTCCGACACTGGTCCAACAGGCACGTTGGATCTCGTCAAGCATCGATCCCAGGACTCTCTCGAAGGCGATCCTTGGAGGTATGTATTTTAACTACGAAGAAACGGCAAACTCGCCCATCGATCAATAAGCAGCCAAACATGTTCCCACATCACATCACAATCGTCACAGCCTCCAATTCTTCCGTGTCCAACTTGTATTGCTTTTTCGCCCTGAATTCATAACTGCGCGAATGGAGAGAATCGACGTCAATAAACCCTTTTTGCGTCGTAAAATCGAACGCAGGTATCAGGACGGTGTCGATTTGGACTTGGTGAGATGCAAGCACGGCAACTTCGATTTGGTGCGGAAGAATCAGGGCATTGATAGCGTGGATGGTGACTCGTCGGGGCGACGTTACGGCACGACGGGGCGTACATCCGACGCCAGGTGTCATCGCGGTGCCGATCTGGATCTTGTCGGTACGTTACCAAAGAGAAGACCCGGCGATTCGAAGGGTGCAGTGCTCAGACAGAATCGATCGATCGATCGCATCGACGGTGATCTGCTGATGAAAGTCGCGCACAAACCGGACTGCGAATTGATGAAGCATCGCCAGTCGGATCGCGTCGTAGATCTCAAGCTGAGCAGGCTGATGAGTGGCGAGCCACAGGATCAGGGATACGCCTCGGAACGTTCGCCTGAGGATGAGCATCCACCGTCGTTGCCAGGACAACACTTTCCAAATGTAACTCCCGGTAAGTGCGCGAAAACTTTTTCCCCTCTGGACCTGTCTCGTTGGGCGCTTTTTTTATACCGACAATCCATCGCGATGAAACATCAATGTATGTGTAGGTCTGACGACTGGTTCTGTTGGGCTCGTGTGTTTCAATGAAGCAACAAAGTTGCCAGACCGCGATCATCGTTCGTAACATGCCGTTGAGTCACGTAAGGGAGTGTATCGTTTGTTTCTCTCGTCCTGGATAAAATACCAGTTTCAGGGCACGTTCCAGTCTCGTGTCCAACTCCATCCCCTTTGCCTTCTGATCCGCTGGCCAATACCCAAAAACTCCCTGCACTGTTTATTTCAGCTGCGAGTGTTTCCATTCCCGTTTGGACCTCGAAGTTTTGGACGATGTAGGCTTTAATGAGTATTGCCGACAATACTGGAAGTCTTTGCTCCTTGGCTTTCTTGATTTTGTGCGATACATAATGAAGGGTTGACGGTGAATTGACTATCGCGGTGTTCCGCGAGTTCAGATTAAAACTGCTGCATCTGCCTTATCTCCTGGTGGATATATTTAGGCCAAAGGCTTCGCGCGACTTCTCGCCTTCTCTTTAAGGGGGGAGATACCTGTAGGCGAGGAAAAAATTGCTGACTTTCATAATTAAAAAAAAAATGTCTTCACTATTGTTGAGACTTAGGGTTTTTTCATTATCATTACTACTTCCGGCTGTTACATGGTATTCTTTTTATTTTCAATTAATCTTTAAAAATGGCGGAGGTATGGCACGGTCTTCTGAACGGGTTGCGGCGGATATTGTCTGGCGGCGTGACATGTAGCGTCGTCGGGATTAATCTGAAAAAAGCTAATGAAATGTTTTCTTTCATCGACACTCACACGCAGAATATGAACCAAGAAAAAGAGAGAAATGTTGAAAATTGATTAAATGGTACGCTTTGAAACAGGAAGATTGAATTTTCCACAAAATTGGTTTACAGTTTGCGATAAAAACAAACTTTTTTTTAATTTTCAAAAACACGCAGGCTCATGTTTTAGACAATACAAATTTAGAAGATTTAGAATACCGTTTCAAGCCTCCGCCACTTTTAAAGATTAATAAAAACATCATCTAACAGCCAAAAGTAGTAGTAAAACACACCCTGAGTCGAAAAAATGGTGAAGAAATATTTCCTTTAAAAAAAAAATAATAAAAATCAGCAAATTTTTTTCCTCACCTAAAGGTACCTCCTCCCTTAATTAAATATCGTGAAAGAGTAAACGCGAAGCCGTGGCTGCGGCATGTCAAGGACTTCAACAGCCAGCTGCCTTTTCCACAACGCAGGGTGATTTTAAACACCCGGAAGTAGAAATGCTGGAAGTTCTCGAAGAACGCTTTCCGGTGCAATTTATTATAAAAAAAAGGCACGATTTGTAGAGGGGTTGTGTACCTGCGACACGTTAGAGATGCTATATTTTTTTCTCTCTCTCTCTCTCTTTCTCCCTCTCTCCTCCGTCACGTCGAAACAGCAAAGTGGGGCTCGATGTCGCACCACGTGCGACCAGATCTAGGATTATACTCGAATGATTTACGCCGGCAGAACGACTCGTCGCCACATCTCTGTCTCACGGTGCTAATTACCCGGAGTGGAAGTCACGAGACACTAGCGATGTTACCCGCTGGGCTTCCGCTATCCTCTTGCAGCTTCCGGCAAATTTAATGTGCTTCAACATTGCTGGTCTTACCAGTGTCGTTACCCCGTGTAGCTCCAACCTTACCATTCTCTCTTTCCCTCTTTCAAACGACTTTGCTCCATTCCCCGTGCGCCTTTTCCATTCAAAACGTCTCGCTGTGTGGCGCACAAAAGCCACCCTTCCCTTTTATTTCGTCGTCGTTCAAGCTCTCGCATCTCTGGCTCGTGAAAAACAGCATAATGTCCCTCCATCAGCATGGCGTTTTTATCCATCCTCCCATTTGCCACTTTCCCGCGATGAATCCAGCAACGACAGCGGCAGTGTGCCACAGCTGTTCCGCAATTTGAAACGTCAAGAGACACTAACCATCTTGCCAGCGTCGTGCACACTCCGTTGAAGATGAAGAAACCATCACCGAGCTTTGTACAATCTGAGCAACAACACTCGGCCAAGGATAATTATAATTGCGCACGGTGCCTATGCAAAGTCTGGCTGAGCTCCGGAGGGCTAGCAGAAAACGGACTATCGTTCAAGCTCCCTAAAGTCTTCATGCTGGGACAGAGAAGAAGCGGGAAGACAAAGTCGTTAATCGGATTCTCCTTCGTGGCCAGGTTGATGCGATATGATAGAGTGGAAAGTGGTCGATTAAAAATGGACCCGGATGCAGTATATGCCTCGAGCATCAAATGAGGAGCTGAGTTGGAGGTTTTGAAAAGATTCTAGCAACCTCTCCGTGACGTCATAGAAGCTAGTTGTCATAGGACATTGGCCGCAGGCTACGACCAATCAAACATTGCTGCTCAAGCATGGCAGCTCGAACGTCCCATCTCATTGGCCATGGTGATGAGAGTTACGCCACCCACTGGCCTCAGCTCAGCACCACATTCTTCCATAGACTCCCTACGGATGTCTCGTTCCACCGTTGACCGTTTTCTTCGGCATTGCTTTTTCCGCACCAGTGATCCGTTATCACAGAGACGATCCGTTGTGGAATGAACTTTTCTTATCAGCCCTCCGGCACATTATCATTTGCATAGCGCAAGTCCTTTGCTCCGGCAGGGCTCGTCGAAGCGAAACCGAAAACGCCTCCACGATTCTGCAAACGGAACGAAAGAGAATGGACTGCTTCATAGCTCTGGAGATAATTACACCCGCGGTTAATTTTCCTGCCTTCGCGCTGCACGCTTCAGATTTTTGTGGCACTAACTGCGTATTTGACGATTCACATCTATTGCCCCACACGTCGTCGTCGCGGCGACCGTCGATTCATCACTAAAGTGAACAAGCCAACGTGCATTCCTGAGGATGGACGATTCGACGAGAACGGAACGCAACGAACTCGCCGTTGGTACACAACTGGCAAATCCAATTATTCGATGGCGTCAAACATTCGATACGTTTTAGCACCGGATTTTGGTTTCCAAAGTTCCAGCTTGTCGATCCCGTAACCCGGCTAACGAGTGCGCAAACGTGTAATTGCAAGTGAAACAAACCAAATGAGAACACCCACGCGCAAATATTAGTTTTGACAGATTCCGTCCTTCGCGTTTATTCAGAGAACACCTCCATGGAAACAACAGTGCCAGCTTTGATCAATGAGTGAATCATCTCGTTGTACGTAGCCTTTTTTCGAAAAATAAAACATTCACAACATGGCGGGCCTTCAAAGAAAAGTGCAATTTTGGCGGAATTTTTATTTATATCCGCCCGCTTAAAAAAACTAAATAAGAAAAAAGGCTACGTAAAACGATAGCTACTGAAATTACGGAAATATTGTTTTTTTTTTTAAATTGTAAATCGGACAATTTTAGCTAGAGTTATGATTCGGGCCAGGTCGATAAAAGTCGTTTCGAAAAAAAACGCGATTAAAAATTTTAGTATACGTAAATCGTTGCGCTATCTGCTCTTACTGAATCGTCTGTAACTTGGTAAATTTTCAATAGGGTAAGAGTGGGATATATGCCCAATTTTTTGACGAAAAGCTATATTTTTGAAACAATAAACGTTATGTAAAGGATTTTAATAGTTATTGATACAATCGTCCTGGATCTTTGAAATGGCAAATAAAAAGCAAGCGGTTGTGCTACTTACATAAGAAAAAAAGATCATTTCTTAAGGGGCCAGTTCACTTTGGAGCCACGAAAAAAGGTTATTGTTGCGATTTTTTTGTTGAGGATTTTATAAAAGATATAAATATGAAGGTTGTTGGGCTTAATAAATAAAGTCTTGAAATACATTTAAACAGAATTTATTCATTTTTATTCATTTTTAAGTACAAAAACTATAGTTTACCATAACGCCTCAAAAATAGGTTGGCTAGGTAGCTCCATCACAACTCGGCAACGACTTGACTGAAACGAAAAAATCAAAGTCCATTAGATTCAGTATGACACCAGCTACAAAATGACCCTCGAATATAATGTTTTATCAAAAAATGAAAAAAATGGCAGATGAACAACGAAGAAAGTTTGAAAAAACGCGGTTTTTCGCAGTTTTTCGCAAAAAAACGAGTAAAAATCAACATTTTTAAACCATCGAGGGTCATCTTGTTGCGAATCATGTTTACAATATGTGGTTTAAATTTCAAGAGAATCGGTTTATTAGTTTTAGAGATACGATGGAGCTAGATTTTGAAATCGTTGTTTCGAGAAAAACGACGTTACGAAATACCTTCTGATTGCTCATCATCGTCGATTTCTTCAAGTCTTGCTTTCGATTTTTTGAAATTTTCAAAGTGACCTGGCCCCTAAAGAGGTCTTCTCATTTTAGACGCTAAAAAGGCTATTTTCATGATTTTTTTTTATGGTTTTATATTATAGATATTGATATAAAAGTTGTTACACTTAATAAATATACACTTTCGAAATACATTTAAACATTGTTTTTCATGTATTTATGTAACCCAAACAAACTTTAATCGCGTTTTTCTCGAAACAACGTTTTTCCACGGCTTGTTGATAAAATCTTCGAAACTACTAAACCGATCCTTAAGAAGTTTTAACCACATATTCTTTACAACTATAGCTATAGCGCATATCAAGGACTTTTTTAAATTTTGATATTTACTATTTTTTTGCCAAAAACGGTGAAAAAAAACCTTTTTTTGAGAGGACCCCTTAAGCCTATATGAAAGCGGATAGTTGTATGATCCTTGGAGCGTCGTAAAAAAATCTGCGTATACGGTACCCACTGGCGTTTCTTCAAAAATCATCTAAAAAAAACCCAAAAAGATTATTAAGTTAGATACTATAATCTAGTACTTGTCATAGCTGATTTTGAAAATATCGATTTATGACAAAATGGCGGACGTTTGAACATAAATAGTAATTTTTGGGCCAAAAATTAGTTATTATTTTGCCTATAAAACAAAAACTAGGTACGGAAAAAAAATCCTATGACAAGTACTAGATAATCGTGTATAGAATAACCACAAAAAACCTCAAGGCAATCGGTTCATTGGTTTTCGAGAAATTTTGGGTACCGATTTGAGAAACTTGGTTTTGGGAAAAACGCGTTTGAAAATGTGGGAATGAATAAATCATGAGATATGTCAACTTACATGGAATCATCGATACCAGGCCCATAGTGTAGGTCTTCTACGATCGACGGAATGTTCATGGCTTCTAAATCCTCGACCTCGACCATCTAGGTGTATATCCCCCGCTAATGCTGTAGTAACCAGACAAAAAAAATAAATATCCACTTTACTCACCTCACGAAATAAAATGTTTTGACAAAATATTAGTTTTGACAGATTCCGTCCTTCTCGTTTATTCAGACGAGAACTCCACGGAAACAACAGCAGTGGCTTTGATCAATGAGTGAATCAGTGAGATAATTGGTCTCGTGTGTCAGCAAATTTCGATTTCGTTTTACATTTATGCATCGTCGCGTTCGAGCACGTTCCAATACAATCCAGAGAGACATTCATCATTGACAAATGTCACTAAACAATTGCGCAGCATGTTTCTTGCTACTCCACTGACCTAATCTCGTCCCAATTAGACTCAATGCTCTCCTGACGCGAACCTCAGCTGTTTTCTTTGAATTTGTTTCTCATTCACGGCTCGTCCTGTACGAACAAATTGTTGACTATCCCTCATTCCGATACTTCGATGCTCAACACCCGCAAAAATATTCGACCCTCCGCTTTGGTTCATGCCACTGCGCTAAACAATTTTCGTATTTCGCACGATCACCTGCGATCATTCGTGCTATCGGAATATTGCCGCCATCCGACCTATATACAACCGCGAAGCATGCGTGAGAGTTATTTAATTCGCGGGAAATTCCATCGACACGATACCCACGAGGTTCCGAATGGATAAACCGCGCCGTATATTCATTACCGCGAGGGTAATTATTTTGCCAATTAAACTGAAAACAATATCGACGTTAACGAATATACATATCTATACGTGCAGATTCACTCGAACAATCGGGTTCATAGCAATGCTCACTCTGACGGCTCGAACTGACACTCTCGAGAAAAATTCACGATTAACTTTGCCATTCGCTCGTGTCAGAAACATTGTAATTCGCACGCCGTGCTGCTGAATAATACATCGTTCCGTTTATATCAAATTTCACGTTTAATTTATCGCGTACCGCGGAAACTGCATCGTACACGTACAAAAATAAATCACATCATCCGTATCACGCTATTGCTATGTTGAGGCATTATATACGTTTGGATGGACGGAAAACAAGGTTTTTTGGGAATCTGAAAAAAAAATCAACAAAACAACCCAAATGGTGTTTGAAGACGTTAGAACAAAATATATATATTTTTCTTATAATCTACATGACTTTTGCCAGCGAACTACACAGCATTATTACAGAATATCGCCTTTTGCAAATTTGACGAGATTTTGAAAAAAAAATCGCATTTTCGACGTAAAAAATGATTTTGATTTGTTTATCAAAAATGTAAATGTAAATGAATTGTTGAAATCGTGTGAACTTCGCTACAAAAGCTATCTGAGAAGTTACAGTTGACATTTGAAGTCACTCGGTTAAAAATTGTAGGAGCTACGAGACCGTCCGATTAAAAAAAAAAAGGTTTCAAGAAAAATGCGTTTAAAGTTCTACAACCATTTTTATTCGGACCATATACTTCTTGGGATGTTTCTACATAATTTGAGCCAACAAAAGAAATGATTCTTTTTTTTCGAAAGCATATAAGACCTCAAGGCGGGATATACATTTAGACAGGAAAAAAATAAGCAATATTGAGGAATTTTTTAAACTAAGAAATAATTATCCTACAATTATCAAACTTTAGGTATACTTTAATAGTATATTTAAGTATACAAAACAATTTTTTTTTAATTAATTCATCATCAAAATGACGGAACTGTGGCAGAGTCTGACAGCAAGGTCGCCGCGGGAGTTGCGAATCGGCGTACAGTCTAGCTTCCCGTAGACATTGATTTGCAAAAAAGTTCAAACATTTTTTCAGTTAAAACATGTATAGTTTCTATGTGACGGTTATTAAAATGAAGAAAATGTAAATTTAAGAAAATGGCACGCATTTACAAAAAAAAATCAATATTTCACGCAACATTTCTGTAAAATGTGGATTAAAAAAGTAGTGTTTTTTCCAATTTTTCAAAAACAATTCTCGTCAAGTAGAAGGTACCAATGTTATCAATATTTCTACCAAGTTTCAACTCAATCGGCATAATAGTTTTTGAGTAGTCCTGCACGCCAATTTCGATAATGCAGTTTTGAGAAAAACGCGTTTGAAGTTCACACCCGCTCCGAGCGGCGAGGCACAGCGTTGACGGGCTGTAACGTTTGAAGTTTTTGAATTTCGCTTTGAAACTTTAGGCAAATATTCTACATATATAGTTCTATCGTTTAAAGAAGAAAAAAAAAGAAATCGATTTTCTTTTCGTTGTAGATGTATATCCCGCCTTAAGGCCTGATAAGTTTTTGATTACAACGCAGCATGGATTGGAATTAGTCCGATCAGCTGGCACTCTCGTTCGGTTTTCGCATATCCTCATCCCTGTTGGCTAACTAGCGATCAATACTCCAGAAATTGGAAGAAAAGTTGACGAAAATGACAACGAAAAATGATAAAACGAAACGTACTTGCATCGGTGATGATTGACAGCGGCCAGCTGATTCGCGGGAACCGATGTAATTAGACACAAGCGAGGCTTTGCAATAACGACTAGGAAGCAATTCCGATCTTAAGCAAAAGCGAAGCAAAACACCCTGGACGCGGTTCTTCCAGCCAATATCCCCTCCAACCAATTGCATACCACGGGAAATCTTGTTCGGCTCAGGGAAATGAAAGGACAACAAAAATACGCGGTGGATAATGCCCAGAGCTTCGGAATGTAGATTGGGGGACACTGTGAGGAAAATCCGGTACGAGGGAATCCAGGCGTCAGTGGATTCTCGTTATTATGGAAATTTGAGGAACCCAAGAGCATGCTGGGGACAAATAGAAAGAGAGAGAGAGAGAGAGAGAGAGAGAGAGAGAGAGAGAGAGAGAGAGAGAGAGAGAGAGAGAGAAAGAGAGAGATACTCGAAGCTGAAAGCGAGAGTCGTCCATGCTGGAAAAGTGCAATATGCAAATTCAACAGTTGACGGAATTAAAGAGGGCTTTATATGTGTGAGAGTTTGCGCGAGTGAGTTATCATCCTGGATAAGTTGCAGGCTTCGATGTACGTGCGTCCGATAATAAGCGGCATGGAAAGTTGCGAACGCGAGATAATCGGGATTAGATAGGTTGAACGAGTTACGATTATGACGAGCCCGATTATGACTATTGCATAAAATATATATTCAGGAACGCCCTTAAGGCGGGAGTCTGAATTATAAGGTCCAAGAAGCGTTTTGTCGGGTTTTTTTTTCAGGAGGGAAAAAAACAAGTGAGCCCAGTAAACATTGAGGTATCTTTCCATGTATATTTGAAAGGTATAAAAAAAATTCAACATGGAACAACGAGTGAAATCGTAATTCTTGACTGAACCAAATAAACCAATAAAATGTTCAACTGTCATATTTTTATCCTGATTGAATTAAGAAAAAGCTGAACAAATCGTGAAATTATTACATTTCTCAAGTTGGAAAAACAATGTAGTTAAAAAAAACACTTTAACGTGCTATAAAAATTATTCAAAAATACTTTTGCAACGACTCTTTTAATTTACTTTAAAGAGATTTTCATACTGAAGAAAATGAACTTTAGTTTGATTCAATAGGTCGTTTAGTTTTTTTGCTATCACGTCACTCTGGAAAAATCGTGAGAATGAAAACTGGAGAAAACGCGTTTCAAAGTTTTTAATAGGCAGAAATATCAATATCAAATATCAATCGCTTCTCGGCATTGGCCTTGTATCTTCAAAAGTATTTACAATTGGCCTCTGTAAATTTGTAAATATATTCTTGGATAGTTTATCTATCGATTTAAACAATTTAAAAAAAAACGATTTTTCGGACCATCTAATTCAGGCTGCCGTCTTAAGGCAGTATTCTACTTTAGGGGCTTAAATTTCGGGCTTGATGAAAAAATTGCAAAATATATTTTCAGCATCTATTTTTTACTGTCTTCTGTAGATGTTTCAAGAACGTACAAAAAAAATTGTGCAAAAAAAAATTGATTGAAAAATGTATGGCCCTTTAAATATGACCGTAAAAAGGATTGGGGCGGTTGACATGATTTCAAAGCTCCCATCAATCTGAATCAGAAATGAAACCAATTTTCTTGATCAATAAGAATGTCAATATGGGAGGTACCAAAGAGAAAAAAAAATTTCAATGGTGACTGAATTGTTATCTAAGGCTGTATGTAAGGCTGCTGTAAGGCAGTCTGGTCTAGAGCGAGATTTTTTACGTCATTTTTGGGTGGGAATAACTTTTATACCGTTGAAGTTGTCTTGATGAAATTTTACATATGTATTTATTGTTCCTTCAAGAATGTATCTACATTTTTTTAAAAATATTTTAAATATTTCCATGTAGTTTTTTATTTTTTTACAACATAGTCCGCCGAAAACCGCCTCAATCGGCGCCCACCCTGGGTGATGTATGCATCTGAAAAAAAATATATTCTCAATCTGAATGAGTATTCTGGGCACTGGTAGCACAATTAGTACTTAAAAAAATGTTGTTACAAAATGGTGGCCTGTTAAACTTTGATTAACGATATTTAATACATTTTCGGTTATTCGACGAGTTATAAAATGTGGGCAAAATTATTGTTCGACTCAATTCTGCTTCCAGTCCTCAGAAAGAGGCTACCGAAGGTATGTGCAAAAATTGAGCTCGATCGGTCAATTAGTTATCGAGATATCGTGGGCGCCGATTTGAAAAATATAGTTCTGAGATAAACGCGTTCAAAGTTTTGATACCGTTAGATGAGGTTTGCGCGCGGCTTGCTTATAATTTCTATTACTCCGCTAATTTTTAAAATATCAATAAACGGTTTTCATGAGCGTATTAAGAAAGGTCTAAGGAATAATAAAATGAAGAAAAAAAATCGATGTTGTCAAATTTCTAGACCAGACTACTGCCTTAAGTTCGAAAAAGTTAATGGCTGATTTTGCCATGATGATCATCTTTGACCGATATATAAACAGGGTTGCGAAATTTGTAATGAAAATGTAATGCATTATTCATTACTTTTTTAATATGATTATTAATTTGATATTGATTGATTGATATTAAATGAAAAAATATTTCATTACCCATTACATTGGATTTTGTAATGTAAAAAAATACCATTACCCATTACCTTACATTTTGTAATGTAAAAAATGTCCATTTCTCATTACATTGGATTTTGTAATGTAAAAAATTCCATTACCCATTACAGTGGATTTTGTAATGTAAAAAATTCCATTACTCATTACTTTATATTTTGTAATGTAAAAAAATTCCATTACTCATTACATTACATTTGTAATGTAAAAAAATTCCATTACTCATTACATTACATTTTGCAATGTAAAAAATTCCATTACTCATTACATTGGATTTTGTAATGTAAAAAAAATCCCCTATACATAACATTGTAATGAGTAATGGAAATTTTTTACATTACAAAATGTACAGTAATGGGTAATGGAAATTTTTACATTGCGAAATCAAATGTAATGAGTTATGGACATTTTTTACATTACAAAATGTAAAGTAATGGGTAATGAAAACGGTAACGCATTACAAAAAGTAATGCATTATTTGCAACACTGCATATAAATGCGCTTACATTTATCTAAAGATGGTATTGAATCCATTAGCGTTAATATAATATTGACTACGAGGACGGTCCTCGAAGTCGAATGGCTCCAAAATTATCCTGCCCCATATATATATATATATATATATATATATATATATATATATATATATATATATATATATATATATACACACACACACACACACACACACACACACACACACACACACACACACACACACACACACACACACACACACACACACATACACACACACACACACACACACACACACACACACACACACACACACACACACACACACACACACACACACACACACACACACACACATGCACACAATATATGTATGTGCAAGTATGATTAAGTTCGGAGCAAAACTGTCTTTCGGATGCAATGTTCAGCCGAGTCACCTATATGAAACAGAGTCACAGCTGTCGCCTCCGCTTAGTCGTTCCGTGAATATCACCCCGAGCTCACTCTTGTCGCACCAACCTCGGGAAAACAATTTTTACCACTAAGGGGTCGTTATACAAGCGCGTCAGCTACTGCTCTCGGTTTGATTTTTCACCCCATTTTTTTGCACCTACCCTCGTCAAGCTTCCTGCTCCACTTTCTCATGAAAATGGCTTTGTTCTCGGGTGATTATTTGTCTCTGCGGGTTCTCTCACATCGGTAGTTTCGAAATATTTGCCGGAAGAGTACACGCGTATGTACGCATAGCAAATAGACAAATGAGGGTGCGCGAGTTGCTCGAAACCCAAAGGGTTCTCTACATTTTGTGGAGAAACTAGAGTGATACTGGGTTTTTTGCTTCCGAGGGCTTCTTCGGAGACATTTCTGTTGGATTACTCGCTTGGTTTTTTGCACTGTAGACTCTAAAGGGTAGTTCACACGAATAAAGGTCGTTTTTGCCTATTTTTTTTACTAGATTATTTATTTGGGATTTCGAATAAAGGTATTTTATTAAGCACACATTGAACTTATTTCGTATGAATTTTCATTTGAACAAATAAAAAACTAATAACGTTATTGAAGTAAAATAGTCCTCTAGAAAAAAAACAATGTTAAATCGTTGTAAGTAGCGTTTTTCGACAAAAGAAATTCACACTCTGGCGGGCCTCGAAAGAAGAGTGTAATTTCTGCGGATTTTTTACTTATACCCGCCCGCTTAAAAAAGTAAATTGAAAAAATCACGGCTGTTGACGCAACAGAGCGTTAGGTCATATTAGCCAAGAGCGGGTAGGGAGTGATGGGGAAGTGTTCTATTGGGAAGGGCAACACGTGAAAATCTGCAAGGCACTATATGCACGTATGCGTATACTTTCCTTCAATCCATGTTGAATTACCCATACAAATAAGTAAATGACAGTACGTGAATTGTAAATTCGTCTACACTGATTGTCAGATGAAAGGCATGTTCATGTTGAAGTCCATGTACTACCTATATTCGTCCTCACTGAGACAAAACCAAACAGACCAAAAACAACCATCATCAGAAGATAGTACAATGGAACTAACAGTAATCATACTGCATTGACAGGGCAATTAAATAATATGGCCAATACAAAACTGCTCTATCATGCATCTGCCAGTAAACTGCTGTTAATTTACCCATGCTATCTTTAGGTATAGGTGTTCTTTTGTCAATACCATGGACGTCTCAGTCTGTGTATACGTTATTGCTGGCAATTGGCCGAACGTGATTTTCCATGAAAAACGATTCGCTACCTTGCGACGTTCCCATTAAATGTTTTCCTGCGGCTCTTGGATATAAACGCAATATATATATATATATATATATATATATATATATATATATATATATATATATATATATATATATATATATATATATATATATATATATACACATATATATATATGTCGTTCGAGGGCACGCGGAACTGTGAAATTACTCGTCGTCGTCGTTGGCGGCGTTGTGACACTAAAAACCAGAGAATCATGAACCCGAGGACGAGGAGGAGTGAGCGAGCACGGTACGGAATTACTTTGAGTGCACGTCTACTCGCTGGAGCACGTTAAATGGTTACGTTTGGTTGTAAAACGCGTTGAGGAGAAGGGAACGTGTTACAACTCTGTCCGTTCGTGTCGTCGTCTCCAACCTTCTCTTCGTCGTCCTTATTCGAAAGCATTTTTCCCGCAGGACTGGTATGTACGTCGCGTAGAAAATAAAGTCCACACGTGCATCTCTCGGTTGTGTAATGATGAAGAGGGAAACAAACGATGCGAATGGAGAAAGAGAGCGGCCAATTAACTTTGGGTAAAAAATGTTATGTACGCGCAAAGATTGACCAGCAGCCTTTAGAAATCCTCTAGAACTGCGTCCTTTGTGTCTTATGTCATTGCCACCATCCCAATCTCAATTGAATCCGTTTGGGTTGGTTTGAGCTTTCAGTCAACTTTCCAGTTTCTTTTTGTCGTCCATCGGAGACTTCTGGTGGAACAAACCCGAACAAACTCAATGATGAACTCTTACATGAGCTAATGATGTTTTTCACAGGTAGGGTAGAGTGGGTACGGTTGATACGATTCTGCTTCTATGGTCCGTAGCGTCGCCATTATATGACCAAACTTTGAAGGCGCCAAACTTATCAGTAATACTCCTGTTTTCCGATTGGGGTAGAATATCCATAAGTCGAATTTCCATAACCGAATATCCATAAGTACGAAAATTCATAAGTCGAATATCCATAAGTGAGTATAGAGTAGAAATGAGTGCCAGAAATGGCGGGAGGTAAAGGGAAAGTGAGTATAGGGGGAACCCAAACAAACTCACTTATCTCTTACTCACTACCTTCCGCCATTTCTGGCACTCATTTCTACTCTAAACTCACTTAGGAATATTCGACTTATGGATATTCGATTTATGGATATTCGACTTATGGATATTCGACTTATGTATATTCATACTTATGGATATTCGTACTTATGGATATCCGTACTTATGGATATTCGTACTTATGGATATTCGACTTATGGACATTCACTTATGGATATTCGACGACAGTGTCTTTTCCGATGATTCAGGTGGAATGTTAATATTCTTCGTGGTATTTGTCTCTTGGCAGCCGGAAAATCAAACAAAAAATAATGTGTTACAAATTTACTCACAAAAATTGTTTCAACCATACCGACTGCCCTTTTTAGTCTAAAATAATTCACAGTATCGAAGCCATCGATTTTACTCCAATATTAATTGTGATTTTTCAACTGTTAGGCTCCCATTTCTTAGCATGATACAACTCAATACTCTACATCTACTATCAACAGAGTAGTTGGAAAAAAATTCGGATCAAAATACTTACTTTTTCTTGCCAAAACACAATAGGACCATCTATACGCAGCTATAATAGTCCAGTAAAATGACGAACGTAGGCACTTTTTAGATATAAATACGAAAAATTGATCTAAGGGTAACTGGATGACGCTGAATCATATAGCGATAATAATTTTGCAATTAAGCCCCGAGAATTTGTTTTATAATTCTAAAAAACCGTTTAATTCGGAACCTAATAATTTTATCGAAAAACATGTTAAACAAAAGTTGTTTAGGACATAAAAGTACGTAAAAAAGTATTGAACGTTCGTTTTTGTATCTCCAAAAATGAGGAAGAAAAAAACGAGTGAAAATTTGTTTGGAAGACGAAATCGCTTTACAGCCGAAGCACCACTGGGAGTGTAAGGGACTCAAGATAGTCGTTGGAGCGCGTTGCGCGCATGCGTGGCGCAACGATAAGACGAACCTCCCGTGAGAGCGAACGGCATAGCCATATAGTGCGTCTCTGTCTGGCAGTGATGCTCAACCAGTAATTTTGTCAATGCTCAGTCGTCATTTTCAATACTTTTATAATAAACAAAAATAAAAAAATCTCTGGAAAGTCAGATTAACTCTTACTAAAGCAACATGTATCCAAAAACCCGAGGCATATACGAATTTGTTATTTTTTTAACCCCCCCCCCCCCCCCCCAGTAGAACCGTTTTTCGTTTTTACTCCCTTATTTTGGAAGATACGAAGATGAACGTGTAACACTTTTTTACGTACTTTAATGTCTCAAACAACTGTTGTTTGACATATTTTTCGATCCACTTATCAGGTTCCGGATTAAACAGTTTTTAAACGATTTGAAATGTTCAAAAACATTTTCTCGTGGGTTGATTGCAATATTATTATCACCATTCGATTCAGCGACATCCAATTACCCTTTGATCAATTTTGCGTATTTATATTTAAAAAGTGCTTACTTTCATGCTTATTACCTGGACTACAACGCGCTTTCACTGGGACAACACTGGGGGAAACACGGTTCGATGCGCAAGCCGCTTCTTTTCCTTCTTGCACTCTTCACACTACGGCTACCATATTAGGCGTTATTCTCCCTGTTTCAACCCCCCCCCCCCCCCCCCCCCCATTACAACCGTACCCAGTCTACCCTACTTCATTTTTTTTCAATTCCGTGACGACGAACGCACTTTGAAAATCATTTACAAAAAGAAACACGCGGTAACGGAGCACCTCGAACATGCCTTCATCCCAGTGGTAAGACATTCGTGTTCAACATCGGCAAAGTTTTGTTCGAGACTGACATACACTAATGGTCCTTTTGACAAACGGTATTTCCCTATTCCCTTCCCAGCGCTCTACTATTGGCTCTTTTAATAAATTCCCATTAGATCCTTATCATCGTCGAGTTTGTCCGGGAGTTTGGTCGTTGTCATACCTTATGCCGTGCGCGGGGTCAGAGGAGCATGCCGCGTTAATCTCGAAAGCTCGCTTGGTGGATTTAACCGACGGGCTAAAGAGGGCCAGCGCAAACGCCGCACTCACACGACCGAAATTTTGCTGGGAACATTCTTACTCAAAGGATATATATATAGCCTTTGCTATACATATATACGTATATGTATATATACAGGGTGTCCCTCTTATTTCTGCCTCTCGAAATAACTCGGTAATTATCGACGTCACAAAAAAATGTTCCGGACAAAAGTTGCACGGTGTAAAGGGGGCCGTCAAATGCGACCAATTTTTTTTATTTCTGGAATGGTACTTTTTTTCAACCATCTTGCGGAGCACCTTAAGCCGCGTAAAAAACATTAGGGGGTTAGAGTCGTTCAAGGTCATTCAAGGTCACCTATTGAAATGAAATACAAATCTAAATATCTCGGATCACTACCAAATATTTGGTAGTGATCCGAGATTTGAGATTTGTATCATCGATACTGACCTTGCATGACCTTGAACGACTTTGAAGCCCTGATGTTTTTATGCGGCTTGAGGTGCTCCACAAGATGGTTGAAAAAAAATGGACCATTCCATTTTTAAAATTAGAGATGACCTTCAGTATGCATTAGCGCCTTCACCGAAATAAAAAAAAAGTGGTCGCATTTGATGGCTCCCTTCACATCGTACAACTTTTGTCAGGAACATTGCTTGTGACGTCGATAATTACCGACTTCTTTGGGGTTGCAGAGATAAGAGGGACACCCTGTATATATATATATATATATATATATATATATATATATATATATATATATATATATATATATATATATATATATATATATCTATATATATATATATATATAGCGACTTTCGGCTCGTGTTGCGACCACGTCGTTTCGCCCAGGATGATAACGAGCCCGTTGATGGTTACTTGTATAACTTCTTCGTGTATGTGTGTCCTACCCATTTGCAATTCCGTGCATTTTCTCGAACGAGCATAATCGGCAAGACTGTGCGGAAACTTGCACGCGCGTGCCATAGTGGGCGACACTACAAGAGGGCAACGCTATTAAACGTTATTTTAAGGCTATTTATTTTTCCCTCTCTCTCCCTCTCGCTCTTTGCGGCTACTGGGATGACTAATTATACGTCTGAGCTGTCAAGTCGCTGCGGGCTTAACAAATTGTCGACCATTATGCGCCATGAAAATAATTGAAACCATGTTTGTGTAACGATCTTTTACACAAAGGCGAATCGGAGCGATTTGAGTCGATGTACTATTGGAGGAAAACAAAATTCGATAGTTTCTTAGCGTTGTAGTATGCCATTCATCCTTTCACTTTCATCCTACACTTGCGACTTCACTATTCTCAGATCCGAGAGGCAGTATTGTGGTCTGGAAGTTTGAGAAAATGGTTATTTTTAATGTGATTTTTATATTCTACAGACCTTTCTGAATACGTATGTGAAAACCTTTTAACGATACTCATAAAATTAGCCGCGTTATAAAGGGGGTCTCAAAATGACCTGACATTTTAAATTGCTCGCCATTTTTTTGGTGGCGAACATAGAGTACCAATCTTTGACAACTGGTATTGGGAAGTATTGAGGTTTAGTCATGGAGAATTATACGATCGGGCAACGCGTAGAAATTTTGATTTGCTGCATTGTTACTGCCTAGTTATTGGCAGACGAAGTTTCGTGATCGTGCCACGGCGATGTGAAGTGGTCACCAAGATCGTGCGATTTGACGCCATTGGACTTCTTTGTTTGGGGTTTTCTGAAAGGAAAAGTGCATGCCAATAATTCACATACCATTTCGAAGCTCAAGGAAGAAATTGGACGCACCATTAAGGGGTCTTCTCACTTTAGACGCTGAAAAGGCTATTTTCATGATTTTTTGACAGGTTTATATTATAGATATTGATATAAAAGTTGTTACACTTAATAAATACATTTGGAAAAATCATTTATTTAAGTCACTATTTGTAGACGAAAATGGTAGTTGAAAAAGTGTCCTAAAAAATTGTAGGTCTGCGCTGTTGATGGAATCTCGGAGATGGATCATCCGAAACAAAAAAATCAAACGGTTTTAGATTCAGTATGTTAATGGCTATAGCACATATACGATTTTTGATATATGCTAAAATAATAAAATGGCGGACATTTTATGCAAAAACAACGAAAAATGTGTTTTTCACCGTTTTTGGCCAAAAAAATAGTAAATATCAAAATAAAAAATAAAAATCCTTGATATGCGCTAGAGCTATAGTTGTTATAAATTATAAACAAGCCATCGAAAAACATTGTTTCGAGAACAACGCGTTTAAAGTTTGTTCGAGTTTCATGTGGGATCGACAAAATGCATATGTTCAAGTTGACAATTTTAAGAAGCGAAACGATTTATTAACACAAAAAATCCTGTGTCGGTAACCAGAGGAGCGACTGGACAAAAGAAGCGAGCGAGAAAAAACAAACTGACCAGTCAGTCGAAAAAGGAGAGTTGAACGACGAACACCACAAGCGAATACATTCCAAAATTCCCTTTTTTCTTTTGCTTTGTTATTAAACTGTTCGACATTAACATAAAACGCATATCCATAATGAATATAAACCTTCCTCATCCCACCACTAAAATTCGACATATAGAAATACATGATTTTTTTTCGATGTATTTCGAAAGTGTTTTTATTAGGTGTAACAACTTTTATATCAATATCTATAATATAAACCTATACAAAAATACATGAAAATTGCATTTTTTAGCGTCTAAAGTGAGAAGACCCTTCAATGAAATAAGTCCGCAATTATGCCAAAATTTTATTGAAAATTTCGTCAGGAGAGTGAACGCATGCAAACACGGACTAGCGGGCCATTTATTGGATATTGGGTTCCACACAACCTCCATGTCTGTACCTTATATGAAGATAAAAATATTCGTAATTTTCAAATGAATAATACATTTTATTAATAAATTTAAATGTCAGGTCATTTTGAGACACCCTATAGAAGTTCGTGATATAGCAAAGTTTGAGCGCGTTTTTCTTGAAACTATGATTTTTCAAATCGGCAACCACGATATCTCAATAACCAATTGGTCAATTGAGCTCAGATTTGGCATGCACCTTCAGTAGATTGTTTTTCAACGTTGGTAGCAGAGTTGAGGAAAAATCTTTTTTTTTCTTCTATATAACTCGTAAAATGGTTAGAAAAAAAAGGAAAATTGATAATCAAAGTTTAGCATGCCACCATATTGTATTTCATTTGGCTAAATCCGGTACCAAACATGGGAACACTCATACAGATTAAGAATGTGCTTGCCTTTTTTTTCCGATTCATACAACGTCCACAACACTAGTCGCCAATTCGGGGCGTTTTCGACGCACCGTTGTAAACAAACCTAGAAAGGCACATGATAATAAATTTTATTTTTTTATATTTGTACATGTGCTTGAAGAATCAATAAACATGCGTAGAAAATTCAGAATCAAAACCGCAACGATTCAACAGTTATTTCATCCTCAAAATCATCTCCAAAACAGCACTCTAGACGACGATATTGCCGTAAGGGACTACATGTACCTAGGCACTCGAAAAAAAAATGCCCACATTTCGATTTTTTTCTAGAAAAGTTGGTGAAAAATCGCCACATGTTCTTTAACACAAAGGTACATATATTGAGAGCCTACAAAAAAATCACAAAAAATACTGAAAAACAACAAAAACATGGCCGCCGGCAGATGATAAATTTATTTTTGCGACGTTTGGCGGTGGACACCCTCCAGCTTGAACGGTCCATCTGAAATCTGAAAACCAAACGGGTTATTCAAGTTATCAACAAATACGAGTCGTTGACGATCGTTGATTTTTGATAATTTTTTTTTTTACAAAGTGGTGACGAATTGAATCTCGAGCATACAAAATCTGTGAAAATAAAGTTATAATTACGTAACTATTAAAAAGTGAAGACCGACTCTAAAAAAGTGAAATCGTCAACGACCTTTAAATGTTTCTCGTCGTATCTCCTGTAAATTTCGAAATAATCCACCAAGTAGTTCTCAAGATATCACGTCCACCGACTGTGAAAATAGTATCATTCTACTGGCGGCCATGTATTTGTTGTTTTTGTTTAAAAAATTAAGTATTTTTTTCACGAACCGTTTCCCAAGAAAAAAAAATCGGAGTTTTCATTTGCCATTTTTTCAGAAAATGGCGAATCCCGACAATTTTTCATGGCTACCCAGTTAATAAAATTAAAATTCCATTTGGTGGCCTTTATTCTACACATCTTCAAGTAACTTTACAAATTGCTTCACAAGATTTTGTGACATAATGACGGCGCGAAACGGTAAATGAAAAATGGTCAATCGCAGAGCAGCGCAGATCCGACCGTTCACAAAAATCGTCACAACTCGGCCAATTTTTGACATTTTTACAAACATTTTCTTCCTCTTTAAAGTCGATACCCTAAGCTATGAAACTATACAACTAAAAATCGTGATTCCCAAACCATATGCGAACCCTTTAACGCGTATTTATATTTTATACATGCTCAAAGTCCTGCAGAGCTTTACTCCGCACTTCGTCTACCACCACACTTCGCGAAGAAGACTACACCATACATATCCTGTATAGACTGCAAACTTGCGAGCTTTTCCGACGTGTGATTTATGCGGTGGTAATTCGCATAATCCCAAGGAACGGCGAATGCCCACCATCGTAAGAATAAAAACGACGCGAGCGAAAGACACACAGAGAGAAAGGGAGAACTCGATCAATGTATCGGAAAGTCCAATACTTTCCAAACAGAAAAAAAATGCAAAAAGCGTGGAAAAAAAGGAAACACCCAACGCTGCATCGCAAATTGAGTTAGGGGCTCTTATCGCGTTAGCGCTGGAGAACCGACGTAGTTTATAACGGAATGGAAAAAAAGAGGTATACGTTGCCCATAGGCAACAGCAAAAAATACAAAGTTTCGTACGAAACATTGTTGGATGTGTGTTTGTGTGCGTGTGAGTGTGGGGTGAAAAAAATATGTAGAAGCAAAATCTCGTTGTTTCGTCGATACCACTAGACTATACGTGACATATATATATATATATATATATATATATATATATATATATATATATGCATAAATGCACATATATAAGCCATAGACATTATACGCTCTCCTGCACGTTCCCAGCCCTCGTATTTTCTCGGCTCATCGTTTCCCGTTTACTCTCATATATACAATACGAAGAGGATTACCTGCCTCGAGAAGGAAAATTCTCCAGGGGGAAGTCTCCAAGGAATAACAAAAGACCAAAGACGGCCTCTTCGCCCGGTGAGAAAGGGATATATCGTGTAATTGTTCTGTCCCAGCGGATGTGTAAACTTCCTATGGTATACAGGCGAAAAACGGATGAGCGAGGCAAAAAATAGAACGATCGCAGTGTGCAATTATTACGACACGGGTTGTTCCACGCGAAAAATGCAGCTACCTTTGGACGAAGAAGTGTGTGGGTTTTTTCGTTTATTTTTTATTTTTGGAGGCAATCAATGACGGTGGATAGGGAAAGCGGACTTTTCCCAGAGTTCGAAAAGTTTAGGATCATTTAAAAAAATGTCGGATGAGTGGGCGCGTGAAAGAACACCGGAGGGAGAATGTTTAAATGAAGAATAAAAAATGTTGGGTAAAGTTCCAAAAAAACCTACCCTCCGATCGAGCTGAAATGTTGCATAAACCTTCTTTTTAATATTTTATGACAACCCGTAAAGGGATTTTTGGCGAAACGCATTAGCTCTTGAGTTTGGGTTTGTTTGTTTGGACAAAACGGAGTGCACGATAACATATACAGGGTGTCTCAGAACTGAATGTGTTCCCTGAAATGGGGGGTTGGGAGTGAAATTCTGAGTCGATTGATATAAGCATGTGTGGGTCTCAGATCAACCCCTAAATTATTATTAATTTTTAAAGGCGGGCCAATCAGGCGCCAGGCACTACAGCACGCGCGTATCGCTCACCGACGTACGCCGGCTCGTCGAGTCCACCTGATTGGCCCGCCTGTAAAAATTAATAATAATTCAGGGGTTGATCTGAGACCCACACATGCTTATATCAATCGACTCAGAATTTCACCCCCGACCCCCCGTTTCAGGATACGAATTCAGTTCTGGGACACCCTGTATAGGTATGGACGGAGACGTAGCAAATATAGACATAGTCGGCGCGCGTTAAAAAAAAAACTTTAAAATTCAATATCTCGAAAACTATTGCGAGTCGCCGAAAATCCCTTAAGGGGTTATCCTAAAACATCAAAAGGAAGGTTTGTGCAAAATTTCAGCTCGGTCGAAGGGAGGGTTCGGAACCTTACCCTTAAAAAAAACTTTAAAATTCAAGATCTCGAAAACTATTGCGAGTCGCCAAAAATCCCTTAAGGGGTTGTCTTAAAATATTAAAAAGAAAAGTTTGTGCAAAATTTCAGCTCGATCGGAGGGTGGGGGTTTTCGGAACCTTATACCAAATGTCGATTTGATGCGGAATTTCGTATATATGCGGAAAGGACATTTTGAACCTGTTAATCTTATATATCGATGTAATGGTGACTATCAGGACATCCGGCTGTTTTAAGGGCGATTCAGAATTTGTTGGTCAAATTGTTCAAAAATGCTCAGATTGTTCTACAGGGGGTTTTGCAGGCTTCGGGGTGTACATGAAGTTGAGTATACAGACGATAGACTGCCAGGGCGATCCCCCTCGTCCAATGTCTCCAAAATGACGTTTTGCCATGTATGAGTCTGTATGTATGAGTATCACGAGGATGAAGGCCCGGGGCAGTTGACACCAGAGCCAACCCACCGAAGATCCTGAAGGCTTTGAGAAGATTTATATCGTTGTATAGATTATGCATATAGCGAGCAAAAGTTTTTCGTCGCCATCGTCGTCGACGACGGATTTTACCTGGGCGATATACGCAAAAGTGGAAAAATGGGAAGAAGCGAAAACCTTGTAAATCTCGTTTCGTGGGGAAAAAAAAAGGAAAATCGTGAACGTAACTGTATCGAAGGTCTCCGTACCCCAATATCATCACTTAATCCAACCTATAACACGTAAAGGTATAGATGTATACCTATAACACGTAGGTACACTCTCCATCATTCTCCCCGGCATGAATCTTCGGCTCTCTCTTCGCGGCCCACCACGTCCACGAGCTTGGGCTCCCCTTCCCCAAGCAAAGCGCAAACTTTTCCGGTTTTCCGCGGCGTGGAAATCCATTCCTTTTTCCTGTGATACCCCGGCATGCGGTGACACGTTATTCACGTTTCCACTGCCGGTATTGAATTTACATAGGGCGGTGAAAAGTTTACGCCTCAGTGTTCGCTGTTTGCCGCGGGAGCGTCTCGTTCTGTGTACTTTGGAAAACACCTGAACAGCTTTCGGGATGTACCCGCATATCGCACGTGTATCGTGCATCCCAGCCGGCGGAATATTGTTTGCGAGAATTTTTTTGTGTTTGGGAAATACGATACTGAGGTAATAAAGGGCGAGTATTGTACGGACGAGTCTGGCGCAAATCGACGAATCTACGTTTTATATGGATATAAAAGTTGTTACACTTAAGGGGGTAGGCCACTCTAGAGGCCGGAAAAATAGGCTTTTTTGTGATTTTTTTTCTTCAGAAAAACTACAAAATAAATCGAGATTACAAAAAAGGGTGTTTATCATACATATCAGTGACTGTATACAATAATGTTTTTTAAGCGATTCATTCCAAAATGGCGGCCGTGCAGCGTTTAACTCAAAACTGCATTTTTTAAGTTGGCCGAAAAAATAACTCAGATAATTTTCAACCGATTCACTTGAAATGTTGAATATATCTTGAAAAATACATTGTCTATGGACGTACGTAGAATTTTTTTGGTTATATTGCATAGTTCATTTGTTATTAACAATTATCTGACGATTTTTAGGCAAATTTTTCACTTACCAAAAATTTGCCTGAAAAATCGTCAGATAATTGTTAATAACAAATGAACTATGCAATATAAAAAAAAATCCTGTCACCTGAAATCTGAAACACATTTTTTTCAAATTCTTTTCTTTATGAATGTGGTTATTGTTCGGGGCTCTGATAATCAATTTTAGGAATAATTTCCTAAAATTGGAATAATTTTAGGAATAATTTCCTAAAATCCTTTCACTTCCCGCGGCCCGGAAAAATAGTAATTATGACGCAATAAAAAAAACCTATTATTATACCCGCCTAGGCCAAAAAAAATTTCTTCACTCAAACGCCACTCATTCATGTAGTATTTCAATTCAAAATTCCGCTCTGTGCGCATTCTCTTCCTAATCATTTTCCCTAAAAACTGTCGCTCGATTGGCCAAGCTCCTATTATTCTTCGATTTTTGGCCGAATTTTAAAGTCGGATAATTTATCTTCGCGAAATTTGTTATACATCAAACTAACCAAGTCTCAGGAATGGTGGAGAAATCTTTCCTTTAAGGGGTTATATACAGTCAAGAGGCCTGAAAAGATCGATTTTATCAAGAATTTTTCTTGAGAAGACCTTAAAATCTATTAGCGTAAAAATTTGTACACATATTATGGTAACTTTTAACTATATTTTAACATTTTTTATTTGTAAAAATAATTATTTTCAACGCTGCTGTAGCTGATCACCTCTAAAAAAGGCGTCTTGCGGTGAGCACGATATCTCTGGCCTGGATCATCTAAAATGAAAAAACCAAAAATATTTCGTCAACATAATGGATTATCTAGTAATTGATCGATAGACTAAGCAAAATAATAATTTTCGACAAAATGGCGGCATCTAAAAAAAAATCGGTTTTTATCAAAAATGTTGTCGATAAATTTTTTATAAAATGGAAAATATTTATCGGTGAGAAAAAACCTTGGATTAATTACTAAAAAATATACTTGAAAAGATTGTGTTAAAATTTGACACGGTTCAGCCGTTTCCGAGAAATCTTGCTCACCGACTTTAAAACACAGTTTTGAGAAAAACGCGTTTAAAGTTTAAAAGCACTTTCGAACGCTCTGGCACGCCATTACAAATGTGCGTGTAACCTCGAGAATATTCGCCGGATTGACAAGAAATTTTCTGTGTGTGTACTTAAATATATGTACATTACGAAAATTGAATTAAAAAGAATCTATTTTTCGAAAATTTTAACTGTATATAACCCCTTTAAAAAATCACGAAAATCAGCAAATTTTTCCTTGCCTAAAGGTATCCCCCCCCCCTTTAACAACAGTAAACGTTCTCTTAATTCAAACAACACGTAAAATATTTGACAAGCGGTCGATAAAAAAAAATCAATTAAATGTTGTTATTGAAGGTTAAAAGGTTAACTCGCAATGGGTACGATAATTCGTGTCGTGGATAGCTGAGCTAGCTATAGTGCACCCGTCAACACAGTCGCAGGTTTCATTTTCAATGTGCCTCGAGTAGGTCGGGCAATTTGCAATCGACGTGGCGCACTATCTAGCGGGTCTCAAAAGCACGTGTCCTACAATGACGTATATATTTATAGAGACGTCGCGTCGTAAATTGCGTGCAATTTCATCCAATCGCGAGAATTTCCACGGTGAATTTGTGTATCGTTGATGTTACAGGCGTAGAGAGCAACGCAGAGATACGAGGAAAATTGAGTACGAATGGCAATGAAAAAAAAAGCGAGGGAAGCAAAATGAGAAGGCTCCACGATGAGCCTTCGATTCACATGCCGTGCAAACGAGTTCTCCTGGGTCGTCCTGTCTCGCTGAAGAAATTTATTCTCGTTGCTTTTCCAAAAGCCATTTTCTTTCTGCATTTACTATACATGCTTTCTTCAACTCATTAGGAAAATAAACATGTTGGGTGACATGACAGCTACATGGAGAACAACGTTTCCTTTAGGTTTAAAATCCATTTAAAATCAATATATTGAGATTAACAATATTTGTAATCAAATGCAAATCCATTCAAAATTAAAATGAGTAATTAAATGAGCCACGACATTTTATTCTGAGAGATAATTTTTTTTTACCATATTGCATGCAAAGACATGAACTGAAAACAATTAAAAAATTAAGCTGTATTAAAAATCAAATGTATTGAAAATTAATTCAAATAATAGATTGAATATATTTTGTCAGTATTTTAATTTGTTTTTATACATTCGGTTACATTCGCAATAAACCCAAACAAATTGCGAATATTTAAACAAACAAAATAAAATTAGATTTATCAGCATGTTCATTTATTTCCACGCACTCGAAAAAAAATCGCGAGTAAATCGGAAGAAATGAAAAATATTCATAAAATAAACAAAATGCCAGAAAATGTATTTCGTCATTATTTGCATATATTTCCATGCGCTCGAATCAATCTTGTAATTAATTTGCAGAAACGTTCTTTTTTTCCACTAACTTAATCAATAATTTTTCTAATAGAGCTTACAAATTTTGTTTTTTTTTTCGCCACAAAACTTTGGAACCATTTCGAAAGTGCACTCGAGTTAATGATTCTGGTTTTTAAATTCGCGTGTACAGTTCGGGGGGTGGGGGTGGGGGTAAAAGTTTCCAATCAGGAAAATTCGTAGCTAGAGGGCAAGTTTCGCGAGCACTTGGTTTACAGGATGGCGTGCCGAAGGAGGGAAGCGCAGCGAGAGGTTTAAAGCCACGGTGGAAAATGCGAGATTTATTACCTTCGGTTCGAGATTACTTTGGCATCCCTCGCGAACGAAAGTAAAGCCGTGTTGCTTTGAATTCCACACAACGTAAGAGATTTCACCCGCAGGATAGGGGAGGGGGTGTTAACCTACTTCTGTGTACTCCAATCTAAATAATCCGTATCAGAGTATCCTCCTCTCTTCGGTCGATTCGACCACGTGAGATTTAACCCCCCATCCAAGAACAATAACTTTCAAACATTGACACACTCGCCCACGTCACGAAAAATAATCGAAAGAGACGAGCGTCGGCATCTTTTTCAATGATGGAGACAAAAAACGCTCTCGCGACTAATTAATGGATAAATTGAGACGAGGTGGATGAGGAATTTCTTGCATCTTCTTTGCGAGAAAATATCATCGTCGGTATTCAAACGAGAATATTGCAACGCGTCGCGACCAAAGGAGTCTCGTTCATTCGGGTTTAATCAAGTCGAGATTATCTCGACCATACTTTTAAACCAGCTTGGCTCAGCACGATATCCTCCTTCGGGCATGCCTTATCGATCAAGCGAAGCTCGATTGGATTCTCTCTCTCTCTCTCCCTCTCTCTCTCTCTCTCTCTCTCTCTCTCTCTCTCTCTCTCTCATCCCTCTCGGGCTTTGTCACGAAATTCCTATATTCCGTTCACATTTTTTCGGTGCATCTCGGGATGACGGGTTAAGGCGTTACCCCCACTTGTAGCCCAAAAAAAGGCCTTTTTCATGAATTTTTTTAAAGAAAACTACAAAACTTTTTTAATCGATCAATATACCATCTTAAAGAACACATCTTGAAGAACTTTCAGTAATGTTTTTATTGAAAAATATTACATTGTTTAGTGGCAAATGGCCGTCAATGAAATAATGTTTTTATATACACGGTTTGCGGTAACCAACATTGCGGCGACGTGGATCATCTGAAAAAAAAATGCGGATGGATTTAGTCAAATATAAGTATAAACTAGTCTTTAATCGAAGGATTTTAAAAAATATTCATTTTTCACAAAATGGCGGACAGTCAAAGTTAATGGTTCGATTTTAACGAAAAAAAAAACGGCCGTTTTTTGGCTATAAAACGGCCATTTTTTCGAAAAAAAAAATCGAACGATTAAAGACTACATTTTTATGTATTAAATAAGCCTGCAAAATTTCAAGACGATCGGTTCATTAGTGTTCGAGTAATCTTGGTCACCGACTTCAGAAATGCCATTTTGAGAAAAACGCGTTTAAAGTTTCCCTTTCAACGCGGATTCTTCTCTTTCAACGCTCATATCTCAGTCAATTTTGTTCGGATCGACTTGAAATTTTCAGGACATATTCTCAGATACTTATACTTCAAAAAAATGCAATAAAAAAATAGCTTTTTTTCAAAATCGCAATTGGCAATCGCAATTCAAAATCGCCCTTAAATATCGGCTGTTTCAAAAGGGCGGCATCAATTCCGTAAAGTAATTATTGCAAATTATATTTATACTGATTTTGTATGATATATAATATTTATTATTATGGCAAAGTATATTTATGGGTGTATTAAGGCCTGAATTTGAAAGTCCGAAAAATCAAAGAATATATTCACAAAGTTACAGAGGCCAATTGTAAATATTCTCGAAGATACAAGGCGATTGATATTTGATATTCATATTTCCTTCTATTGAAAACTTTGAAGTGCGTTTTCTCCAGTTTTCATTTTCACGATTTTTCCATATCATGATTTTTATATCACGTTAAAGTATTTTTTTAACACATTTTTTTTCAAACCTGAAAAACGTTGTAATTTCACCCAGAAGAAAAATATATGACAATTGAACATTTTAGTGGTTTTTTTGTTGCCGTCAAAAATTACAAGCTGCATTTCTTGCGCCGATTTGGGACTGCAGTGGCAAGACGCACATGGAATAGACTTATAAATCTGCAGTCATTTATTGTTTCATTTTGACATTTTTTTAATACTTTTTAACTATACATGAAAAGATATCTCAATATTTACTGGGGTCACTTGTTTTTTTCCCTTCTAAAAAAATCGTGAAAAAACGCTTTTTTTTGGACCTTCAAATTCAGGCTCTCGTCTTTTAAGCGAGAACAGCACTGCGACGGGCTGAAAAAAACCTTCTTTCCGAATTTTTTCTCCACTAAATTATTTATTTGGGATTAAAAAAAAACGTATGTCATTAAGCGTACATTGAACTTATTTCGTGTAAATTTTTATCCCAAAAAACAAAAAATTAACAACGTTATTGAGGTATTAAGGCTCGGTCTAAAAAATGTGGTCCAACGGCGGGATCGATAAAGTGACAATGGTTGGTCTGAAAAATAAAAATGGTTTATAATCTATATAAATGTACTACTCGAACGTAGCCGATTTTTGCAACAAAAAAATTCCTGCGATGGCGGTTGTTCAAAAAAGTGTAATTTTGGCAAAATTTTCACGTATATTTGGGGGTTTAAAAAATACTAAATTTCAGTTAAAAAAACGGCTAGATACAACGATAGTTACTGTAATTGTGAAAGTCGTATCGAGAAAAACGCGTTTGAAAGTTTCAGTATAGGGTAAAGCCAGCAAAGAGTACGCACTTTATAAACTTCGATTTCTAGAAAAATCAGTCGATAATAAACATTGTGCTTCTTATTTAAATTATGCGTTGGTAAGTTAGGAACATTATTATCAATATAAATCTTAAGTAACAATCTCAATTTTTTTAAAGGCTTAAACTTAGGTGAGGTCTTGCTTTTAACAAATACCTATTTTTAGTCTACGGTCACTATAATTTTCGTAAGCAAGCAGAACGGCGATATGACCTCTCAATAAAAACAAAATTTGAATCACAAATGTCTAGTATAATAACATTCGTTGGGTGCAAATTAATCGCAAACCTTACAAAACGTGTTTAAAATAGTTAAAAAAAAAAAGATCAAATACATCGAAAATCTATTATTCGTCATAAAATTAGAAATAAAGACCTTAACAAATCGAGCTGTTGTCCAACACTTTGACATGACATTTGTCACTGGTAGGTTAGATGGTGTTGCCAGCACAAGAAAAAATAAAACAATTAAAAGCAGTGCGTACTCGTTGGTAGCGTCCACTCTTTGTTGGCTTTACCCTACATAAATGATGCGCAACCTGCTCTCATTAAATCATCTACAATTTGGTCAATTTTTATGTTTTAACATGAATTTTTTTTTCACTTTTTCTTGAACATGTATACTTTGAGGAAATGCAAAAAAACATTTGTTTACCCCAAATAAATAAATATATATAAATATATGTATATATATATTTATAAAGTCATATATTTGTTTGATGTATTATATATATATTGTTGTTTAGAGATGCGATAGCATAATCGATCGCCGAAAATCGACACGTGTCGTTGAACGTCCAGCGCGTTTACTGAATTTCATAGCGTACTAGCCTCGGGCATACGGTCACTCTTCATGGGCATGAGAGCACTTGATGCCGAAATCGGTTCAAACCTCCGATTAATCGCGTTCGGCCCCAATTCGGTTTCGAGAATTTCATGGATTTTTCGACAACTCGCCTGAAATCCTGTTGATCAAAATCAACCAATGTAGAAGCTCAACTCACCAATATTAATACTGACCGTTCTCGTTCGATCAAATCGTAGCATAACTAGCAAAATTTCGTACGATAAAGTAATGCGCGAAAATAAAAATAAATCAATTTTTAAAAATCACGTTGGGTCCTCTATATCATGATTAAATATCGAACCCAAACCAAAAATTTGCGTCGGTTATATTGTGTGCCGAGAAACGTCTGAAATTCAACATGCCTCGCGAGAATGGCTCCACCGTCGTCATTTTGTATAATTTTTAATATACATTTTTTTTGTTCACTTGAAGATATGACTAATGACATCTTTGAATATTATTATCCTCTTACTTGTCTACGCACAAAAAAAATCGGGAAAAATCACTTAATTTTAGACATTTACAGTAGTAAACGCACTTTTCTCGAATCGAACGTTTTGGAAATCGGGAGGACGCACAATTCGGGCAGTTTTCATCCGATTGACTTGAAATTTTACCTTCTTATATAGATTCTCTAAAGCAGTACACATGATTTCTACGATTCATCAACAATTCTCATTTTTATAAACAAATTAAGGTCGGTTTTGTAGCGAGCAAAAAAAATATTCAAAACGATGCCATGTTTCAATAATCGTGCACTCTCTAGCAAAACAAATGTAAAATACGACATTTTTGTTTCCCCTTCTAAGTGCTAATCCCTAAAAGTTCTGCATCCTCCGACAGAGCGTCTAAAAAACAACTGAGGCGCCATATTGTATTTTCTTTCATAAAAATCTACAAATATTACGCAACGTGCAACTATTTCGTGGCATCGAGAATCTAATCATGCATTTCGGGTAACAAAAAACCGGTACACGTAGATAATACGGTTTGGTTTTTATTATAAAAAAAAACATTCATACATTGAGGTAATATCATTTTCTGATTAATAACAAGCTTAGAATTGGTTGGGGAGAAGGAATTTTTCAACGGATCACAGGCATTCAGCATGTCGCATCTCCCCCCACTCTACAACACAGTGGTAGCGGAGTGGGGGTAGCGTTACTTTCGCGTGACATCCAGCTGAGACCCCTATACCCAGCCTACCTCAACAAACATATATAGTTTTAAAAGCATTTTTAATGCTACAAAAATTCTTTAGTATACGTCAAAATATGTAGAATAAACCCTCCAAACCTTACTTTGATGGCGTTTTCCAGTGGCCTTAAAAAAAAATCGTAGTCTCATTTTTCGGTGAGCAACATGAATATAATGCCTTACGATCGTCAAAAAAGGCTGAGCGTACGCGAATCCGTTTATCCGGGTAGTCACGTGTCCAGTACGTGTACACTTTGTCGAGCGAGAACACATCGGAAATAAAAGGGGGATCCGTACATTCGTGCTCCGGTGGGCGCGTAGGTTCCGTACCTACTCGTACAATGAACGGTCGTGCGCACCGATCTGTGAGCCACTGAAATTCAGAAGGGCGTGTGGACCAGTTTTCCATGTCGAATTAGATAGGACATTGGGGCCCAAGACTTATAGCCGCACACACACACACACACAAACATATATATATATATATATATATATATATATATATATATATATATATATATATATTTGCACACGAGTATGTGGAGGAGGTTTCCCTAACCTCGCCAATTTAATCGCGCACTTCGACGTTCAACCCTCGTCCTATTACCGCGTGGCTATTGTACGTATATGTGGGAGTCGAAACGGAGCGAGAGCGTACAGAGGCCCGACGTCAAAGTTACGCAGCAACATGCCCGGAGCACGTTTATTACCCTTGCATCGTTGGCTCTTAGTAGTTTCGCGCATAGCAGAATGGAGGTTATGCCGACAGAGAGAAACCGAGATAGATAAATTGAGAGAGAGAGAGAGAGAGAGAGAGAGAGAGAGAGAGAGAGAGAGAGAGAGAGAGAGAGAGAGAGAGAAAGAGAGAGAGAGAGAGAGAGGTCCCGATGGCCCGGAAACTGAATCCCTTCGGATCCAAAGGCGAGTTGACTGTTGTCCTCGTGCCCAAAACTACGGAACATCAGTCGCCCTCAAGGACCTCCTCACGTATTATCACGAATGGTGAAACGTATCTAAGCAGCTCTTGTAACCGCGTCGAGCCACAATCCTGCAAGACAGCAAGCCGACCCATCTTGAAAACTAGAGAACCATTTCGAAAATCGCTGAAAATGATTATTATGATGATAACAAAAATGATGATCCCTCTTGAACCAGTCGACAACAATTCGCAATAAATGTTATCTCTTTTACAATCCCTGCTACGGTTGAATAAATTGCTGTTGGAAATTTCTTATCCCCGAGGGGCCTTTTTCCAACGAATATAACAATCCACCGAGTCTCCGTCATCCTCGGAGGAATTTAGCAAATGTACCCATTGAAATATGCTGCATAGGGCGATACTGCGAAAAAAGATGGTGATTCTCGCATACACTCCAGTTGAACAAGTATTGGAAGTTCTTCGCGCTCGTCACATTTCCATCTTTATACTGGAATACCATATTCTGCATCCATTGGTCAAAGTTTCGAGGTCAGTCCTTGAAACTTTTCGAACGTGTCGTTGATTCTGGCGACAGGACATCTTTTGCAGTGGCCTCTATCTACAAGTCCTTGGACATACAGCTGATTGTAAAGACATTGGGGTTCAGGTAAGGTTGTGTGTAGGGACCTACGACCACATAGGATGGTCTCGAAGGCGAGTGTCTTCGAAATCGTCTTACCCATTTATATATACAGGGTGTCCTGTTATGAATGAATAATCCTGCAACTGTCGATAGGTCAGATCATCTCCTACTGTATGTTGGAATTTCAGTTTAGTAAAAGTTCCACGGTCTTCGAGATGACAATCATCTGCTTCAAATTTTAGCATGTTATTTCTACAGATAACTTTTCACCCGTTTAACAAAAATACTCTGGGTTATTTGTTTTATCTAGAAATGTCTTCTTTTTAACCTAAAATGTTAAGGAAACTTTATGAAAAAAGATCTTATGCAGAATTTTCGTACAAACCAATTCGAATATCTGACTTTGATAGCCTGCGGTGTCGAAAAATGTATTATAGTGCCAATTACTTCACAAAGTTGCTTAGTTATTGTCGATTCATATCATTTGCAGAAATGGCACGCGAAAAACCAGAAGCAGATGATTTTTTTTCAATAAAAAACATAAAGTTCAAAATCTCGAAAACCGTGGGACATTTACTAAACTGAAATTCCAGCATATAGTAGGACATGATCTGACCTATCGACAGTTGCAGGATTATCCATTGATAACAGGACACTCTGTATACATATATATATATATATATATATGAAGAAAGTGAAAAAACAGGAAGTATTCCGGATGTGGTCTGGACTCGGTAAGTGTTTCATTCAATTTTCGGTCTTGGCGCCTCGGCGGTGCGACGAAGCGAGTCCACCAAAGTGCGGAGCGGTGGTGTTCGGGAGGGTTGCCTTCGTTGAATCTGCTGTGTGCTGAGCAGAAGAGCAAATGTGTGCAAGCGCGAAAGAACAGGAGAAGAGATAGAAAAAACGGCACAAAGAGAGAGAGAGAGAGAGAGAGAAAGAGATAGAACGAGAGAAAGAAGCGCTGCGGCCATTGCTTTCACGACCGCCGGAGTAGTAAAAGTATACGTCTTAGAAAATCACCCCCGACCACCCTTTTTCATTCTAAGCTCCCGAAAGCCTCGCGCCATCTCGCCGTCCACGTTAACGCGACAGAATAGTTCTCTCGCGTTAAGCCGACCCCGCGACGCACCCTTCGTACCCTTAACCGCTTGGCGATCACTATTTTTCGTCGTATATGTGGAGAGTCGAAGAAGATGCGGCGGGCTTCAGTCGGAACACCAACCCCTGCATCGTTTGAGGATTACAAAATAAACAAAATAGAAACAGAAAGAGAGAGAGAAAAGAATTCTTGAGTGTGGGCGGATAGGAGGAGGGACTCAAGACAGAGATAACAAATAGGAGAGATTAATTGATTGATTGATGTTTTTTTATGCCTTAGTTAAAACCTTTATGCAAAAAGACTACAGATCAGGTGAACTAGTGATGCAATAAACATGAAAATAACATAATGTTAACCAACATGACATATGCTAGCATGTTAATTATATCAATGAAATTAAAAGCAAATTGACCAAGTGCTCAGATCATACGTAGGTGCATAACTACCGCAAAATTAAACGCGTAAATAAACGTAAAAATCGAACAAATCATACGTATATAACCACCGCAAAATCGAGCACAAAAATAAAAATCAACGCAAAATCAAACAAATCATAAAACTACATATCTACCACAAAATTCAAGCGCAAAATTAAACGCAGAAATTGAACAAATCATAATAATCGAACATATTATAATAATCGAACAAATCATATGCCACCGCCAAATCAAGCACAAAATCATACGTCACCGCAAAATCAAACAAATCATAATAATCGAACAAATCATACGCCACTGTCAAATCAAGCACAAAATCATACGTCACCGCAAAATCAAACAAACCATAATAATCGAACAAATCATACCATATAACCACCGCAAAATCAAGCACAAAAATAAAAATGAACGCAAAATCAAACAAATCATAAAAATCGAGCAAATCATAAAAATCGAACAAATCATAAAAATCGAACAAATCATACCATATAACCACCGCAAAAATCAAGCGCAAAATTAAACATAAAATTCAAAACGGAGAGAGAGAGAAAGCCCAGAGAAGGGAAGGAGAGAGATTGAGTCAAGAATGCACTATTGATCGTCGAGACGTACACCACACCGTCGCGTTACCCACGTACGAGTACTCTCTACTCTGTTCTCTCCTTATTCGCAAGAACTAGGCCAACTTCGACGTGCATAGTGTGTTTGCGCGTCGTGTACCGCGCGCCCGCGATGCGTCAGTCGCGGCTCTTTTCCCTCGAGCACGGACTCGGTCACGTCAATTAGGCATTATATTTTATCACGTGCTCCGTAACACCGTTGAAAGGTGTACATGACACCACGTGTTCCCAGAAGATCCACGTGTGGTATATGACGCATATGTATGATCCATGTATTCACAGGCGTGCGGATGTTTCCGCGGGTGCTGGCGTGAACGATGAATCTGTTAGGGAGAACCGTCCGACCTTAAATCTCGACCCTTGAAGCTCTCAAACATGCCAAGGGCGGGACGATCATATCCGCGATTAATTATTGCGGGGGATCGCGAAATTGTTTGGATGTGTGTGGGTGGATTCGTGAATATGGAGAGCATCAAATGGCAAAAATCATACGACCCTTTTACCTCCGAGAGAGGAGAGAGAGAGAGAGAGAGAGAGAGAGAGAGAGAGAGAGAGAGAGAGAGAGAGAGAGAGAGAGAGAGAGGGAGAGAGAGAGAGAGAGAGAACGCTACCGAAATCATTCAAACGATTTTAGAATCCTCATCAGAGAGGTTCGCCCTAAATCGGCAAGAGTTTTTTGCAGCTTGGTGAGAGGTAAATAGTGATAGAAATGGAGAATTTAAAAAAGACCATTTATTGCAGTCCAACGATGAAGACGTCAAAATCGTGACGTTCGCGCCCCATCCACGGACGATTCTCGTTGAACCGAAAATACGATAATGGTGTCATGAAAGGTTTATCAAAGACAGATACATCCTATTCAGGGAGAATTTATCTTGTGGAAAATAAATTTAAGAGGGGAGGTACCTTAAGGCGAGGGAAAAATTGCTGATTTTCATGATTTTTTTTTGTAAGGAAAGATTTATTCGCCGTTTTTGCGACTTAGGGTATGTTTTGTTACTACTTTTGGCTGTTACATGGTATTTAAAAAAAAAACTATTATTAATCTTTAAAAATAGCGGCGGTATGGCACGGTCTTCTAAACAGGTTGCGGCGAATGTTGTCAGACGGCGTGACACGTAGCGTCGGACGGATCGTTCAGAAAAAAAGAAATGAAGATTTCATTCTCATTAACATTCATACGCAGAATATGAACGAACAAAACTTGAAACAAAACACTTTAACACTTGAAAAAACTTTGAAACCAAAAGATAGAATTCATACCAAATTTCATCGAAATTGGCCTGTTTTGAAAATGCAGTGTAGAAAATAGTGCCATACCTCCGCCATTTTTAGAAAAAAGAATACCATGTAACAGCCAAAAGTAGTAATAAAACACACCCTAAGTCTAAAAAAATGGTGAAGAGAAGTTAAAAAAAAATCAGCAAATTTTTTCCTCGCCTAAAGGTATCGTTTCCCTTAAAAACACTTTACGGAGGTATACACGTATGATTTTATATATTAAAAAGGGCAATTCTTTAGATAAGTGACTTTTTCGAAAAATGTGCCTAAAATTATTTTGTTGCTATTTTCTCATTTATTGGATTATAAACGATGATATTAGTCGGGAAAAGTTGAAATTCACCCCCCCCCCCCCCCCCCCCGTAAGAAATTATGGAGTTTTAAAGTTCGCGGAAGGACGTGATAAAATAGGGGATTTTTTAACATTTCACCGCCTTTATTGGCTTCGTTTCGGTTTATTGTTTGGAACTTCAATTTTTCGTCGACAATTTTTTTACGAGCAAAAAATCGTTAAAAATAATTTCGAATTTTTCGAAAACCCAAACAAACCGAATATACGCGTCGGAATGTTCAAAAATGCGCTTTTTTATCACGTGCTTCCGCGAATTTTAAAACTCCATAACGTTTTACGGGGCAGGAGGGGGATTTCAGCTTGCCCCTACTGAAAATCATCATTTATAACCAAATAAATGAGAACATAGCAACAATATAGTTTTAGGCTCCTTTTTCGAAAAAGTCACTTATCTTACGGATGTTCGGTACGGGCGATACAATGTTGCTATGCTAAACCATGTTAAAAACATTTAAAAATTCAAAAAGTTCAGAATTTTATAAAATTTGGTGAACATATTCTTTAGTGCCAAATTCGACAATACAATTTTTTCAGATTTTTCTTCTGCATAGTTATCGAGTAAGATAACACTAAAGTTCACGTGTATAAGCATAGCGTTTCCATATATTTAGGTATACATTGCGGGCATAAGAAATCTGCTTTAATGCTTAATTACTCGATAACTAAGTAGAAGAAAAATTTGAAAAAATGTATGTTTTCGCACTTAATGTTGAAGAACATTATCACCAAATTTAATAAATTTCTTAACATGTTGACTTTTTTACCGAAACTCCTTAAGAATTCCCTTCAAATGTATTCAAATGGAGAAGTTCATGCTTTGATCAAGTGGAATATATTTTGAATGGGTGGAAAGATACGACGATGGTAAATGAAAAACTTTTCGTGCACATGCCATTGATAATGAATTCTTTCATGGAAAATATTTTCCATCAGAGGTGAAAGCATTTCTCGGCGAACTTGAAGAGAACTCGGGCAAGTACCACGCAACGAGTGTCTTAGACGTCGCTGCCTTCAAGTACTTCCCTCTCGCTCTCGTCGTCGTCTTCGTCTTCGTTGTCTCAAAGACGAGCACCGTATTTTCGCTTGCTTTCAGTTAAGGCTGACGACGAACTTTAATTATTCCAAGCACTTCGCTCCATCTTCCACTCTTCCACGTTTACTCATTAGCGCGTTAATCTTCGCAGAAAAATATATGTGCATGTGTATGTGTATAAAAAATAATGGCAATCCACTTGCCCCGTTGCACTTCGTTTTTCCTTACGTCAAACCCGCTCGTATTCGCCTAACTACTCGGACTCTTGTACCGTATTTTCAACGCTGAAATATTGTGGAGTCGATACTCACGCGAATTTCCCGAAGAAACATTGTAGTAGGAAAATGAACGCTCCGAGAATGTGCCCGCACTTTGTTTCAACTGGTTCCGTCTAGTAGGACCTGGGAAAATGCGATTTTCCTTTCGCAAGGTCTTGGGCGCACTATACGCTTCAGCATTTATTTGTAAAGAAGCTCATTGATAAATATTCAACGTTGCGCAGTTTGGTATGCTTTAAGGCGGGATATACATTTACAGCGATCAGAAAATCGGTTTCTTTTTTTTCGTTAAACGATAGAAGTATATATGTAGAAGATTTTTCCAAAGTTTCAAAGCGAAATTCGAAAAACTTCAAACGTTACAGCCTGTCAACGCGGTGCCTCACCGCTCGGATTCGGAGCGGGCGTGAACTTCAAACGCGTTTTTCTCAAAACTGCATTTTCGAAATTGACGTGCATGATTACTCAAAAACTATTGAGCCGATTGAGTTGAAACTTGGTAGAAATATTGATAACATTGGTACCTTCTACTTGACGAAAATTGTTTTTGCAAAATTGGAAAAAAAAACTAATTTTTTAATCCATATTTTACAGAAATGTTGCGTGAAATGTTGATTTATTTTTGTAAATGCGTGCCATTTTCGCAAATTTGCAGTTTCTTCATTTTAATTACCGTCACATAGAAACTATACATGTTCTAACTGAAAAAATGTTCGTACTTTTTTGCAAATCAAAGTCTACAGGAAGCTAGACTGCACGCCGACTCGCAACTCCCGCGGCGACGTTGCTGTAACACTCTGTCGAAGCTCCGCCATTTTGATGATAAATTAATTTTTCAAAATTGTTTCGTATACTTAAATATACTATTGAAGTATACCTCAAGTTTGATAATTATAGAATAAGTATTTCTTAGTTTAAAAAATCACTCAATGTTGCTTATTTTTTTCCTGTCTAAATGTATATCCCGCCTTAATCATAATCTGACTAAATTTTTTGTTTTTTTTTGCTGGTGTATGTGATTATGAGTATTAGGGTAGCACAAATCTGAGCTCTATTGTTTCCTTTTTCTTACCATCCAATTATTTTCTTTAAGGTAAAAAAAACTGTCGCCGAAGCTGCGAGCTGTCAAAAAATATTTAGAGGTGGCTCAAGCCTTCCAAAAATTCTAATTTTCATTAAAAAATCGATTTTTTTCGTCCAATTCTCACCCATAAACTCTACGCTTTATAATTTTTAAATTAACCTCGCGAAAGCTCCAGCCGGCCAATTAATAGTTAGTGGTCGCTCAAGATTTTTGAAATTTACAATTTCCGCCAAAACATCAAATAAACTAAGAATCAATTTTTAGAATATTTACAAGCTCCTCGTTGCAACTTCAAGTTAAAACCATAGGCTATAAAATTCCGCATCAAAACGAAGTATTTTTTTTCAAATTTCAAGTTTATGCAGAATGGTACTTCATTCGCCTGCCATTAACAACCCTTCGGTCGGTCGTTGTTTTTTTTTATCAGTACTACAATCCTAACACTCCTCAACTCGTCTGCACAATTGAAATCCGAAAAATATGAAATCAAAGTGTGTGAAAACAGGATAAAAAAATTTCAATTTTGGGAAAGTCAGCATTTTATTAAAAATTTGCCCGCGCCAAAATGACCCAGCGTGTCAACGGAAGGTTAAGCTGTAGAAAAAGTATTTTTTTTCTTTAGAATTACATAGAAATCATGTTCTTTTTAAAAATATATGGAAATATAGGTTTTCGAAATGTCCCTTAATACATATGATCCTAAAATACATTTTTGATATTGGCGTGAACCAAATTTCGAATTACACGTTCGAAAGCTCGATGCCAAAGCCACAATTTTTATTTCTATGTATCTGCCCTCAAGTGCATAAAGTATGTGCCTATACATATTGCGTATATGTATACATGGTGTCCTGAATGTTTCGAATTGGTTTGTATGAAACTTCTACATAAGATATTTTTTCATAAAGTTTCCTTAACATTTAAGGTTAAAAAGAAGACTTTTCTAGATAAAACAAATAACCAAAAGCATTTTTGAAAAACCGGGTCAGAAAGATCTATCATTTGTAGAAATGGCATGCTAAAAACCAAACCAGATTATTTTTATCTCGAAGACCGTGGAACGGTTACTAAACTGAAAGTCCAGTAAGTGGGACATAACCTGACAGTTGCAGGATTATCCATTTATAACAGGACACACTGTGTATATATATATATATATATATATATATATATATATATATATATAGACAGGTACATATTCTATAATTCTATTTCCAACCAATTCTCCCCTAGGGATACAGCTAAACTCACCTTCTCACCATCAACAGCTTTCAGAAGCGTAATTTCGTTTTTCCATTGACCCCGTTACTCTTTTTCCCTCCCCTCCTCCCACTCTCTCTCTATTCCGTCCCTTGGGATTTATCAGGCAATCTCGTTCGTTCGTTCGTTCGATTTCTCACCGCACATAGTGTGGCGCAGTCGCAAGCCGCGATGAGAGGATCACGTAAAACCGAAATGAATTTACAGTGGCAAATGTTTGCGAAAGGATATATAAAGAGCGGTCTCTCTTTTCACGGGCAGCTGCGAATGAAATGGCGTGGGACGGAAGCAGAGTGAACTCGACCGAAAACAGATTATAAAGTCCTCCTTGCCACAGCTTGCGCAATGTTATATTTCATTAACTTTTAAAAACAACTTCAATTTATTTACGGAGCTGTCATGCATATTCACTTCCACCTTTCAGTAGGAATACCCTAGCTATCTGTATGTCGACAGCCTTGACGTATGCGTATGGAATTTTGGGCGAGGAAAAATCTGCCGATTTTCGTCATTTTTTTTCAAGGGAAGATTTTTTTCACCATTTTTTAGACTTAGGGTATGTTTTATTACTACTTTTTGCTGTGACATGGTATTTAAAAGAAATATTATTAATCTTTAAAAATAGTCGCGGTATGGCACAGTCTTCTGAAGGGGTTGCGGCGGATGTTGTCAGATGGCGTGACGCGTAGCATTAGCGGGATTAATCTGAAAAAACACCAACAAGGATTTTTCTTTCATTAACGCTCATACGCAGAATATGAACCAAGAAATAGTGAGAAATGTTGAAAATCGATGAAATGGTACACTTTGAAACAAAAAGATTGACTTTTCCGAAAAAAATAGCTACATTTTGCAATAAAAACATACGTTTTTTATTTCTCGAAACATTTGGGGTCATGTTTTAGACAATAAGGTTAGAAAGGTGTATACTAATTTTCATGAGAACCGGACGATTAGCTTTTTAGCTATACGTCCTGCCAGTTTTGAAAATGCAGTTTAGAAGACCATGCCAAAGCTCCGAAATTTTTAAAGATTAATAAAAAATACCATATAACAGCCAAAAGGAGTAATGAAACATACCCAAGTTTCAAAAATGGCGAAAAAAGCTTTCTTTTAAAAAAATCATGAAAATCAACCAATTTTTTCTTCACCTTAAGGTATATGCCCCCTCACAGTGAGCTTAAAATTTGAGTATTTTAAAGGAACAGAATTTCCGTCGGGTCATCGGGTCGCGTACAATTGCGTGCATGAGGTTGATATTAATTTTCTTACTGACAGTTACAGCGTTCCAGATGGCCCCAATATGTGAACATTTTGCAGGATTCCGAGTGCAAATGAAATTTCGAATGAATTAGGATAAATTTGTTGCGGGTACACGTCGCATGAAAACAGAGAAAGATTTTCGGTCCACGAGAACGCTTGCATACGTATAATAAAAATATTTCGTCCAATCAGCTGGTGCTCAGTCGTTCGCCCGTGAATTTAGAGATGATTTAACAATTTGTAGTCATCTGAAAATGCCCATTCGAAAACGCATGATTGGATAATATTTCACGAAAAATGGTTTATTGTAATGTAAAAAATTGACGACAGTGGGGTATCGTGTTTCGACAAATTGTTTGGGTTTGTAAAAGTAGCAAAATGGTTCAATTATTTTTCCTCAACAAATTGTTTGGGCCTGTAAAAATGGAGAAATGGTTGGACACTAATTTTTGATAAATTGATTACCGTAATCTAAAATGATGTTGAATGCATCGTTGCAATGCAACGATTAATTTTTTTTAAAAATCTCTCATTTTTCTCATTATCGAAAGGCGATTTTTTTTAATTACGGACGTAGATTTTCAATAAAAAGACGTAAAAACGTTTGATTGATTTTCGTAGTCTAAATCACCCAAGAAAACGTTTGACCAACGAAAAATAATTGATTTCCATTGCATTTCAACGATGCAAACATCAACGTCTCAATCTAAAAATGTAAAAAAATTGTTGGATAATGATTTGTCGTAAACTTTTTATCATAAGACAAAACTACTAAAACAGTTGTACACTACTTTACGACAAATTGTTTATATTAATGCAAAAAGGACAGAATTGCTAAATACGTTTAATGTTCCTCTTCATCTCGACTCCTTTCCATCTACTGATAAAGTGATGAGTCTGAATCGGGATTTCCATACTGCTAAGAGTCTCATGACAGCTCGACCGGGACGCTGGAGTGCTTGAGTCTCCTGCTTTAAAATCCCCGCGAGGACTGATGCACCCCGTTAATTCGGTGCTTGAGGATTCGGAAACTCGCGCCGTGCTTCTGTTAAGCTGTCTTCGGGAAAAAGAGTTTCCCGATACTACCCGAGCAAGTGAAATAAGTGAATTCCTATCAGTATTCGTCAACACGAATCTTCGAGACGCAAAATATGCAAATTCTCCTTTTCCATTGTATATCATTCCTCGCCATCGTATAATTTGTCTCTCTGGGGCTTGTGAAGGTCCAAGAACTGTATCGAACGATCTCCATTATTTTACAGACGGATTTTTGCATTTTATCCACTAATTAATCGTTTAAAGTTTGCGTTGCTAGAGGGCTGGGGGCGGGGGTGCTTAAATTAGATTACGAAGCAAGGAAAGTCGATGGCGATCCTGAAAGAGAAAAGTAGGCCAAGATGCATCATCTTGAACTTCCGGATGAGAAAGAAGATTGAAATACTTATTGGCATCGTATTTAATTAATATTGGTGTATAATAAATAATAATTAATAATAATGTATAATAACGTATAATAATTAATCATAATGTATAATAACGTACAATAATTAATAATAATATATAATTACGTACAATAATTAATATTATATTATATTAATGATTGTCTACAGGGTTACAATTATAAAGTGGCCATGCGTTTTTAAGGGTCTGACGCGGAGATTCTGCGATCGAGGAAAATATGATATTTAATAGTTTTTCAAGTCAGCGACACTGGTAGATGTGCGATCGGGGTTCGGCTCTCGCGGTACCTCGAGTTAAGCAGCATTGTGCGTGGCCAATACTCGGAGCGGTGACCGCTTAGTACCCTCGGCAAATGCGATATAGCGTAGCTTAAGACGGCTGTGGGCGCGACGGAAGTTAGGTTAGATTAACGAAGTGCGGGTAGGGAGTGATAGGAAAGCGATCAATTAGGAATGGTTATACTTAAAAACCCGCAAGGGTATACGTCGGAACTCAGCAATGAATTGAGGCCTCAATTGGTTGGTGGTTTTTTAAGTCACCTCCGATAAAAATATAGCGTATCTTTGTGATAATTAGTATTTGCCAAAAAAAATTGAGCATTCTGGAAAAAAATTTAATTCCATTTCGAGTTTAGTAGGATGAAGATGATTGAATTCGGAATACACTCCTAAAAAAACTTTTTGTAATGCAATTTAATTTCATTTAACCACTTTAAAAAGTATCTTTGATCATTTTCTGCTCGATGACGAAGTGAATGAATTACTTTTTCAGGAGTGGTTCGGATTCGCAATTTAATTATCTCCAACGTGCTGTACTCAAAATGAAATTTGTATTTTGTTCCAGAATGCTAGGTTTTTTCTGAAAAAAATACTATTCAACACGAAAACACGGTGTATTTTTCGAAGAGGACTTGGAAAACCCTTATAGATAATTTTTGTCTCTCTCTCTCATACACACACACACGCACACACACACACTTATGTATGTTCGTATACATTGTAGACCCCCGAAAAAAATCGTAGAGGACTATCCGAGGAAAAATGCGGTGCGCTTCTGAGCGGGGATTCGAACCCAGGACCTTTCGATTGCCGGTCGACTGCTCTGACCACTGAGCTACGCCAGCCGATATTGCGTTACGATATTCGTAACGCAACGTTACAACGTAACGCAACGTTACAACGTATCGCAACGTTACAACGTAACGCAACGTTACAACGTAACGCAACGTTACAACGTAACGCAACGTTACAACGTAACGCAACGTTACAACGTACCGCAACGTTACAACGTAACGCAACGTTACAACGTAACGCAACGTTACAACCTCTGCCAGAATTTTAGCCCAAACTAAACTCAATACGCAACCGTACTACTGAATACGCGGGGATTGTCTGAGGGACGTAAGGGAGAATGGGTACTACAGGCCGTCCTGGCCTGAGGGGGGGGGGGGGGGGCTAGCTGAATGAGACTCCTATCTCAAGGAGGGGATTCTATTTCACGGCAATCAAGGATAATTCTGGTTCCGTATATTCTTGATTCGGCAGTGGGCCCCACATTCGCCATTTGTAATCTCCCGAAAAAGCTCCAAGAGAACTATCGTGCGGTCGACTGGTCTGACCACTGAGCTACGCCAGCCCGCTTAGCTCACCTTTCTCGGATAGTCTCGACATTCCTAACGCAACGGTACAACATACATATATAGACTGGACTATATTGATGTGTATTTGTATATCAATATACATATTAAACCGCATACAACGAGGGAGCCGTATCCATAGCTCGAATGTGCAAAGTAATTGGTGCGGGCGACCGTTTTCGCGCGATATTTAATACGGCCCCCTCTTTTCTCTCCCTCATATACGCACATAACTCTTCCTTCATATGCCGGAAAAATTGCCCTGATAATTTTCGCGTTTTCCTGTGGAACAAAAGAAAGGCGGGAACGAAGAGATCGGCCGCAGCGAAAAATTCGAAGGTAGGAAATAATATAAGAGCGTGCGAGGAAGGCTGGGAGCTCGAACGAGACCGGGGGAGGTAGCGAAGGAGAAGAATGCTAATGGAGAAAGAATGGAGATAGTGGAAGGTGTTCCCGCGATCTGAGGGAGTAGAAAAGAAATGTGTATATACATACATATATATATATATATATATATATATATATATATATATATATTGAAACGAGAGCAAGGTAATTGGAATATAAGGCAAGGGTAACAAGAGCAAGCGAGAGCGGAAGAGAAAGAGCAGTGCGGTTGGCTATCAAAGCGGGAGTACTTGTGGATATATATTATCGTCCATGCACAGAGACCTATCGCATTTTTCCGTATGCTTTTTCAGCGCAATTTTCCATCTGATACATATACATGCAAGAATTCCTTTGACCGGAGAAAAAAAATGTTCAAGTTGAATTAAGGGAGGAGACCACTGTGACGGGCCAAAAAATGCATTTTTTCCCTTTTTTTTGTCTACTAGATAATTTATTTGGGATTTGGAAAAAAGGAATGTTATCAAGCATACATTGAACTTATTTAGTGTACATTTTTATTGGAAGAAAAAAAATTAACAACGTTATTGAGGTAAAGTAGAGCCTGTGTATAAAAAAATGTGATTCAACGGCCGGTTCGATAGCTTGACAATGGTTAGTCTGAAAAATAAATAAAAAGGTTTTATAACCTATTGGGATGTTGAATAAGTTCTTTATTTTTTAAAATCATTCCCAATGCTTCCAAACGTTTCGAAACTATGTGAAAAAAGTTCATTTTTTTGCGAAATTTTTACTTGTGTTCGGGGGCCGAAAAAATTCTCAATAAAAAAACGGGGACATACAACGATAGTTACTGCAATTGCGGAAATTTTTGTTTTCCAAATTGAGAATCGAAAAATTATAACCAGCGTTATGATTCCAGATCGAGAGAAATCATTTCGAGAAAAACGCGATTGATAGTTTAAATATACGTAAGTCATTGCGTAACTTAACTCGGTCAATTTTCAATGTTTTACCTAGACATTTTTTCACATATTCGTGAATACGTATAGCTACTTTGAAAAAAAGCAAAAAAAAACTATCCTTTTACGCATCACAGTAATCACCCGCCTCAAGCAATAAAACAAGGAAGAACACAATTCCCCAAGTATCGGAGAACTGAAACTTCGTCAGGTACGAGCAGTTTCGTATGTCAAGAACAAAAAAAATCGCAATCTCCTTGTTTCCGGGCGTGAGGACGCAGGACCTAAGGGCTTCGCGTTTTCGAGCAGTTTTCGCCAATGTACCTTAAAATGGGGTTACTTTGAAAAGTTTTGGGAAGTTTTTTGTATGTAACTTTTTTTCAACATAACTTTGACAACAAAGTTTAATAGTCTATGCATTATACACGGAATTAAATGAAAAATAACGATTTTTTACAATGAAATTGTCATTTTTACTAAGGAAACATTTTACATAAAAATATCAAGTCCCTAAAGTACTATTATAGGCACTTAAGGAGTACAGTAGAATTTTCAAAAAATTGATTTTTTTTCGCTACAATGGTACTTTATCATCATAAGAATAATTTACTATTCGGTTTATAGCAAGACATTTTTTTTAACCGACTTTGACCATGTAACGTCAGCCCACCTCTGGCACAGCTATAGAGTACCTAAAACTTTAAACGCGTTTTTTCTCGAAACAGCCATTTTCCAATTGGCGTGACAAATAACTTCAACAATTTTCACTCGATTTACTTCAAATGTAAAAGTTATGTTCCTAATTGCATTTCGCAGAGAAGTACGAACGGAATTTCTGATTAATCGAAAACTTTTCATTTTACGAGCAGTTTTATACGAAATTTTTCACTGAAAATTCATTCGCATACCTACAACTTTTGAATGAAACAATATTTTTTTAATTCCGTACTCACTTCTCTAGGTATTCTAATGTAGATTGACGAGAATTTTTGTTTTTTGTGCTAGGTCAAAAATTGATTTAAAAAAAGACAACAAAAGAAAATATTAGCAGGCTGTCATTTTGTAAATCGAAAAAAAAAATTCTAACAGCTTGGTATTCATACTAAATATATGTGTAATTAATTTTATGAGTAAATCACTTTTTGATACGAAAAAAATGGTTAAATTTGCACACGATTTTATACCCATTACTGTGGCCTAACCCCTTAATCAGTCTTACAATTATCATTGAGTTAAAAATCAACTTGAGCAACATTATAATAAACTTGAAAGACAAATTTGAGCACCAATAGAAAGAACAGACATTTAAAATGTATTTTGGTGCTTTGTTAAAGTAGCCCCAACACCTGTCAAAGTTACCCTTAATGTCAATTTAACCCCGTTTTACGTATTCGTACAGATGCTTCGACCATGGGCATCCGAACCTTCCGTTCTCCATTTAGACATATAGATGTCATGTGTAATATATGACTACAGGTTTGCATGTACGTAGATGTCGGTATGAATAATTTCACGTCGATTGCTCGTACAACACACACAATTTGCGGCGGAGCTTATTTACCCGATCGATCGACTATGGCTCACGATGAAAGAAGAGAGATAGAGAGTGAGAAAAAGGGAAGGACGAAAATAGAAAAGAGCGAGAGAGAGAGAGAGAGAGAGAGAGAGAGAGAGAGAGAGAGAGAGAGAGAGAGAGAGAGAGAGAGAGAGAGAGAGAGAGAGAGAGAGAGAGAGAGAGAGAGATTATTCTTCATTGAGTTGGATAATAAACGGAGTCAGGGTTCTCCACAAGCACCCCACAATAAATGTAATCTCTGTGCGTGCATCACGCGAAAATCCAAATAACTCCGGGAGAATCCACCCGCATATTGCGGATAGCCCTTGCTATCCAGCATTGTGGAATGGAATGGTTACGAGGCGGTGATCGCAAAAACCTTGTACACTCGTACGCCGGTCCTCGTATACCGCGGCGCTGCTCGCCGCAATTTTATGCAAAAGCCGCGAGTATGCACCCTCCCGGTCGGCAAAGTTTTCCGACGCTCTATGCACGTTCTTGCACCGCAAACTCGCGCGATCCATCTTCACGGGTTTTTGCATGATGCGGCTGAAGGGTCACGTGATATGCAAAAATCGCACACATACACGTGGGGTTGGTAAGTGTTCCGGCTGTGGTAAAGATCGTTTTCGAGAACGTTCATCTTGGTAGCTTCGGGTATGGGTGTAGCGATTGCAATTATTATATTAGGGTGTATGAAAAAGAGGTTAAATCTTGTTGGGTCTTCCACTTTTGATTACTATTGGAAATAGTGCCGTTGGTTCTCAGCGAGAGGGGTGTATCTTAAGGACGATGGCGCGGTGACCACAATCGAAGATTGAATTTGAAAAAAATATATGTTATTGAGCAGACTATACTGAGACTTGACGAATTTTTTGAATTTTTTTCACCACCAAACATCAGAGATAAAAAATAGTTGGCTGTTTGTGATTTTGGGTGCGGTTAGATGGGCAATACGTTCACGCAATGGGTGATGTTATTTTTTTGTCTATTGAGCATCAAGATAAACCTTTTCTAGCAACGCATTAACGAAAACTACAAGTATGTAAACATTTAGAAAATAGCATTAAGATTACATTTTTTAATAAATAGAATTCAACTATTAAAAAAATAGAATTAAAAATAGCATTAAAAAATTATATGTTTTTAATGCTGTATTTTTTGAATGCTGAAAATAGCATTCAAAAAATATATTTTAAAAATAGCATTAACATAAGAGGTAAACGAGTTAGTATCTAATTTTGGGAACATTTTCGAAAATCATACTTACCATGATAACTCGAAATCCTTCGACTTTGGACTAAAGACTTTGGACTAGGTTAAATATGTTCCTAACGAGGTGACCTATCACCCCCTTAAGGCTTTGCACCGACCTTCCTAACACCCTGTATATTCAAAATTGGACCATCAAGGCTTGATGAAACATTACGAATCTTGGCTGGAGAATGAAGAGCATTGCCGTTAACCTCAATGTCCAAGAAGGTGCCGTATTTCGCCAACACTCAATATTAATTAATGGTAATAAGAAATAACTTCGTGACATAAATACGAATAGCCATAATTATAAATTACTCAAAATTTCATTCTGAGTTGTGTAAAACATTCGCTGTCGCAGTTTTTTCATAATAATCATCCACAATGTTATACTTTTTTAAGTTGGTAGTAGCACAAAAGTTTTTGTCATTTTTGGGTCATAAAAATATAAAAATCCAAAATTTTGCCGTTCAATTATACATTTTATGAAAAATTAGCATCTACAAAATAAATATATACCTACCTTGTATGCATTTTTTAGAGGTTCATTGAAAAAAAAAATCATAATCTGTTATTTGACTCAACTGGACCGCTTTATCCTCCTTAAGGGGTGCCTGCATGGATAAAAAGCCACAAATAACGAGGCACCCTTCGCAGTTCATTTTTGGAGCTCACCTTCTTCGAGAATTATCGCAAAGTTATAGCAAACTTTATTCACGAGTGGAAAATAGCTACATGTTTGGGCTTCGTCCTGAACAATTTCCGATCGTAATAAAAAGTGGGAGATCCTAGAGAATGTGTAAACTTTTTTCAACTCAATCTAATACACATTCCAATATCTATTATATAAATATATTGGAGCTACATGAAAAAAAGTTTCGATTTTCAAAAAAGCATGCCTATATATAGGGGAAACAACATGTTGAACTTGTTACAAGTATTCATGAATCGTTGGCTATCAGTAGATCTGGCTATTTTGCGGCCGATTCTTACCCTTCTGATCAAACGAAGCGCTACTGTCAGGAACCGGAGAGTCCTTTTCAATGACCCTTATATAAACTAAATTCAAATAAATTTCAAGTTATATATTATTATTTTATTTATTTTAACGTGGTCTCAATCAATTCCTGAATTCCAACGTATACACTTGGGAGGTTTTAGGTAATTCCAAGATATGGATTAATATATTAGCTGTAGTAAAAAGAAATCCATTATTTTTTAATGAAATTAAAGGCAAAAATAATACATTTCTTTTTACTACACTTAATATATACCTTGAAATGATTTCGACGACACTCTCATTAACCCTCGATCCGTGAACCGGGGTCGTTTTCGTCCGGGCGGAATTTTTTTTTTCGAAATTTCTCGAACGTCGGCGATGTCAGTGCCCCTGGACGGGAACGAAAAAAAAAGTATAGGCAGGTAGGTTCGTGAGCGCACAAGGTCAGGTCTGGCAGTCGGTTACTCTCGAACTGGCGTGCGAGACAAATCGGAGCAGGACGAAAACGACCTCTGTTCACGAATAACGTAAGTAAAATTGGCGGTTTTCGATTTTTTTTTGTTTTTTTTTGTTCATATTTTGATGTTTTGAACTGTAAACAATCAATGTAACGTAAATATTTCAGTTAAAAAGAAAAAATATGGCGGTCAGAAGGGCCGAGGAGATTTATTGCTTATGGTTTAATAACATAAATAAAACATAAATATGGTCTAATAAGATAACTAACTGTTACTTATGGTCTAATAACATAAATAAAATAAGAAAAAAAAATATATCTTGGACATTGAGTATTTTTCCCTTGTTTTAACCTCCCAAAAATATGCCTAAGTTCCCGGTGCAAAATAGGGTATCTGGTTTATTCCTACGAAACTGTAGTATTTTTTTCCTTAAAGAGCAACATTTTTCATTTGAATAACCGTTTAGGGATCGTCCATTAATCACGTGACGTTTTTTGGCCACTTTTTGAGCCCCCCCCCCCCCCCCCCCTCCCTCATGGTGATATGTGGTGAGGTTTCTGTTATCCAAATTCTCTCCTCCCCCCCCCCTATTTGAGCCTCACGTAAATTGCGGACGACCCCACATCACCATAGGGGCGGGGGGCTCACAAAGTGGCCAAAAAACCTCACGTGATTAATGGACGATCCCTTATAAAACTTTTTTCCCCATAATTTTTACGGCCGCTGGATTTTTTCAAAAAAAAAAAACGTATTTCGCGTGCATGCTTCACATTTGTTAAAAAAAATTATTAAACATTAAAAAAAAATCCCTGCTTTCGCTTTAAATGGAAAGTATAAAGATAAACCATGATTTTTTTCAGATTTTTTTGACAAAAGTTGTAAGTGTGACAGCGTCCAGCCGAAAACGACCCCGGTTCACGGAATTAGGGTGCCGAAAAAACCTTCACGGATTGAGGGTTAAGATAATGTTGTGTATAAGAACGATCCTCGAAACCTAATATCTTCAAAATCATCTTTGTCTATATATATATATATATATATATATATATATATATATATATATATAAATATATATATATATATATATATATATATATATATATATATATATATATATATATATATATATATATATATATATATATAAATATATATATATATATATATATATATATATATATATATACATATAAAATCATCTGCTTTTGATTTTTCGCATGCCATTTGTACAAATGATAACTTTGTTCCATCCGCTTTTTTAAAAATACTTTTGGTTATTTGTTTTGTCTAGAAAAGTCTTCTTTTTAACCTTAAATGTTAAGGAACCTTTATGAAAAAAGATCTTATGCCGAATTTGCATACAACCTAATTCGAACATCTGACCTTGATAGCCTGCGTACTAAAAAAAATGTACTACGAATATCGTCCCAATTACTTTAAAAAGTTGCTTAGTTATTCTCGATTCCTATAGTTTGTAGAAATGGCATGCGAAAAACCAAAAGCAGATGTTTTTTTTCACAAAAAAAAAACATCAATCTCAAAATCTCGAAAACTTTGACGACGTGAAATGTTGAAAACGTTGGACTTTTACTAAACCGAAATTTCAGCATATAGCAGTACATGACCTGACCTATCGACAGTTGCCGGATTATCCAATCATACCAGGACACCCGTTTTTTTTCTATATTCATATTTATATTGCGGACGAGTAGTTTACAGTAAAACCGAGACGCTCACTGTTGAGGGTCGCTTAACTCTTGCTAATGGGAAGGTTGGGGGTTACCACTAAAATCCTCGCACGTAATGCCTTTATGCACATATATAATTAAATGTAAATATTGATATGTATGTGTATGTGTGAATGCATGCATGCATGTAAATATATGTATGCACACACCTGTGTGGGTGCGTAAAAGCTGTGGAAGTTCGTTAGCGCTGTTGGTGCGGCCCTCGGCTGCGGAGAACCGCGTTAGACCTACGGCTTTGTAGGATGTTATTGGGAGCATGCTGTTATCGGAATGCGGAAGAGAGAGGGAGAGAGAGAGAGACAGAGAGAGAGAGAGAGAGAGAGAGAGAACGAGAGTGGGCAACGGCGAGACGGCCAGAGGGAAGGAGGAATACCCTCTCATTCACTAACGCCACCTCCGATAAAACGGTCGAACGGAAATCCTGCCAGCGGTGTTTCAGGTGTACGTATAGTCGATGGCGCTGACGGCTGGCGAAGGGGACCGGGGGTTGGTTCTCTGTGCAGCGCGGTAATTCATAGCCTCCTGGCTACCGTTTCGCCCACCACATATATATATATATATATATATATATATATATATATATATATATATATATATATATATATATATATATATATATATATATACATACATATACATATATATACACATACAATGGGAACTCGTCCTCGTGCAAAGCGTCTGTCCAGGGCTCTCGTGTTATCGTGGCTTAACACCCCCTCGATTCGTTTCGCTCTTGCTTCACCGTACCCGGATTTTCGATCTTTTACTCCCCTATTCTCTCTCTCTCTCTCTCTCTCTCTCTCTCTCTCTCACGCTCTCGTGGACGCTCGTAACGATTTTCGCATGTGCGGTCATCCATCTTGGCAGGCCTGGTTGCTTCCTGCAACACCAAGAACCACCGTGTATATCTCTGTATTCGCATAAAACGGAGGAAGTTATTGGCAAGGGAAAAAAGTAGCCTCGAAAATATGAGAAACATGAGAAAGCTCCGCTTTGCACGAACTTCTCTACTCCCTTTCTATATTGCACTCTCTCTCTCGTGTGCTAGCGCTTGTATGTGTAATCCGCTCATCTATTTTTGTTTTCCCGCTGCCAAACTTTAATAACCGTCGGATGTTTTCTTACGTACGAAATCTTACGTCGGAGAAAAGTGCTTGTATAAGGAAGCAGGACTGCGTGCAAGTGTATGAGAGAGAGGGCGAGAGAAAATGAGAAAGAGAGAGAGCGACAAAGAGGAAGAGGAACACCGAACAAGAAAAGAAGAGAGTCTAACGTCGATGAATTTTCAGCTTACGTGAAACAACGTAATTTCTCTCTCTCTCTCTCGCTCTCTCTCTCTCTCTCTCTCTCTCTCTCTCTCTCTCCCCTCTCCCTCTCTTCCTCTCGTTGCTTTGGAGTATCGAGAGGTCTGCAAGCAATAACGCGTGTTTCACAAGTGTCAGTAACACGCCAGTGCAACGTCAACTTTTAGTAATAAAAAGTCGATGCAGCTGCTGCTACGATGTGGAAGTACAGTTATAAGTATATATATAATGGAGTGTAACATTAGTCTGCTTGAATTCACTTACAATTTAACGTCCTCTGAAGCGATATGGACGGGATTTTTTCCACCGGTAGCTTGATGCTCAGGATGGTTATGGGCTACATCGCGATAAGGAGCTTGGGGACCCGAGAGTGACGTGAAACGTGAGCGGGATTGGTGGAAAGGTGCAAAATTCTTCAACTTCGATATACATATATAGAAGACCGGCAAAACATCGGGCGTTTCCTAAACAGTTTCATACATTTCATGCAAATCCTCAATATAACGAAAACTCGATGTAACGAACTTCCCTTGAGATTCGTTATATGGAGGTTCGACTGTATATATATACACAGTCGAACCTCGATATGACGAATCTCAAGGGAAGTTCGTTATATCGAGTTTTCGTTATTTTGAGGTTTTGTTAAACCAAAGTCATGTACCTTAAAAGGTTCTTAAAAATATATATATTAGTACAATAAATATGGGGTAATTTTTTCAAGAAAAAAAGGTTTGAATTTGAGCATTTTTACCGGACTGGACTTTTTCACTGGGAATGGACAAATCTTCGTTATATCGAGGATTTCGTTACATCGAGGGTCGACTGTACATACCATACACTACCGGCGAAAAGTTCCCGGACACTTCAGATAATTGCGAAACATTCGATCACTGGATAATTGTTAAATAATGTTAGAATAATATAGTCCATTTCATTTGTTATTTCACGCAGATATTATATAGCTCTGTATAATTAATTATATTATTCTGATATAATTTTGCAATTGTCTGAAGTGTCCGGAAGCTTTTGGCCGGTAGTGTATATACAAGTATATCCATTATTCACATTGGATGTATAGAATGTATACAATTGTTTTGAAAATCTTAACCGCGATGATCGTTGCGCGCAAAAGTATAGCGAATAAAAATCAAAAAGATTATTTTTGTTGTAAATACTGGTGGTATGCAAAGCTCTGGAAAAAAAAATTCGTATCGTGTTTTGGTGTACAAAGGAAAGAAGGAAAAAAGTATGGCATAAAGAGAGACAGAGAGGGAGAGAGAGAACGAAGAGGAACAGAAGTTATTCGAAGTGATCTCGAGAGGCTGACACTTGTGTATTTTTCTCGTTTTCCGCAGTTATCTTTCCCACCCGGATAACGCGGGAAATTCTTTTTCTTGCTTTAAAGTTCAAAGAGAGAGATGGACAGAGAGAGACAGAGAGAGAGAGAGAGGGGAGAGAGAGAGAAGAGTGGAGAGGAGAGGAGAGGAAAGGGACAGATAGGGAGAACGAAGGAAGATAGGGACAGTGAAAAGAAGCTTTTTCAACTCCCTTAAAATCCCAAGGCACAAGGACGGTCGCATTCACGAGTTTTCTTATCTCACGTATATATACGAGCTTTTAAGCTCTCATCCTCGTGCTCGCTGTCATCGACTTTTAACTAATCGTAACTTTTTCATTGCCCGCTCAAGCTGCGTCGATCCTCGCATGTGAGGCGAACGCTTCAGCTGCATTTTCATTCCGAAATTTCCGCAGTCTCGCTGAACTTTCCGGCGCTCAAAATTTTCCGTCACTGTACTTTCATACACGGTATGAAAATCGACTCGGACAATATCTGCGGAAAACAAGTCAAAAACGGCTTCCGCAAAGTGCCAATCAATTTTTTTTTTCGTAAATTATTGCTGACAAAATTGACCAATTGTATACCTTTTTGGGGTAACGAATTTTACGCGGTTTAAATTTTCACCCGTTCGAGCAGATATCCCGTTGCTGGTATTCGCTGCGTTGGAGGACGATGATGACGTGCAAAAAAATGGACAACAAAAAAGCTCGTCAATTCCAGAGACCCGGCGAAGATAACGAATGATCAATCAAGCTCGTAATTGACAGCGAACGAATCCACACGGTATATTTGGATTTTTACAGGTCACCTGCATTTTGTTGAAAAAAAATTAAAGTGGTTTTTTTAAAGGACAGGGTACGAGGTGTCGCTCGAAAAAAAAAAAATAGTCGATTTCGAAGCTCCCGGATGTATGGACACTTTTCGTATTTGAGTGCGGACCCAGCTGCGCATCTCTTGCAGTTTCAATTGCTTTTTCATTGTGTTCGAGGGCCAAACAAATACGTTTGAAACCTCGTATTTTATTGACGCGCAAAAAGCCACCGGTGGATGCATTTTTCAATGGAAAAAACGGAGTCTCGTGGCGAAACGTGAATAAATGGTTTCACGCGAAGGCGAGAACTTCCTGCGTGCGTTTGCGTTCATTTCCGCATATCCAGTGACACTCGGGCTCGAATTTAGCAACTGGAATTCAATCATGCCATAAATAAGCAGAGCGTTAAAATTTTAATAAATCGCGAAGGAGTGACGAAAATGACGCTGAAGTTTGCATCGTTTGAATGCAACAAAAATAAATACTTTTCAACTGCTCAATTTTTTTTCTGGACGATTTAGGCTGCCGAAATCACTCACAAGGAACATCCCTCCAGTGACACCCTTCGATTTTGTTGAAATTTGGATATGTTATAAAGCACCGAAAAGTAAGCGATACGTATTTTTTTTATCGGCGGAAAAACGGTTTTAAGGGATGAAACGAACCCGCGAACATAAGGGTGTTTTTCGTTTTTCGTCGATAACGTTATCGTCCTCATCTCCAATGTATAGTGCACGAAAAAAAATATACATTGTTGCAATTTGAAATTTTTTAATATCTCGTACCGTTAAAACGTTACCGACGAAAAACGAAAAACATCCCCATTTTTAAGGTACCTTTCAGCCCTTAAAACCGTTTTTCCGCCGATAAAAAAAATACAAATTCGTCCGGATCAAAATGACCCAGTGTGCGAGGCAGGTTTCATAAAAATACAACCGACACTATCTTATTAATCCAAATGCAATAAGTGTTTGTCATTACTGATAACACTTTTATTCGTTATGTAAAGCGACAACATTTTAGCATGTTTATTCATTTTTTTTAACGTATATATTAAAGCACCACACCACGTTGAAAAAAAAGTTGTCATTTTTTTTCTTTTCATTTCCTGAAAGACACATTTGTTAAGAATGCTCTTACCAAATTTTTTAAAGAAATTTGTAAATTTGGCGGAGAAATAGCATTTTATGTGAAACCGTTCGAAGCGCACGACCGTGCCAAACGGCAGATGTGCGGCGTTGAACGCGTTTTTCTCGAAACGACGTTTTTCAAACCTGGTTGTCAACATATTAAACAAACTATTCATCCGATTTGCATGCGCCAAGTCTTAAACTGTTCGAAAATCCGGGTTTTATGGCACCACGTAGGAATTTTTTTTTTAAAGGACCTTCTATTGTTTTTTATTAACGATGAAAATTTTCCATGAAAATCGGAAATAAAATTCGCTAGACCGACATTTTTTTTTAGATATCGAAATTCCCCTACGTGATGCTGTAAACCTATATGTCTAGTTTCTAAATATATTTTTATTTTATTTTTCAAATAAACTGTCTGGCTTAATCGCTGTCAACCGCCGAGCAGAAATTTCGTCGGAGTGTCCTCTTGGAAGCGGCGTACACCGCAAACTATACTTTAGATTCGAGTACAGAATTTTGTATACATTCTTCTATACGTATATATTGACTATGATTATTAATAAAAAAAATCCATTGATCGATTGCTTGAAAATAATTACGAAAAATACACCCTTGTACCGCGCACGAACCGTGGTGTGGTGCCTTAAGAGATAAAAGAACAAAAATGGTACTATGCAACCGCGAGGGTAATTAAGGCCTTAGCCCACTCTAGAGGCAAAAAAACGCACGTTTTGTGATTTTTTTTCAGCTCAACTATAAAATAAATCGAAATTACCAAATAGGGGTTTTATTACACACGCAACTGACTATACAAAATTATGTTTTTACAGCGATACATGTCAAAATGGCGAATGTGCAGCATTTTTGCGATGTCGCCTTCATTTCTGGAAGGTCAACGGCCCGACCAACATATAGCTCCTATAATTTTTGAGTTATGATGAGACACTGAAGTTTTTTCGATTATAAATAAGAGTAGCTATAGAAGTACGTAGGATTTTTTTTTGATATATTGTTTTTTGTCAAAATGGCGCATTTCTAAAACAAAAAGTATAAAATGCCATGAGAAAATCGTCAGAAAATTGTTTATAAAAAAGGAACTATGCAATATAAGGTAAATATCTACAAGTGGGGTTCCAGCTAGGGAAGGGGTTTAGAAATTTTGTACCGAGTCGATGTATTTCATGGCACTTTGTTTATAATATTTAAGTCGGGGGAAGACAATTTCAACCCCAACCCAAACCCAAACAAACAATTTAAGTTAAATTAGAGTAAACATACAGCAAACTTATTTCAAAAATCGAATATTTTCCGGAATTTTTTCTTTTTTCTTAATAAAATACCCCTTCTCCATTATAAAAAAAAAACATATTTTCATACTGCAGAATAGCCCCGAACGCGTGGAAAAAAAATTTGGAGCCCATTAGGCCTGGAGCCCCACTTGTAAATATTTACCCAATATAATAGAAAAATCCTACGTAGTGCCTTAGAAAATGTAATTCTAAATATACTGTTAAAATTTTAAGTGTTCGGTTGAAATTTGTTTGAGTCACGAGTCCGGCCGACTTGAAAAACGTAGTTTTAAGATAAACGCGTTTAAAGTTAGTAGAAATTCACGACATGAATAATGTTTCAATGCCTTTAATCTACGATGCCTGCAGATGAATTCGAAAATCGAGTACTTGGAGGTTTTTCACACCCATCATCTTTTGGAATATAATTTTCTAGCCACTACGGTACCTTTTTACGAAACAAAAGAAAAACGATTTTTGGAATAACCTAGAGTGGCCTAAGGCCTTAAAAAATGTATCCACTCGTCAACGATCGAGAGCGCATCGAAACTTTGCTCAAATGTGATCTTGCGAGGTGGATCGAGTTATTCGTTCAAAAATGTGGTACCCAATCAAGTAGGAGGGAATGGTGATACGTGACTCGAGGCGCAATGCATTCGTTTGCAAAGAGGCGTAAGGGCGGGGTTGTATAAAGTAGGTAGCTGCGGTATCTCGCTTCTGGAATCAAGAGCAAGCCGGGATATAAAGCCGCAAGCAAGCCAGCAAGTCATATAGAGTCTAGAATTTCGCCCTAAACGGCACGAGGAGCTTAGCTGGATGTCGGCTCGTCGTAGGCCTCTAACTAGATTCAGCCGAAATTCTCCGGTCGGTAATCAGTGCTTGGATCTGCAATTAGAGCCCTTCATGTACTGTGAAGGGATGGATACCGGGGTCTTAAAGTACAGAGCTTCCGTATGTGGGAAAAATTAGTATATGTGTTTCAATATGACCGCACGTAAATCCCTATATATATATATATATATATATATATATATATATATATATATATATATATATGTGTGTGTGTGTGTGTGTGTGTGTGTATATTTTCAACCTCTCTACATATTTATGCTATTCTAATAATAATCCACACAGTGGGTAAAAAAAAGTAATTGTACATCTCACACGAAACTGTTAATTTGGCTTAATTTTTTTGTTCGTGTTTTCCCAAGATTTTTGTAAACAGACACCATGGATATTTAAGATAAGCTATCGGACACAGAAACTTAATAAAGCATATTTTTCGAAGAATAATTTGTAGAAGACGACGTGTGCAAATACTTTGTTTACCCATAGTATAATTCCATGCGAATATATTTTTGTTCTACGCTGAATTTATCTGAATTTAAGGAGGTTGGGGCGTTAGCAACAATTCAAGGTTGAACAAAATATGTATATGTTATCGTCTAGACTATACTGAGTCTTTACGATTTTTTTATATTTTTTTCACCACAAAACACCAGAGATAAGAAATAGCTTAATGTGTGTAATTTCATGCTACGTGCGATGTAATTTTTTTGGCTATTTAGCACTAAGATAAATTATTTCTAACAACGGATTAACGTAAACTAGACCTTTGGCAACATTTAGAAACAAAACCCATCTTGCCCACCGTAAACCATATATATTTAATATTGAACCATTAAGGTTTGATAAAAGAGTGCGAATCTTGGCTGGCGAATGAAGAGCATTGCTGCCAACCGCAATGCCCGCGAAGTTGCCGTATTTCGGCAACACTTCATATTAATTAATGATAATAATAAATAATTTCATGACATAAATATAAATAGGCATGATGATAAATGACTCTACATTTCATGTTGAGTTATATGAAACATTCAATGACGCAATTTTTTCATAATTATCATCGATAATGTTATACCCCTTCAAGTTGGTAGTAACACGAACGTTTTTCTCGTACACACAATGAAAATATAAAAAGGCATAAGTTTGCCCTTTAATTATATATTAAAGAAAAATTAGCATCTACAGGATAAATCTATGCATTTTTTTGAGGTTCATTGAAAAAAAATTGTACTCCGTCATTCAACTCAACTGGACCGCTCCAGCCTCCTAGACTCCTCACACTTTTAAACATATCTGTGGTATCTGAATAGACCGGAACGAGAAATATTTGTGAAAAAAAATATAAAAAACATCAAGCTTTTATTTAATGTACTAAAAAGTAGAAAATAATTTTTTTACCAAGTCACCTATATGTGACTATAAACAAAAGCTTGGAGGGCTCGACTTTTTGAGTGTTTAATAAATTTTATCAATTCAGCTTCATCAACCTTATTTACTTTGTCACAATAGTGATTAGAGAAATTATTATCACACGTTTGTACTCAGTTTCGGTATTTTTATTTACGAAATCTTAAATAAAATTTATTTAAGAAGTTTGTTTTACAGTAATTCAAATACAGTTGATATGTTAACGGATTTATGTAAGTTAAAGATTATATGTCTACATTTTGAGCGCCGCAAGCTTTTATTTATAGTCATATAGGTGACTTGGTAAAAAAAAATATTTTCTACTTTTTAGTACATTGAATAAAAGCATGTGTAAAAAAATGTTTTTTTCCATATAAATATTTTTCTACTTTTTAGTCTTTAATTGATTTGACTAGTTAGTTGTTGCTAGTAGTTTACCACTTTACGAGTTGGTACGTTAGGAACATGGAATGCTTGTGAAAAATAACAAAGACTAATTGGGATTGAACTTACAACTAACTGCTGCATATGAACTTTTCACATACAAACTAAGTCGGCTATGAATTTGTTTGCATGTGTTAGTGAGATTTTATATGCATGATTAGATATCGTTAATTTTACGTGAAAAGTTGAACATCTTATGGATATTTCTTTTTTAAGTTGCATCATGCATTGTCACCTTTTAGATGCATGTTTGCAAAAATTCAGAGCTCTAAGTAGTCGGGAAGTGGGTGAAATATCGATTTTCCGTTTTGCATCTCACAGAAAATCAAGTTGAATAAAAGCTTGTAAAAAAATCACCAAACCAAGCCTATTTTGCATTGGATATTTCGCGTACGTATTTAAAATTTGGCACGTTCGAACAAATTATCTCTTATGTCGCAACGGAGCGTAAGGCAATTCGAAAATTAATCAAATTACAGCGTGACTCGTGGCGGAAAACGTTTCGACTTGCGAAGCGCGAATAGCTCGTATACGTGCCCTCGGCCAAATTCGATTTCTCCGTTGATCCGAGCACGCCCATAAAGCCCAGATATATACATTCTCAAAGGAAATTGGCTGGTTCGAGCTCAAGGCCCTGTGGTCAAATGCCCCTCGAATTTAGCCCAAGCTCATTAGCGAATCTATCAATTTCAATATGTGCCAAATTGCGGCAACGTGATGGGGAAAAGTGCACTCAAAGGGGGGGGGGGGGGGGTTGCGAAATTTGCCGATGCTGCCAAGATTGATGCACCCTCTTCTTCGAGTTATCACCTCTCGAACTTTAGCCCCATAAAAAAAGTCACAATTTTAAAATAATGGCCCCGTACGAGTCTTTGCCACAACGAAATAGCTTGGAACAAAATCGAGTACCGAATAACCGCGACCCAGTCCAAAATATGAGACATGCTCATTTTATTCATTTTTTTTTCTTACAAAACGAATCCCCGAACACGATTCGTCGCGATTCTTGCTCGCGTAAGCTCCGTATACGAACTTTCAAGCGAAGTTATTTGTTCCGACACGAGTTTACGGGGGGAAAATAGCTCTACGTATAGCCCAAATGGGCAAAGTGCACACATGGCAAGGAACAAACTTTGCACTCGGTAGATTCCAATAGGACACGCGCGATCGTCTATCGCAATCGAAAACGGTCGATTGTGAAACTTTTATATACGCGCCGATAATCAAACATCGAACTCGGTTCGTCCCAGAACTGCTCGTCTGCATAAACATTTATATGTATACAATGTATACATTATATGGGACATTCCACGTCATTCCACCTAGCCCGTGACCATGACCATTTTTGGTATTCCTGATTTTTTTTTTTGTAAAATTCTACCCCATCAAAGGAATATCCACACCAATTTTTAGATTTTTATCTCTTCTCTTTTAGGAGTTATGATTTTCCAAAAAATGTCAATTTCGGAAGTTTTGGAAACGTTTAAACGCTGATGACTCCTGAACTAATTGAGATGTCGACAAATGTCGTATATATATTTTTTTCATTTTGAAGCATGCTTTCGTTAAAAAATATGAAAGAATTATCAATTATCAATGTCAACGTTTTTTTTGCTTCTTAAGTGAAAACTATTTTTTTTAAACATGATTCCTATTTTTTATTTGTTCCAAAAAATTCTCTAAAATAGAGTGATCCGTTCTATGATTTTTAAGACTAGTCTCATCGTGGGCCCATTTTTCCTTCTATTTTTTTTCGAATTAATCATATTTTTTTGGAAGATTCTTATCATTTTAATCTCCAATAATGCTATTAATGATTTTGTGATTTCCAATTCGGCTTCGACAGGCTTCGAACGGTTTATTTTTAATTTGTACGGAATTTAACGAAAAAAATGCACAATAGTTCAATATATAGATATGTTGAACTATTGAAGACCCCTACAAACCTAAACAAATCCGAACAAAATGTCACAATAGTTCAACATGTGAGAGCAAATAAATACCACTCTATTGAAACGATGTATTGAATTGAAGAGTTTAAGCAAACAAAATATGTTTTATTTGTCCATCATTTTATACTCTACCTGATATCCTAATGGCATTCGATGTAATTCCTAGGTATTGCATACATTACCTAGCTACAGTATGTAATGGTTAACGATAGATAAGATATTTTATACATTGCCTTGACGAACCCGGTATTGTATAAAATAACTAAGTATTTTATAGAATGCCTGCAGTATGTGCAGGCATTCTGAGTGCGCCCCCCAGATAGGTTCGAAATAAATAAATAAAAATGTTTGCGAAACCCCAGCGCTGTAGTCCAATGAGAAGGAATGCCTGTAAGCTCGTTTTGTTTCCCATTTGAATAACATGGGATTTTCAGACTAATTCAGTCATTATTTTTTGGAAGTGCTCCTAAGCATTGAATAAAAAATATTATTCATTTAAAATTTATTCTTAATTGGTATATCTACGTGTGAACATTTTTACAAGGCGTTATCACAACCCTTACACCCCCCCAGCCCCCTCATATATATATATATATATATATATATATATATATATATATGAATTCGGTCCGTTCACGTGTCAGGGTTTAATCGAGCCAATCGTCTATCGTTAGCAACTATTTGCTTCCAGATTGTGGATCGATTTAGTACACAAAGTTCTCTCCGCTTCCTCCCGTGAGGGGCACTTGCAATATACTTGTATCTGTACGAAGATCTAATCTCAATCTCTGTACACGTACGTAACGGAAGCCTACCCGGTCAAAATGGAAATTAGGTTGGGCTTCTCATCGCCCAGCTGATGGATCCTGCATCGATGTAAACCTATATATCAAGGTCTCTTGATGCGCTTATGCATGTCTGTTCGTACGTACATGCTGCAGATACACCATGCCTATGCATGTGTAAGGGAAGTGGGAGAAGCAAATTTCGATCCGGTTACATCTATGTCACATTGGCCATTAGCACGGCTGGCTGTTTTGAAAACGGTCCTGACGTTTTTTTGAATAAACATTGATTTTGAATCCGCTTCCATTATACATGTTTTTATATATATACACTGCCGGTCAAAACTTTGGGTACACGAGTCGAAATTTCTTACCCCACTAAAAGTTAGATAGCGGGATTAAAAATGAAGATAATTTCATTCCCCAAGTGGCGTTTTAAAGAAGACATTTAGAAAAATGTCTACGATTTTTTTTTCGCTCTGGTACGCACTTTTGAACGTGGCCATTTTTCGGCTATTTTTTGGACGTCAGAAATTAACTGCGAATTTTGTGGCAAATTTTTCCTCGGCTTTTTCCATGGTAAACTTGAAAAGGATATCGAAATCGACAGTTTCGATTTTTAGAAAGTCTCGTACAATTTTTCGCCCCAGTATTGCGTTTTTAGCTAAAAAAAGACATGTATTAGAAAAAAGGCGTCATTAAAGAACTATAGGGTTTCAGAGGAAATGTGAGGAGGGTAAAAAGTTGTACGGGTTTACACTGGAGTGGCTAGAATTTTTTTGGACATTTTATATACACCATTTTTGGTTGGAACTTTGATGAGTGGAGAGGCTCCGCTTGGGAATTTTGAGTCTAGGACAATATAATAAGGAATTAAATTTGTTTAGACTTTCATTTTTAATTAACTACAATTCCTTTAGATAAAAAAAATTCGCTGGAATCCGCAGAATCTTTTTTGATGAAAAACTCGTATAGAGGAGATGAGAGACTGGACTGACTATTTTTTTTGCGTTAAAAAGCAAGTCCAAACGTTTATAGTTGTGTGGTGCTGGATTTGCGATATTATTCTAATATGATTCATTTTATTTCGTATTTTACGAAGATACTTCATTGCTTTTTAAAATGAATTATATTATTCTATTATTTTGTATATTTCATAATTTGGCAATTATTCAAAGTGATCGAGAACTTTTGACCGGTACTGTAGATACTTATATATATATATATATATATATATATATATATATATATATATATATATATATATATATATATATATATATATATAAAATGTTAAACAATATTATATTGGATTATATAATATTTTATTATGTCGCAGAAAATTATAATACAATATGTTATTATATATGCAAATATATTAAATATAACCATAAATAAAAGCAAATAAATAATCTATCTGAATTTATATATACATATACCGAGAAACAATTGCAAGGTGACCTTCTTTGTTTTTTTTTCGAGTCTCTGGCGCAGAGATTTTACTACCGACCAAAATATATTTGATGATTGTTCAAGTCGTCTAAAAAAAATATACCGTAATTTTGTAGCGAGTAATATTAGGCAGAAGGAAATGAGCATTTTGAAAAAAAAAACAAGAATTCATTTTGGGTTGAGCAGAATGAAAATAATGAAATTCCGGATACGAAGCCCTGCAACAAAAACTCTTCTCAAAACTAATTAAATGCCATTCGTGCACTTTAACGTGCATCTTTGGTCTTTTTTCTCTCGATGACGAGATGCAAAGAAAAAGTTTTTCAGAAGTGATTCGTATTTAAAATTTAATTACCTTCATTCTCGTGTACTCAAAATGGAATTCTGATTTTTTACCACAATTCTCATTTTTTACTGGCAAATACTACTCGTCACAAAGTTGCGCTATATTTTGTTTCGATGAGTTCATGGAAAATCATTGAAAACCATATTTTTTCCCAGCCGCAAAATGTCTACACAAGACCCTTAAAAAACACATAGTCATCTCATAAATGTCACCCTGTATATGTGTGATAATTTCAAAGGCTGTGGCACTCGGAACGACGCATAAACTGGAGATTTGCCGAGTGCAGCCGCCGCAGCTAAGTGCAAATGACTTATGCGCCATTGCTCTTCTTCGTTTGACTCACCTGTCAAGATAATTCGTCGCAAAATCGACCCCTCCCCCTCTCAAGTTACTCGGCATGTCAATTAAACCTTGCGCGTTAAATCACGCGGCTTAATACATAGGGTATTAAATTATCTCCGGGCGATCCGCTGCTCCTTCGATGTACTCGACAGACGCATTCAAGGATGTACACAAATGTATATACATGAATGTATTATTGAATATCGCGAAATTATTGTTGAATTATAAGATGGAATGTCCCAAATTTGGTATTTACTAACAGAATTGAATTTTACTGGATAATTATTGAATTCCAATATTGAATTTCGAAGAATTGTTGTAAAAGGGAAACCGAACAGTTTTGGGTTATTATTAAGAGCATTCGAGCGAGCGGGAGACGGTCGGGGGGAGAGAGATCGTGTACATTTTTTCTTATATATATATATATATATATATATATATATATATATATATATATGTGTGTGTCGACTTTCGATATTGTGATTAGGTTGATCTTCACGAGCTCTCGGTCTTGATAATCTCACTATACGTGTACACTATACGTGTACAGGACGATTCAAAAAAGGATGACGCGCGTCCTAGCATAAAGAGATAAGCAGACAACTGCCAGGGCCTTTTTAGCGTATTCGAAAACGTTCCCAACTGCGACAAACAGCAAAAACGCGACGGAGCTGGATGGAAAAAAGGGCCTTGACGAAATCGTCAAAGGCACGTACGAACATACCATAAAACGGGGTTAAATTGACATCAAGGGTAAAGTTGACAGTTTTTGGGGCTACTTTAACAGAGCGGCAAAATACGGTTCAAATGTGTTTAAATTTGTTGTTCAAGTTTATTATAATGTTGCTCAAGTTGATTTTGATCTCAATGATAATTATAAGACTGATCAAGTGCCAATAATAGAACCCTAGGTACTTTATATTTTTATGTAAAATGTTTCCTAAATAAAGATGACAATTTGATTGCAAAAAATCGTTGTTTTTTAGTTAATTCCGTGTATAATACATAAAATATTAAATTTTTAAATCAAAATCATGTCAAAGTAACCCTTCATTTTTGACATAAATGGCACTTCAATGCCTTATCAAAGAAACCCCACACTCGAAGTTACCTTAGCAATTAAAAAAAATATAAAATGGTGGGGGGGGGGGTGACTTTCTTATACATTTGATAGCCAAAGTACACCTTGTTCCATTGGAGCAAAAAAAGTTGGAATTTAGGATGTTAAAATAAAGTTACCTACAAAAAACTTCCAAAACATGTTCAAATTAACCCCATTTTACGGTACTGCCCCGAGATATTGGACAGGGGGGGGGGGGGGGGGGGCATTCGAAAAGGCAACGATATCTCGAATGGTTCTTTCGCAGATAACGTTGAAAGTACTTGGAGGAAGACCGGTGACAATTGGGAAAAAGGCCTCAGAAGAAAAACCTCATTGTTGGTCTTCCTGGCCATAATAATCCAATCCCTTGTCACATGTCAATCAGGCATCGTGCTTATTCTGAACGAGCCTGTAACACGTACGTTTTTGTCGAAGGTTACGGGATAAAAAAGGGGAAAAGAGTTAACGACGGGAAATTCCTATTCTTCCACTTGGATTCGTTTGGCAGAAAGGAAAAAAAAACGAGAAAGAAGAAAAAGGAACGTCCCTCTTTCCACGAGTTTTCTTTTCTCAGCGTCGAGGAACGCGCACTAACGAGATCTTGGGGGCGTTTCGATACGATGAGAAAATATCACATAGCCGTTATTACCACCATAGAAATGAAAGTCGGAAAATTGCGACCTTGCGAACTTCATTGCCAGAAAACTTTGGTCTATCGCAAGGAAGTCGTGCTTTTTGCGCGGATATATAGACGATTACAGCATCAAACAGGGCTTCGACAATTAAAATCCACATCATACCCGAATGACAAAATGATCATTACTTAAATAAGAGAAATTCCTTTATCGCAAATTGGGTATTTTTTTATTATAAAGTATCGATAACATTTTTTCTTGTTACTACATAATATTGACAGGATTTAAATTATTATCAATCTCTCATAATTATATTTTACTGTGATCAATGACAGAGGATTTTCGATCAATCGAATGCTGTTCGATTATTTATAAAAATGTTTTTTATAAAAATTATTATATAAATAATTATTATTTATGAAAAAACACTACTTTACGTTAAGGGAGAAATACCTTTAGCCGAGGAAAAAATTGCAGATTTCCATGACTTTTTGTTTAACGTAAAGGTTTCGTCACTTTTTTTTAACCTAGGGTGTGTTTTATTACAACTTTTAGCAGTTACATCACGAAAAAGTGAGAAATGTTAAAGATCGATGAAATGCTTCGCCCTAAAACAAAAAGGTTGAATTTTCCAAAAAACATGGCTACATTTTGCAATAACATTTTTTTTTTTTTTTTTTAAACATTTAGGGTCATGTTTTAGACAATGAGGTAAGAAAGATTTATACGAAATTTCGTTAGAATCAGTGGATTAGTTTTCTAGCTATACGTCCCCCAGTTTTGAAAATGCAGTTTAGAAAACCGTGCCATACCTCCATCATTTGGAACGATTAATTTTTTTTTAAATACCACGTCACAGCCAAAAGTAGTAATGAAACATACCCTAAGTCTAAAAAATGGTGACAAAATCTTTCCTTAAAAAAAAAATCACGAAAAAGAGCAAAAAAAATTCGCGCCTAAAGTTATCTTTAGCAATTTTTTAATTCTTTATATATTTGATTTGATAAAATCAAATATACAAATTTGATAAAATTTCATAAAATCAAATATACAAAAAATTTTAAAGAATGTCTCCACATCTTGCTGACGCGAACGATTTTTTTATTTATTATTCTGCCGTTATTTTCCCACTCGTGAATCCCGCGACTATCAAGAAATGGATCATATCGCGCTCTGCAAGTCTTGTATTCGAATACGCGATAAAAAAGATCGACGGCCCTTCCTCCCTCGTGCGCTTTGTCTCGACTTTATTCTCAACTTCTTATCCTCTAATCCTCTTTTCAAAGTCACGTCTCATTGGTATTTGGTCGCGGGCACCGGCGAGTATATTTCGCGAAACGTTCGCTTTGTATTTGCCCGATCCCCGATAAAATTTACTCGTTTGAAAAGCACGCCTGCGGAACTCGTTCCCGAGTTTGAGTATCGAAGAAATAATATCCCCGTAAGAATGGGCTTCGCTTGTTTCGCAAACTGCTCTTCACCCCCGCCCTATACGTACCGATACGTATTGATCTTGTAAGTACACAGTGCTGTGCATAGATTACCCGTGAATCTACGATCGCTCCAAGTACGCACCAATAAAGTTACCGAGGCTCTTACATCTCGTAAGCCGGGCCAGCGAGAATACTCGGCGAACTTTTCTCCGTGGATTATTACGACGATATAACCGTAGTGCGATATATACATTTTTGTGCCCTTTCGAGCTTTCACGTTATTATCCCTTCTACGTTTACCCCGCGCTTGTCACATTGTGGTTTAAACTTGATAATTTTACAGTCCTTGAGAGACCGCTCACAAGGAACATCCCTCAGGTGACACCCTTCGATTTTGTTGAAATTTGGATATGCTATAAAGCACCGAAAAGCAAGCGATCCGTGTTTTTTTTTATCGGCGGAAAAACGCTTTTAAGGGGTGAAATGAACCCTCGAAAATAGGGGTGTTTTTTTTTTCGTCGATAACGTTATCGTTCTCATCTCCAATGTATAGTGCACAAAAAATAAACATTGTTGCAATTTGAAATTTTTTAATATCCCGTACCGTTAAAACGTTATCGACGAAAAACCCCCATTTTTGAGGGTGCGTTTCAGCCCGTAAAACCGTTTTTCCGTCGATAAAAAAAAATACGTATCGCTTTCTTTTCGGTGCTTATATTATATCCAACATATCCAAATTTCAACAAAATCGAAGGGTGTCACCTGAGGGATGTTCCTTGTCAGAGCATATTGGCTGCAGTCACTTTTCCTAATTCACCACCTTATCGCATTTGCACGAGGGGACAGGGAAACTGGGGAAGAATTGTGCTAATACAGGTGACTTTATTTTACTTACAAGCGACATCACTTAAGGGGTCTTCTCACTTTAGACGCTAAAAAAGGCTATTTTCATGAATCTTTTTATAGGTTTATATTATAGATATTGATATAAAAGTTGTTACACTTAATAAATAAACTTTCGAAATACATTAGATGTTTGTTTTCATTTATTGAAGTCACTATTTATAGACGAAAATGATAGTTAAAAAAATGTCCTAAATAATTGTAGGTCTGCGCTGTTGATTAAATCTTCGGAGTTGGATCATCCGAAACAAAAAAATCAAACGGTTTTAGATTCAGTATGTTAATGGTTAGGGCGCATATCATACGATTTTTGACATACGCAAAAATAACAAAATGGCGGACATTTCTCGAAAAAACAAAAAAACCTGTTTTTTCACTGTTTTTGGCAAAAAAATGGTAAATATCAAAATTTGAAAAAATCCTTCATATGCGCTGTAGCTATAGTTGTAACGAATATCTGGTTAAAATTTCATAGGGATCGGTTCAGTAGTTTCGGAGATTTTATCAAAAAGCCGTCGAAAAACGTTGTTCCGAGACAAACGCGTTTAAAGTTTGTTCGAGTTACATAAATACACTTCATTTTTTTTAAATGTATTTCGAAAGTGTATTTATTAAGTGTAACAACTTTCATATCAATATCTATAATATAAACCTATCGAAAAAATGCATGAAAAATAGCCTTTTTTAGCGTCTAAAGTGAGAAGACGATATAAGATTTTATTGAAAATCATATATGTGAGAAAGCATTGAAAACTATTAGACAGGTATTTTTTATCTGCGGAAAAACGGTTTTAAGGGGGGAACCACCCTGCAAAGAAAGGCGTTTCGGGGGTTTGTTTTGCACTTTCACCCACAAGCAGTCCACCGATCTGAATGAAACAAAAACCAAAATTCTTCTAATGTAAAGGGATGAAAAATCCACTATAGAATAATTGAAAAAAATTAAAGGGTGACACGCTTTTCTTTGAGGGGTAGTACCCCCCCCCCCTAAAAACGTTGTTCCGCGGATAAAAAAAAGTACGTGTCTAATTAATTATTTTATTTTTGAACGATAATATTCAATATATATATATGGTGCATTTCCATACCAATTCGACCGGGGCCGGACCCTCGACCCCTCAAATCTGGTTCCCGATTTTTTTTATCAATACTCTCACTCTATCAAGCAATTACAATTTTTTTCATATTTTTCAAAATAAGTTTGAGCGTGTCATGAATTTTTGAATTTTTTTTTTGAACACCTCGATGGCCGTAATCGAAAAATCTGAAAAAATTCCCAAAAATACAGTGTCAGATATAAAAAATGTTGGTGTAAAATTCATAATGTCTGGGCTTTTGCTTCAACCCCTAATTAGGGTTTTTGTCAACCATGATAAAAAAAATTCGAAAATTACAAAATACACTTTAGAAAAATCGGAGAATTTTTTTTAAAAATCTGGTATTATGCATACAAAATTTCGAGAAACAGTCTACAGTAAATTGACCTCTGCTTCTTATTTCTTTCATTTTTTTTGCTCAAAAAGCTAAAAAACGGGTTGAAGCAAAAGCCCAGACATTATGAATTTTTCACCAACATTTTTTGTGTTTGACATTCTATTTTTGGGAATTTTTTCAGATTTTCCGATTACGGCCATCGAGGTGTTCAAAAAAAAAATTCAAATATTCATGACGCACTCAGATTTATTTTGAAAATTCTGAAAAAAATGTGATTGCTCGATAGAGTGAGAGTAATGTTAGGAAAAATCGGGAACCAGATTTGAGGGACCGAGGGTCAGACCCAGGTCGAATTGGTATGGAATGCCCCATATATATAGAATATTATCGTTCCAAAAAAAAATTAAATCGCCAAAAATTATTAACTAAAACAAAAACTTTTCATATTCTCAAAAACCCTTTCGCTGGGATTTAATATTTTTTTCATCTTTTTCAGTTCGTATCGATCAATTTATGATATTATCGAACGAACTTCGTTGGATGTTCTTTGAGGAAAAGGAATTCGGGTGTAGCCCGAAGACCAGCAATAAGAAGGCTACGAGTGTGACCAATACATATACAGCATCGAATATGTAGGTATATACGTGTCTGCATAGCGTGTAGTTGGGTCAGAAGAAGGCTGATCGCCGCTTTTGCCTCGCAATCGCGCGCAAAAGAAAAACGGAATGGAAAGAAAAAGCGACGAGGGCAAAAGTTGAAGAGCTGCCAAGTCTCTGTGTTTCGACCACGTTCCTCTCGTCGCTCTCAATTCTCGATCCCTTTATACACATACACATTACATATATATATATACGCGGCGTATCCATTTGGAGTGTTTCGCGAGGGTTTCAGCAGCACTCGCGTGTCCGCCAGACTGGAAGAGCCAATAAAAGCCTTTGCGTCTGTTCTTCCTTTCCCCGATTTTTCGCGCTAAACGCGCAAAATGAATCGCCGAGAGTGAAAAAGATCGAAAAGCTCCATCTCTCTGTCTCTCGACGCCGAATTACTTTTTCCTTACTCTCCCCGCGGTCGTTTTTCGAAGCGCGGGCCTCGCCAAGCTCGCTTCTTTTATTTAAAAATCTACGTCGGAGGGCGCAAAATAAAATGGAAAAGCCCCGTCAGTTTGATCCGACTGATGTAACGATCAAACAAGAGAGAAAGGGAGAGAAGGGGAAAGGGAATTGGCGAAAGAAAAACCGGTTGGGTAAATGTACGCGTGAGCCATTTTGCCGTGTGGGTTCTTCGAGAAAACTGCTCGTCGCTGTAGGCAAATTAATTTATTCGGTTAAAAAGAGCATGCATGTTTTTTTCGATCGGCACTTTTCGTGGGTAATCAATTTATTTTGGGGAATAATTTATTTTGCGGTGCTTGCTAGAATTTTGGCTGTTCCAGTAGTTCCAGCTTACTTTTCGTGGGTTGCACTTTATGATTGGTAGTTTTTTTTTGTTCCGAGAAAATCGATTTTTATAAGAGGATTTTTAATTAAATGCGTAGCTCGTAAACGTGGCTATTACTCTGGGCAGAGTGAACGACTTCGGCGATAGCCGGTCTGGAGTGGAAAAAGCTCGTTTTCGCGCAAAAGAACATTAAACTGGCCGAAAAAAATATTCAATGGAAATTTTTGTTGAAAATGTTGGTGAGAATGACAAGAAATGAGTGCTGAGCAAATTTTAGCCCTTTATATCAATATTTAGAGGTCCCTCATAGCGATTTACTACTTCCCATTCTGTTAACATGATAAAAGTTTTGTTTGCCGCTTCTCAGCTTTATAACTTGCCTACGGGTAAACACACGGGAATGCCCAAAACAATTTTTTATAGGAAATTTAACGCTCAACGAAAAAAGTCCTTAGCCTTCATACGATAAATTCACTCGTTCGAATTTTATTCGACGTCAAAGTTGAATCTATGATAAATTCCATGATTTTGTGAGATTTTTGGGCTTCTGCAACGAAATTATTGATTTTTCGTTTATTTCTGATTCATCTTAAAAAGTATTGTATGCTGTTCAAATTATTCCCGAGATAGTTTCTAAAATTCCTAATCGATTTAAATTTATTGTTATTTTGAGGTATATTCGTACAATAATCTATTCTTAAACCGAATTCAATTCCCATAGCATGATAAATAAATATCTAGGGAACAACTTAAAAAGGATACAATACTTTTCAAGATAAATCAGAAAAAACAACAAAAAAATCAATAATTTTGTCGAACATGTCCAAAAACTCACAAAATCATGAAATTTATCATCAATTCAACTTTAATGTTGAATAAAATTTGAACGAGTGAATTTATCGTATGAAGGCTAAGGACCTTTTTTGTAGAGCGTTAAATTTTCTATAAAGAATATTGTTGGGCCTTTCCGTGTGCTTACCCGCGGGCGAGTTGTAAAGCTCAGAAGCGGCAAATAAAACTTTATACATGTTAAATGAATGGGAAATGGAAAATCGCGATGAGGGACCTCTAAATATTAATATAAACGGCTAAAATTTGGTCAGCACTGATTTTTTGTCATTCTCAGCAACATTTTCAACGAAAATATTTTTTTTTAATTCAATTTTTTTGGGCCAGTCTAATATACATGTTTAATCATATGACATAGTATAATACAACATAATTATGTATAGAATATTGGAATTCATTGTGTCTATGTGATGTAGGGGGAGTAGGGGCAAGACGAATAGGCGGGTTAAGATAAATCCTAAGCCTAGCTACTAATCAGTGTGTGCGAGCACGGTGCTCCTGTTGGAGTTTGAAGGGGCGGCGGGGAGGTGAATGAGTGTTAAAGTATCAACATTGGCGGAAGCACGGGTCTCGAGTGAGAAAACAATATCGATTTTTTGACAAAACGATCTAATTTTTCGTAAAGCATACCATCGTTTTCCTTCATTTGAGTTGCTCATATTGATTATGGACAGGTGAGTAAACATAATAAAAGGACTAATTATTAATACAATAAGAACGGTTTGTCAGAAATGTTCAAGGTTATTGCGTGATTTATTTTTGATTCGTTACCCGAGTAGAAATTTCTTAGGGTTAGCCTGACCAGGATCAGGCCCCGATCGGGGTATGATACGGGTAACACCTATTACGGACATCCTGATCCGGCCCCGATCGGGCCGAAAGTATTTAGGCCCTAAATCAGGCTAGATGCACATAACCTCTTATTTTCCACATGAAAACTTCGATTTTACAGCATCGTAGCTTCGGAATTTCGATGCATTCCTGAATTCTATTTAAAAAAAGGTGCTATGGACTGTCACGCTAAAACAGAAAACACGGAATGACGAATTATGATACAAAATCATTGTAGTGGAACTCTAAATTAAGGGGTTCATTCCATTTTGGATTTTTGAAATATTATATGCATTTCTTTCTGATCAGGCAACCTGATAGGAGCCTGATCAGGCAACCAGGCCCATATGTGACACAACGTTACATTTCCTAGTAGGGCCCTTTCAGGCTGCCTTATTAGTGCCCTACCAGGGCAGTCAGGCAACCTGAACGGGCCCTGATTTGGGCCCCATCAATGGGGCAATATGAATACAAGCTATCGAAAAGCCGCAATATTTCACAACGTCCCAGATATCTACGTTGGAAAGTGTGAAATGAGCTCGTAGAGCATTTGGTTCCTCTTTCACCGGTGTTTCCACCAGAGGATGAAGAAAAACTAACAAATGATTAAATATATATGGAAGCAAGATTATTCGGACTAAATACTACAGAACTTAGACGATTGGCTTATCAAATTGCTGGTGTTGAGAATAAAACCATTTTTATATGCGAAAGATGCCAATAATTCGAGTCCCATCATGCTCCCACCGCTGTTTCATCTTGCCGCGTATGTGGGGCAAGATGGGAAAAACTAAGGTTTAATTAAAAATATATATTGTATGTTAACAATCAGAAAAACTTTTTTTTACCAAATTAAAGATTAATAAATGTTCATTAGTTTAAAAGAATCATCGAAGTTGACTGATTCTTACGTGTTGTTTTAATTGAACATGAACGTTATCATCTTACTTCCCCTATGGCACAGTGTATGTTTTAAGGGGTCTTTTCACTTGAGACGCTGAAAAAGGCTATTTTCATGCATTTCTTTGATAGGTGTATATTATAGATATTGCTGTAAAAGTTGTTACACTTAATAAATACACTTTCGAAATACATTTCAATAAACATTTATGTTATTATGTAACCCAAACAAATTATAAACGCGTTTTTCTCGACAGAACGTTTTTCAACGGCTTGTTGATCAAATCTTCGAAACTATACCGAACCGATTTATGAAATTTTAATCACATATTCTTTACAACTATAGCACATATCAAGGATATGTTTTAATTTTGATATTTAATATTTTTTTTGCCAAAAACGGTGGAAAAAAACGATTTTTTTTTTCGAAAAATGTCCGCCATTTATTATTTTCGCATATATCAAAAATCGTATAATATGCGCTAAAGTCATTAACATACTGAACCTAAAACCGTTTAATTTTTTTGTTTCGGATGATCCATCTCCGAGATTTCATCAAAGGCGCAGACCTTCAATTTTTTTAGGACATTTTTTCAACTACCATTTTCGTCTATAAATAGTAACTTCAATAAATAAATACATTTTTTTAAATGTATCTCGAAAGTGTATTTATTAAGTGTCACAACTTTTATATCAATATCTACAATATAAACCTATCAAAAACATTCATGAAAATAGCCTTTTTTTAGCGTCTAAAGTGAGAAAACCCCTTAAGGCCGCATCTCAATTTTGTACTCATTTTTTTATTATCAACTAACCGAATCGTTGCTTTCAGGAAACTGATGGTCCCTAAAGTGGTCAAGTGTCTTCGAAGTCACCTTTTCTCGTGTGTTTGTGTATATATATATATATATATATATATATATATGTGTGTGTGTGTGTGTGTGTGTGTGTGTGTGTGTGTGTGTGTGTGTGTGTGTGTGTGTGTGTGTGTATATATATATATGAGGCTAAACATTATCGAGCACCGCAAGGGAAAGGGTTGAACATTCTTTCGACGATGCCTCGTCTTTTATATCGCAGGCGATCGCTGCATCGCGTCTCTGGCATTTACCGAATAAGTCCCTCTCGGGGAGAGCTTTAAAGCGGATATAGCGCGAGAAAAGTTTGAAACATCGCGGATCTCAGGGGAGAGAGAGTATGAGGGGTGAGAGGGAGTTTCCTCGAGGGTGAGAGCTCGCGAGGAGGTCTCGGTACGCCTTAAGGCTATACATCTGTCGACGAGCTTCGTTCTCTCTCTTTCTCTCTCTCTCTCTCTCTCTTTCTCTCTCTCTCTGTCTCTCTTCGTCCGCATCCCTAGTCAAAACAGTGCAGAAAATTGGCACACACTGAAGTGAGTTTCACGGCAAGAGGATTGCTAAAAAGAAAAGCGAAGCAAGCCAAAAAAAGGAGTATTCGCTGAAAATTCGCCTCGGCGGCACATTCTCGCCGTAACGCTATGACCGAAGCCTACGGACGATGGACAAGCAGTCTACGACGTGTGTAGAACTCGCGCGTGTATCTCTTTCTTTTTTTTCTCACTCTTTCTCATCTCTCGGTCTTTCTCGCTCTCGAATTTCCCGGCGTACACGTACTCGCTTTTCCGCAGACTTGGTACTTGCTTTCGAAGCCATTACTGGCGCGACGAGAGCACACGACGAAAGGGCAAGCACCGAGAGGGTGATACTCGATTTAATCTCCGTTTTCTGCTTTTTTTCCTTCCCGTAAGGGGCTACGAATTTTCTCGACAAACACACAGTTTGCACGCGTTAAATGAGGTCACTCGAAGGCAACGTGAATGCAGTCGTAGTTTTTCTCGCAGCTCATAACGAACAATTTTTCTTTTTTTAGTGCCCGAGCGCCCGTGATTGAACACACGAATGTGCAACTTTCGCGGCACTACGTACTCTGACTCGATCGATTTATTCGCTGATGTGTGCAAACGGAATGTCTGTGAATAAAATATTCCGAGTGAAGCAAATCAAAATAGAGGCTACGAATTTATTCCATTTTTTTAACACCATTTGCGGATATTGCCGTCGAAAAATATTGAAAAAAAGAACGCGATTCACCACAAGTGCTGCCAATTTCGACGGTAGACGATTAATTGACCGAATGAATGAAACACCATAAGCTCGAAACAGTATCACCATTTTTGCAGAATAACACAATGACAGAGACCAATCAATGTAGTCTGGATATCCGGTCGTGTATATCATACACCGGGGATTCGAATCAAACTGATGAACATTTTTGTACACTGCGGCTCTCTGCTCTTCATTTTTCCCTCACGATCATTTTCTTTTTTTCGTTTTTTTTTGTTCTATCTCTCTGCTCGAAATTCACACATATACACATACCTACCTCATTGATATTGCGTTCCACGCCATTCCTGTTCCATTTCGCGGATCAAAGAACACCAATCGTAGCAGCATTCCCGTCACACACGTCCCGGCGGGAAATCCTCTCGAATGACAGAAATCGCGAGTGCCGCTGAAAACGAGAGGGAGGGACAGAGAGGAAGATTGGTGTAGAACGTAAATTACCATTTGTAAACGACTACCTGAATAGAGAGAACAAGTACCTGGAAGTACCATCCATGCATCCGTATCGGGGTGGGGGGTGGTCGGGTGGATGAGTATATATCTACTTCTTTATCCACAAGCAGTCCCTTTAGTTACTTTGAACATAAGTAGAAATATACAGAAATGGTGATAGTTACATACTAGGGTGATTCGTTTCAGGGCAACTTTTTTTTTTACCCCTCGTGCCCGAAAACCTTTAGTTGGTACCCAAAAGCGAACTTTCGTGAAAGGGGGGTGTTGTCAAAAAATATTTAGAGGTTGCGAATCAATATTGAAGGTTTCCCATTTGATTAACATTGAAAAAAATGTTTTTCTCATTATTAGTGTTACCATTCCGCGAATTTTGATATCGCGATATTTTCCAAGTGGGTTCTCATAGGAAATATGATACTCCACAATAAAGTTCATTGAGCCATGGCCGTAAATTCAACCGTTTCAGCGGCATCATTATCTCAAGTGAATATTGTGCAAAATATCTATTCAAACGGCTGTAACGCCTAAGCTATTAGATATATCGAAAAAAATTCAGATGAGAACTTTGTAGAGAAAGTAATTTTCTACAAAAAAGTCTTATAAGCCGAGCCCGAAAATTCAACTCTTTCTCAGCTATAGGTGGATGAAGTAAAATAAATAGATTTCTTTTGAACAAAATAAATCTATTTATTTTACTTCATCCACCTATAGCTGAGAAAGAGTTGAATTTTCGGGCTCGGCTTACAAGACTTTTTTGTAGAAAATTACTTTCTCTACAAAGTTCTCATCTGAATTTTTTTCGATATATCTAATAGCTTAGGCGTTACAGCCGTTTGAATAGATATTTTCATACAATATTCACTTGAAATAATGATACCGCTGAAACGGTTGAATTTACGGACATGGCTCAAGGAACTTTATTGTAAAGTATCATATTTCCTATGAGAACCCACTTGGGAAATATCGCAATATCAAAATTCGCGGAATGGTAACACTAGTAATGAGAAAAACATTTTTTTCAATGTTAATCAAATGGGAAACCTTCAATTTTGATTCGCGACCTGTAAATATTTTTTGACAACAACCCCCTTTCACGAAACTTCGTTTTTAGGTACCAACTAAAGGTTTTCGGGCACGATGGGTAAAAAAAAAGTCACCCTGAAACGAATTACCCTATTATATACATTATGTTACGTAAAAATAATAATATTTATGTGCGTGTATATATATATATATATATATATATATATATAATTCTGAGTCGATTGATATAAGCATGTGTGGGTCTCAGATCAACCCGTGAATTATTATTAATTTTTAAAGGCGGGCCAATCAGGTGCGCCCAATGAGTTGGCGTACGTCGGTGAACAATATGCCCGTGTAGTGGTGCCTGCAGGTGCGATGCTCCCGCAAGGACGGGTTGCGTGAAAAAGTGAGAAATATTGGAAATGGATGAAATAGTACGCTTTGAAAGAAAAATATTCAATTTTCCGAAAAACGGCTACGTTTTTCAACAAAAGAAAAACTTTTATTTTAATTGTAAAAAATATTTAGGGTCGTGTTTTAGACTATAAGGTTGGAAAGATTTACACCATATTTCACCAGAACCGTTCGATTAGTTTTTTAGCTATACGTCACGCCAGTTTTGAAAATGCAGTTTAGAAGAACGTGCCATACCTCCGTCATTTTTGAAAATTAATTTTTAGAATATACCATGGAACAGCCGGAAGTATTAATAAAACATACTCTAAGTCTCAAAAATAGTGAAGAAATCTTTCCTTAAAAAAAATCATGAAAATCAGGAAATTTTCTTCCTCGTATATGGGTATCTCTCCGCTTAACCGGTATTCACAGACGTATTCAGAAAGGTCTGTAGAATAATGAAATAAAATGCAGAAAATCGATTTTTTGAAATTTCTATACAATAATACAGCCTTAATTTTTCAAAAAGCGCACTCGGTTACTCGATCGAGAGTCCGCAAATGTACCAGTGAAAATGTTCGCTCAGCTCGCATGTAATTGTAATTTTGAATCGCCAGGATTTAAAAACCAAGCTACGATTCCAAAAAAAAAACCATTTTTGGCCAATTTGACCCCGATCGACCTCGACACGGATAAAAATAATATTTTCGTCGACAGCTCCATTCGATTATATCCACCGAACACGCGGCGACGTTTTACTAAGTTTCCGATTCAGTTGACCGAGCGTTTCGACACTTTCGCGCAATTATTACCTCGCCAGTATTCCCGAGAATGTTCCGGGCGTTTTTTTTTCACCCAAAGGCACGGCGTTTAAAAGATTTTTACGGCAAAGTTTTACGATCGCGAAATGGATTACGCGCGCAATTACGAGGCGGCTTTTATTTGTGCAGTCGGCGAGACCAATGGTGCACGCAATTGTACAGTTAAAATGTTTTGCGTGAATTATCGAGATCCGGCAATTTGTGAAATTCCGTATTGACAAGCCAGCCAATTTTCCTGGTCGCCGCAGACAGAACTATTTTTAATGATAGTTGGGAATTCTGCGCTAAACGTCGCGTTTGTATAACCGATTCGTTTTCTCGCGCTATCACTTTCGTGCCAATACACTCTATTCGATTTCTGCGGCGTTACGAATAACGTTGATTGTAACGAGTCTCTGAGCCTTCCATTCGGAACTCGAGCCGAACAAATCAAATCGATTTTCTCGTCCAATTTCAAGACCCGCGTTTTGTAAACCGACCAAATATTGTCAATCGTTTCCGATGAGTTTTTTTTTTCAGCCATTGCCCTGACCATATAGAACGAGAAAAGTTATTACGTTGAAGTTTGCATCGTTGGAATGCAACGTTTTTTTTCGTTCATTTGTTAATTTTTTATTTCTATCATTATCCAAAACCTTTTTTTTTTGCCAATTGAGGTCTTAAATCTCTAATCAGAATACGTAAAAACGATTGAAGTATTTTTACATTCTAAAACGGCCAAAAAAATTGGAACAAGTTAAAAAAATTAATTTTCGTTGAATTGCACCGATGCAAACTTCAGGATCGTGAAAAGTTTTCGTGTTCCATCATCCAGTTCCATGAATGTAACCCCTAATGAGTGACCTTTTTTCGGAATTGTTTCAGAAAGTACGTTTCGCGTCATTCTACAGAAGAGCAGCCGCGGCCTGGGTCTGAGCTTGTCGGGTGGCGGTACAGCCGGTCCAGTTAGGGTCAAAAGGCTCTTTCCGCAACAACCGGCGGCTCTATCCAACAAGCTTCAATCCGGTGACATTCTACTGGCGGCGAACGGTATCCCATTGACTGGCCTCACCAACTACGTAAGCATGCTTTCATCCATGACTCATTCGCGACAACCCGCCTGGCCCTTGAGCTCTTCGAAACGTCACGCACGTCAATTCAAGCACGAGAGATGGAAAATGTTCCACGGATCTATAGGCCAGACGACCGAAAAGCAGGGCCTGTCCACTCCATCAGCGAGTGGACATGGCACTCGAAAAATGGACCCATGCTTGGTTCCACTGCTGCAAAAGCCTGTCTGATGCGCAATGAGCCCGAGTCGAAATTTCCAGCCTATTTTTCCCCTCCAGATCCTCGCAGTGGTAGGAGATGAAGGCAGTAAAGTAGCTTCGTATTCAATATAAAATGAGCTCCTACCTAACGCCTAGAACGGGAACAAATTGCCCTTTTCTCCACTTGCAGGCGCTAAGGAGGACGTCAATTGGCACACGTATACACGCCCACGCATAGAGTCTATTACGCGTATAGAGATACATATGCCTGAATACGCGCATGCGTAGACAAACGTATATACCCGCACACATACATGCCTAAGCATACACCAACACACGTATACTAGTACCTATACGTATGCGTGCGTGCCTACTATAGGGATCCGCTTATACATGCATACGTCGGACAATTCCTATCAAAAATATTGTAACTGTTTGCGCAAGATCCATTTCTTCCACTTTGGAGAGTTGCTGGGACTGCAGGGGCAAGTTTGAAGCGAATGCGAAAGGTTCGCTGGGTGGAGATAATGGAAAGGTCATTGGAAAAGTAGGCCTCTACGGTGAACGCGCGGTCCTAGCTAGTCCAACGCATGATGCTTACTGAAAACTATCAGACCCCCTCTTTCGAATGCGACCATCTCCACCCTTGTTTCGTCGAAACAGCCAAATGCGCGATAGGTCCAAACGCAATCAAAAGACGAGCTGCAACGACTTCAGCTAGGTTAGGTAGGAGTATAAGGGCCTATACAGGAGGTAAGCAGCAAAGGAAGAGCATGTTAGGACCCATAGTAGGACTTCTAGCAGCAAAAGAGGAGCTACAACGACTTCAGCTAGGTTAGGTAGGAGTATAAGGGCCTATGCAGGAGGTAAGCAGCAAAGAAAGAGCATGTTAGGAGCCCATAGTAGGACTTCTAGCAGTAAACAGACTCAAGTGAGGCTGACATAGGATCAACGGCCTTCAAAATAGGCTGAGAATTTCGACTCGGGAGAGCTGTCCAATATAGTGAGCTGCGAAATTTTCGGATCGCAAGATTGGATATGCGCTCATAGCGGCCTGGGAAAGTCCATCGAATAGCTGTTTGATGATGACAGGAACGGCGCAGCATCGTCTGATATATGGTGCGGATGCCAGCAGATCAGAGATTAGGCTCTGGAGTGGTTCTTGCTCAAGTTGAGCGGAAAAGAAGCCCTATATGCGTTCCCACGCGGCGATTGGAAGAGCATGTATTTGCGGAAGACAGAGAGATGTAGGCCCCTTATCAGGGTATATTCAAGTAAATCGAACAATTGCGCGATGTAAGCGTCCTCAGGATCACCCTCCTCATCAGCGATGCGGGACTTTGGCTAATACGGCAAACTATGTACCAAAGTGTACCAGGTTGGTGGTATACCAAAGATCCTGGGTTTATACGCATAGGATGGGCGCAAGGAAGCGAAGGCTCTACTAGTCACGTGTTTGCGTATTCCTCCTTGCACATTCCGATGGAGCGAGGAAGACAAGATAGGCATTCTCCATAATCCTCTCTCTCTCGTTCGCTTCCTTTTGTATACCGGCATTGCAAAGATTTACATGAGATTAGCATAATGCAAGTCCCGATGGAGTCTATAAGCGTTGAACGGGACATTATCCGCCAGCGTGCATTATTGGGTCGATCCAAACAGCGCTATGTTGTAGCGAACATTGTTGTGCCGCTTTAAACGAAAGGTTTATCCAGGGAGTATGCCCGTACCGGAGGAATAATACAGCAACCATTTTCCCTGTATTCCGAGGCTTGCGATAGAGCCCTGACGGGAAAGAATGAGGAAAAGAGGCGAATCGACAAGCAACAGCGTACCCTTCCTAATCTCATTCCCATGCTACTTGTTGCAGGAGGCTCTGGAAGTTCTACGAACTACGCCCAGCACGGTCGAGCTTGTTGTCTGCCGTCTTCCCGGTGAGGCGAGTATAACGCCACCCGGTGCACCACCACCGCCACCCGCGAGACGAGAACCACCACCGTCTTTGCGGATTCTCAACCCTCTGCCACCGCTTCAGATTGAACCCTGTGGGGTACGTTTGTCTTTCCGGTTCTCTCGTTCTCGTGCACGACACCCTTTGTAAAATTGCTTCACAATGGTTGACAGTGGCCTTTGGTGAACGGCGGCTTAGGAGTTTCTACGTAAAGTGAAGTTTCCGCCGTCCATCCGGGGAGAATCAATTTGCCGGTTTATTTGGGCTTCAAAGTGTTTGACTACCATAGTTCTGCTTTTGCTTATAACGATAAATCGTTGATCCTGCGAGCTCGGTGGAAAATCTCGAAGTTGATGAACTAATTGCTGGAATAACCAATTCCGATCACCCTTGTCGGTCCTTTCCAAGGGCAGCTTGCAGGGTTAAACGTAGCATTTTGCAAAAGCGGTTCATTGATGCTTGTGACAGATGTGGGAATGTCGTATGGGGTTCTGGTTGAAAGGAATGGACTGCATTCCACGGGAGTTTGATATCCCAATAAATTGCTTTCTCCGTAAATAGAAGACCGGAAGGATCCTGCCAGGATGTACTTTGTGGAAGGATCTTTGGTGTTGTCCGTTCAGAAGAAGTCACATTCGCCACTCTTCCCCCGTCATCCCGTTAATGTTGCTTTTTTCGGTCTGTCGAAATTCTACAGGAGTTCGACATAGAAATGACGAAGGTCGCGGGTAGTCTGGGCTTCACACTGAGGAAGGTGGACAGCAGTGCCCTCGGGCATTACGTCCGGGCTTTGGTGCGGGAGCCGGCCTTAAGCGACGGGAGAATACAGCCCGGCGACAAGATCGTAGCTGTGGACGGTGCAACTCTGTCGCCAATGAGCCACGAGGAGGCTGTCGCTCTTCTCAGACAGTGCGGTCCAAGGGTGAAACTGCGTTTGTATCGTGACTTGGCACAAACTCCGGTCTCCGCGCTGTCCCCGACTGAGCCGGATCATCCACTCCGTCCACCACGAACAAGTTTGAGGTAAGATCTTCGCACTCTTCCATCAAACTCCACCTCTCGCCCTTCCTCTCGACAAATCACCCAGTTGCTGTTCCGCACAAGAAGAATTCACATGGTCACTTGTCTCACGGTCTGTGAGATAAATCCGCGTCCGAACTGGCACGAAACTTTTGTCCAATATCATGGCTCTCGCCACAATGGAACTTTTTCTTTGCTCGCTGGTTTTTTTAAGCTTGAAGAAAAAACGTACGATGAGGGTTGTGGGACCGTTGCCGGGTGCAGTCAATGAACAGTAGTAATGGAGAAAGGTATAGATAGTTGTGACTGAGAGTACCATTTGTCTAAAACACTCCAAGAAAAATGGTACGTTCGTCATTACAGCGTGAAAATGGTACTTTTTCTAGGACATTTCAGCGTAAAAATGCTACTTTTTCGAGGACATTCCAGCGTAAAAACGTAAGCGTAAACACTCCAAGAAAAATGGTACGTTCGTCATTACAGCGTGAAAATGGTACTTTTTCTAGGACATTTCAGCGTAAAAAGGTTACTTTTTCTCGGACATTCCAGAAAAATGATACTTTTTCTAGGACATCCCAGAAAAATGGTACTTTTTCTAGGACATCCCAGAAAAATGGTACTTTTTCTAGGACATGGCAGAAAAATGATACTTTTTCTAGAACATCCCAGAAATCGGTGCTTTTTCTAGGACATGGCAGAAAAATGATACTTTTTCTAGAACATCACGGAAAATGGTACATTTTCTAGGACATACCAGAAAATGGTACTTTTTCTAGGACATACCAGAAAAATTGTACTTTTTCTAGGACATGGCAGAAAAACGGTACTTTTTCTAGGACATCCCAGGAAAATGGTACTTTTTCTAGGACATCCTAGAAAAATGGTACTTTTTCTAGGACATACGAAGAGGGTTTTAGAGTTGTCGTGTTCAGCCAAAGGCCAGCAATGATCAAAGGTATAGAGGGTTTTTATTAAAAGTACCATTTTTCCGACCCGGATCAATAATATTGGATGTGGAATTTAATGTCTGTGCTCTGTACCAGAATAAAATAACATTTAGAGGTTCTTTAGTTGAATACCCTCAAGCAAAAGAATGGTACCCCGCCCAAGTTCGCTCCGCAATGCAAACGAGTCCTCAACAATAGCGTGCTTCAATAGACTTCGATCTAACGCAGCAGCGAAAGGGGCACGCCTTTGCAACCTTGCATCCAAAGCCAAAAAGTGAATTCCTGTATACGACGAGAAGAATGCCGTTTATCCATGCATTGGTATATCTTCTACGGATGGCTACGCTCGACTTCCGTCATTCACGGTTTCATTCAAATAAGCTTCCATTCCCTGCTTTGGTATGCTCTTGAGAATCTTCAGATTTCTATCTTTAAACGAGACGCGCGGGCCCGAGTTTCGTTGAGCTCGAGCGACGATTCACTCGTATACATGCCTGTGAATAAGAAAATTTTCTTGCGATGCCCGAGCGCGAGTCGTGAGAAATAATTGTAATGACGGAAGAAAGAGAGAGTGGGATTCACCTCCGTGGAGTCGCGCCAAATCTTGGGACCCCGTTGACAATGGAATATAAATAGTTATAGCACTCGCGAGTGACTATATGCGAGTGGAGCAGACGGTGCGCAGCCATTTTGCATTTATGCGTTTAACCAAACCGAGACTTTGGTCGTACATATCGCGATTATACACCATTGCAGGCAAGAAGCGGTAGACATGCTGTGCGATCTTGCGGTACGTAAATTGTCACCCGGTACGTCCAACGGATCAACGGCGATCCAAACTTCCGGTGGATCCTCCAACTCGCCGAGGAGACTTCGAAGGCCAGCCTCCCGAACACCCACAGCTAACAATGAACACGGTACGTCACAGCTGTGCCATTTTGCTCCCACGCAGGGAGAGCCCTTTTCATGGATTTGTTTTCTTGGGAATCCAGTGGGAACTTTGAAGTTTGGAATATTCCAAAACGACAATTAAGGGACCATTCCAATGTGGCTGGCTTGAAAAGAGCTGGTTTAAAGATGTTTTTTTTAAATAAAATTCGTTAATTGGTCCGTTCTTTCCCCTTTTATTCGAGTGACTTATGTTGTACATGGAAATGTTTTTTAATGTTTTAGTTTTATTTTTTATATAATTTTGTTGGCCACTGCAAAATTATCCCTTAAAAAATAGCGCCTGAAGGTGGAGAGTCCTAGTCTTTAAAAAATTGTCTGAAAGAAAAAAACCAAAAATTTTATTAATCAGTATGCGAAACTGTAGAGGCGTACGGATAATTTTTTTTCGATGAGAATTAACAAAATGGTGGCCATTTGCAAAATTAAGTATAAAATTGGGTCTTTTTCGACAGTTTTTCGTTTAAAAAATGTGAAATTATCAAATTAAAAAAAAACGCTTCCGTACAACGTTAAGGAATGCGTGATGAATGATGTGGAAAAATTTGAGACGGATAGCTTTAAAACCCTTCGTTTAAAATCTTTCAGCGTTTTCAAAAAGGTTTCCAAAAGAGTGCGCACCGTCCGCGCCAGGACTCAAGCATCTGGTCGAATTCCTTTTGCTGAGAAAGGCTGTAGCGACTGGAATAATTCGAATTTCGCGACAAATATTTAACACCAAGTTTATGAAAGTCCATATTTTTGGATAATGCGAAAAAAAAACGATTTCCAATAAACTTTACACTGGAATGGTCCCTTAATGGAATTGCGAACAAAAGTTTATTCATACACGCAAAAACTCCTGCAGTTTTTGAGCTACCTGACTGAATTTGCGCAAACCTTATAAGTATAAGGTATACCTATAAGAAATACTTATACGATATACTTATAAGTAAAAACTTATAAGTATATCTTACAAGTATATACTTATAAGTATATCTTATAAATACACACTTATAAGTATATACTTGTAAGATACACTTATAAGTACACACATATAAGTATATCTTATAAGTATATACTTATAAGATATACTTATATGTATATCTTACATATAAGTATATCTTATATGTAAGATATACTTATATGTAACTTATAAGTATATCTGTATGTAGTATAATGCGAAAAAAAAAACGATTTCCAATAAATTTTACACTGGAATGGTCCCTTAATGGAATTGCGAACAAAAGTTTATTCATACACGCAAAAACTTCTGCAGTTTTTGAGCTACCTGGCTGAATTTGTGCAAACCTTATAAGTATAAGGTATACCTATAAGAAATACTTATACGATATACTTATAAGTATATCTTATAAGTACACACTTATAAGTATATACTTGTAAGATATACTTATAAGTACACACATATAAGTATATCTTATAAGTATATACTTATAAGATATACTTATACGTATATCTTATACTTATAAGGTTTGCAAAAATTCAGCCAGGTAGCTCAACAACTGCAGAAGTTTTTGCTTGTATGTACAAACCTTTGGTCGCAATTCCATTAAGGGTCCATTCCAGTGTGAATTTTTTTGAAAATCGTTTTTTGGATATACACTAATTAGCATGTACTTATAAGTTATAGATATACTTATATACTTATATGAAGTATATTTTTAATGGATTTAGTGATGATTGGTAAAATGCTTTAGGTTTTAAAGGACCTTTTATTTTCTGAAAAGTGTTTTTCGCACCACCACTTTTACATTTTGTTTGTATATCTGGTTGAATTTTTGTCCAGAAACAGAGTATCGTGCAACTTATTTTTGGATGAAAGTATGAAAAAAAATTGACAAAACGCTCTAACTACCTCGATAGTTAAGATACTGGCTCCCTTCAAAGCACATGATTAGAGTATCACACAGAGCATGTTCGCATTTTCGCGAAAATTGGCGAAACATTTTAGATTTTAAGGGTGCATGAATTTTCAGATATGAAGCATTTTTTAGTTTACTTTTGTTTGGGTAAACGAAAAAATGTGGTTTGCTCTCGGTCCACACGAGTTGATCCACATCCTTTCAGTTGCAAATGCCACTCGATCCTACGAAGTTCAATATGCGATTGCAGAAAATCATCTGACGTTCCATCCGATGCATCCGTCGTTGACGATCCAAACCGACGGTTCGGAGACCGATCAGTGCTCCATAAGAACTCAAGCGACGAATTCCCAGTCCGAAACACCCTCGAACGACATAATCGATCCGCCACCCTTGTACGACGTTTGCGACTCCAGCGATTCGTCGAAATTTGCACCTAGGCCGAGTTTTCTCAATCTCGTCGCGCCATCCGAGAAAGGCCACTTTCAATTTAGCCTCGAATCCGACTCGGATTACACCGGACCCACCATCGTCACCGAGAGCGACTCCAATCCCATCGGCGAGCACGATTACGAGGATATACGTGCGACGAACATGACGACATTGTCGAGCGACGATCAGGACAATAATCTACCAACTGAACCGGCCTCGATGCCACCACTCTTGTCTGCAACGAGAACCGTCAGCGGTGTTTTCAGCTACAAGAATCCAGCCTATCAGAGCGCCAATCCTACCTGCGGCGGTATCGACAATAGTGCCAAGAACAAAGCCGCTCATTCGAGCGATCAAGACATTCCAGGTGAGTTCCTTACGTATTTTCTATAAATGAGCCCTGCAAATGGATCGTCCCAATTTTTATTCGATACCTGTGATTTTCGAAATAACTCGTGTCCTTGAATTTCCTCATTGGCACTCGCCAGCTCGGTCAGGAAAAACTCACTTATTCGTAATTCAATTCAACTCAGATTCGTGTGCATACAGGGCCAAAAGAAAATTTAATTTAAATAGGATCTATTTAAATCAAATAGGATTTTTCCTTCGCTCACGGCCTACTACGATCTTATTTGTTTCGAAGATATTTTTTGATTTGTTTCAGCTATTCTTTTTAAATATTTAATATATTCAAAATGAATAAATCAAGATTCGATTCAACTAAATCTCTATTTGCTTATAATGTACACTGTAAATCTAAGTGTACTATATGCATCAAATATTTCATAAATCCGAAATAAAAAGAAATACTTCATTGAAGGTTTTACGACAACGATTTTGTATCGTAATTCGTCATTCCCATGCCTTTTGAGATGATTTCTATCGAAGAAAATATTTCACCTATATGGGAATCTAACCTAGAACTATAAATATTTGCTGTATCACATAAAGTATATCAATTACTTAATATCATTGTGATAATTAGAGTTTTATCGAATAACATGCTATATATTTTTCTAACATAATCTATATTATATATATATATATATATATATATATATATATATATATATATATATATATATATATATATATATAATTCCTCTCTCTCTCCAACCTCTCTACCCCCAAATCTCTTCGATATGTGTGTTGCAATAAAGGCAGACGATTCAATCAAATAGAAAAATGGTTGACTCTACGAAAATTTTATTCAGTTTAAATTTTTTTTTAATTAAATAGATCCATTTAGTGGATTCAACAAAATTGTTTTTTGAGCAGATGCAACCGAATCACAGATTTATCAGGATCAAAAAAAATATTTAGTTATTGGACGATATTGAATATATTTTGATTCGAATAAATAAATATATTTAAAGTGAATAATTTCAATAATGGAATGCAATAGAAGGAATTTGATTCCACTAAAAATCTAATTAATTCAAATAAACAAAAATCAAATTAACGCGATTAGTTCACATCGATAGAATTTTTTCTGTCAGTGTACGAGAACTTCTGCAAATTTTTCCTCAAACTTCGCATTCCGATATTCCGTTTTTCCGAGCAAGTGTCGCATATGGGTAACTGCAATATTTTTATCTGGCACTTGTAATTTTCGAAATAACGGGTGTCCTCGAATTTCCTCATTGACACTCGCCAGTTCGTTCAGGAAAAATCACTTATCCGCAATTCAATTCAACTCAGATAAAGATTCGCGTGCAAATGAGAACTTTTGCGAACTTTTCCGCAAACTTTGCATCCCGTTATTCCTGTTTCCTAAGTAAGTTTCGTCTATGGGTATCTGCAATTTCAATCTGATACTTGTAACTTTCGAAATAACGCGAGTTTTCAAATTTCCACATTGGGACTCGCGGGCTCGTCCGGGAAAAATCACTTAGCCGCAATTCAATCGAACTCAGATGAAGATTCGCGTGTACGCGACATCTTCCGCAATGTTATTCCCAGTTGTTTCATAATTCCTCAACTATCTGGACTTTTCCGGAACTCGGTAAAAAAAAAGGAGAGATGAGTACAAAAAACACTCGGGAATCTCAGCGCATCGAAGTTTGTAGATTGCAGAGTCATTTGTATCGCAATCTCTCCCGAAGCAGACTTCGTAACTGCGTCGAGTCGATTCAGCTGGTGTTATTCGCGGTCGGTTGCAAGGGAGCCCCGCGCGCGCGATAAGAGCGGCCGCTCTTATCTCGCTAGAAAGATACGGCGATTTATAAACAGCGCCAATAAAGCTGGAGTTTCCGTTTGCCCGCGTAACCGCAGGCAAAGTTCTAGGCGCCGAAGATCCCGTGGGAAGCAAGGGCTTGCTCAAGTGGAAGGGCGTCATGTTTGCTCCCGATGACGATGTTGACGAGGCATCCAGCGAGAAACCGGAAACGGAGAACACCTCGAGAGATTCCAACAGGGAGAGCGCGACGCGGCAAAATACGGCGGAGGATGGAAACGAGGTGGGTGAATCTTTTATGGCTCTGGGGAGATTTGCTTTTGCGCCGAAGAACCAAGGACTTTGGACGGAAAAGGAAACAAGTTTGCGGTTCTTTAAAAATATATGAGATTGTGACAAAAATTGCAACTTTTTTATACGTTTTTTTTTGCTTCTCATAAATTGAAAAATATTTATTTAAAAAAATAATAAATTCGTTGAAATATCGTTTTTTTTTTTCACTACGAACATTCAACAAAATAATAAACCTAATCAAGTTTTGCTTTTAAGCGAATTATCATTTATTTAAATTACAAATTCATTAAAATATTGTTTTCATAGAATTTCGATGATTCGAAAAATTAAACGTTTATGCAAATATTTTTATACGATTTTTGAAATAATGAAGATTTTTATTGACAATTTAATTAGTTTTAGCGTTTATTTGTCAATTTTTTAATTGAAAATCACGTGTTGATGGATTTCGAAGTGTGATTCATGTTTGTAGTTCATTTCGATGTCATTATTGGAATAGTCGAGAATTCATGCGAATGTAATTGTGGCATTTGATTTCGGTAGGTATTTATGGTGGAATTAACACGGGGTTGGAACAGTCGGTTAGGATTCAGTCTACAACCTGAGGGTAATTCCACTGTGATATCCGTCGTCCATCCCGATAGTGTCGCAGCCAAGGACGGTAGGCTCAAGCAGGGTGACGTATTGGTTATGGTGAGTTATCATAATTGATGATTATACAAATTAATAATCATAATAATGATTATTATCACGATAATCAAATATCATGATTTCGCAGATTTGTAAAATAAAGTATAATATAATGTGATATAATAATCACGATTATTATATCACATTATCATATTATTATCGTGATTACTATCACGATAATAAAATAATAATTTCGCAATTTGTAAAATAAAATATAATACAATGATATAATAATCACGATAATCAAATATTCCCTACCTCAAAGTACCGGAAGTTCTTCTGCAAAAATTCGGCCACAATTTTAATTCGACCATACACACCGATAAGAATGCTAGGCAGCAAAAAATTACCGGAGCTTCATCTCGGGTATTCATAAAATTCTATATTCAATTTTTCCAAAGCAAAATTCTTCCGAATACCCTTTCGAACATCTGTGAAATTTCGAATAATCTGGCCCTAAAAAAAGCCCAAATAACGGAAAATTCGATGACCGTCGAACGTTAACAATTTTACGGCTTCGAGTAATAAAAAAAAAGAACACTGAAATTCTCGTGTGAATTCCGAGCATCGTTCGATCCTCGGCCTGGAATGCCCGTGGCTCTAATGGACACTCGTTAATGGATTTTCGCAGGTGAACGACGAGAGCGTGGAGAACATGGCGACTGCAGAGATAATAGACTTGTTACGAAAAATTCGGGGTTCCATAGGTATAACGGTTATGAGAAAAAACAAAGCAAAAGCCGCGGTATCGTGATAGAGCAACGGCGACTACAATTAACGGGACAAAGATAGAAGAAAATGAAAAAGAGGAAAAAGCGATACAGCTGAATTTTTCAAACTCGACAATGAACTCGCGGGCTTGGCAATAATAATATGATCGACGACAATCGAACTCGATTAGCCGTCGAATAATGGGCGAAAATGGAATAGCCGGGGAACTATGAAAGAAAAAAAACAAACGAACTGCGGATATCGGTGAGATGGGGGGGGGGGGATCAATGGATCTGCATAAACGACGGAGGAAAAAAAGGCGAAAAAAAGAAATTGCATGCGAGAATGCACGATAATTATTCCTGATTGTCATTTGCAAAATGATGGAGGAATCAAAAAAGAGATATGTGTGAACATATATCAGGGTGTGACGAAAGAAATAAAGTTCAATCTTTACCCCGTAGTTAAAAAAAATCGTTTTCCATACAGTTCAATGCGCACTAATAATTGCGTCAATGGAAAATGAATTCAAAAGATACCGTCAGTTTGAGGCTGATTGGTTTACAAGGGAACTTTCCTTTTACAAGGAAAATCGCGTTTTCTCAAGTTCCAGTTGACGGATCCGAATGAAGAAAAGTGCAGGAACATTCTGGACATCTTTATTTTCACGTTGAAAATGTCGAGAAAAAAAAGTTTCGCGTTTATTAACGCCAACTTCGCTCAAACAGACGACGAAATTTTCAAAAATATCGTCTCAGCATCGTATTATAGCCCCGTCAGCTTAATGTCAGCTTGAAAAAAATAAATATACAAAAAGGCACTACAATTTATTCATTTTCACACAAATCCCAACTATTTGAAAACCGGATGTATTCCTGTCAAAAATAAAAGTTTCAAATGGCTGTAATTTGTGCATAAATAATTCTGTGTGGATTTTCGAAAAAGCTTCTTGTACAGAGTGATCATTTTTTTCGTGAAAATCCTACCAGGAAATAATCCAGCCCCTCACCTCAGGCTTGAGTTAGGGAAATTTTGCGTGAACTTTTTCGGACCCGATAATATTGATTTGAGGGAGGACACCACTGTGACGGATGGTCATGAAGTTTGCATCGTTGGAATGCAACGAAATTTTTTTTTTTACATTTTCATTATTTTCCAATTTTTTTTGTTTTGTTGATTTCTATGCTGGATCCCTCAATAAGCGAGTTGAAAGATTGCTGAGGTATTTTCGTAAGGAAGATTTGTCAAAAGGTATTCGACCCGTTGGAAAATAACAATTTTCCATTGCATTCCAACGATGGAAACTTCAATCTCATCTGTGACGGGTCAAAAACGTCATTTTTCCGAATTTTTTTGTCTACTAGATTATTTATTTGAAATTTGGAAAAAAGGTATGTTATTCACCTTACATCGAACTCGCTTCGTGTAAACTTTTATCTTCAAAAATTAAAAAGACCGAGTCGATAACTTGGCATTGGTTGGTCTGAAAAATAAAAAGATTTTTTTTTCTAATCCATACAAATGTAGTTCTCATTGCTGATAAGCGTTTTTCGAAAAAAAAATACCGCGAAATGGCGGGTGTTAAAAAAAGTGTAATTTTGGCAACATTTTTACTTATATCCGGGGACTTAAAAGATACTAAATTTGAAAGGAGAAACGACTAGGTACAATGACAGCTACTGTAATTACGGATATTTTGGTTTTTTTATTTCAATTCGGACAATTATAATTAGAGTTATTATTTCGCCCCACCCGAGAAAAGTAATTTCGAGAAAAACGCGATTGAAAGTTTTGGTATACGTAAATCGTTGCGCTACTTGCTCTCGCGAGACCGTCTGTAACTTGGTCAATTTTCAATATTTCACCTTGAATTTTTTTCACATAATATAAATACTTCGAGAAAATAGGAAAAAATTATTTTTTCACCCGTCACAGTAGTGTTCCACCTTAATGCATAAGAGTTGAATATTTTTTTCTCGACACACCTCGATACGTATATATTTGTTATAACGAATTTGGACAATAGAACGTGAAGATTCGCGCGACTTGCATTTATTCACACGGATTACGCTGAAGTTTGAGAATTATATATACATTTATGATGACGTTGAAGTTTGCATCTTTGGAATGCAACGAAAATGATTTTTGTTTCATTTCGGAAATTTCCTTTGGCACATTAAACCTACGAAAATCACGAAAACATTTTTTAGAATTCTTAATTAGCAATTTACAACGAATCTGCGAAAGATAATTTTGCATAATAATGAAAATAATAAATTAACAAGAATTTTCGTTGCCTTCCAACGATGCAAACTTCAGCCCCATTATTTATGCCACGTTCGTCATCGTGTCGTCGAATTCGAGCAAACGGGACACGAGTGACAAGTTCGTCTCGTAACTTAGGAGACATACCCTATTAATCAAATAGTCAATAAAAACAACAAAAAAAAGTAGCGGTAATTCCTAAGAACGTAATAACTGGTCAAGCGAAAGTTGTAGTCGATTGACTATCGTGGGCGGCCACGCACGTGCGTATAATACACAATCATAATGATCACAGCCCATGACTATACCTGCACGAAAGCCGAGCTCCTATCCTCGTCCAAATCCCACACAACTGTTTTCTCACTTGTATCACTGCACCGAAGTAAAATTACGTAGCGTAAAGAAAAAAGGAAGAAAGAAATCAGAGAACTGCAGAAACATGAGGTTAAAACTTCACGACGGAAAAGACTTTTATTTTCGAAAGTTCCACGTGTGAACCGAAAATGGGTACTGCGTATCCTTGCGAAAGAATTGAAATCGTTTTTTATCCAGTCTGGATTCGTGTCACAGCCGTTACTGGGCAAACTATTCCTAGCCGTGGGCAAAAAATGTTATACTCGCTAATTCGTAGACAATTGCGATTGCGACGTTTTGATAACGCCACTTTCGCGAATACTTTTTCGCGATCATAGAAAACATGGATGTTGCAAGTTTGCGTTGTTTGGGGACTTTGTGCCCATTAATTTCGTTCATTTCGACCACTACTGTACAGAATATATATATATATATATATATATATATATATATATATATATATATATATATATATATATATATATATATATATATATATATATATATATATATATATACAGGATGGATCAATAACTATTAGCACCTTGGATATCTTTAAAACTATAAGGTTCACAGCCATATTTGCTGAAATGAAATTGCACAGTACCAAAGGGGCCATCCGATAGCGATAATAGTTTTTTTTGCAGGTAGACGTACTTCGGACATTTGAAGGTCAACTCCATTTTTAAAAATGGATCGGAATGTTTTTTTTTTCTGTATCATGAAAGAGGAGCTTAAAACGAGTTCAACGACCTATAACATAAGGTCATTGTAGGTCATAGAATGTACGGAAAGGCGATAATACTTACAGTTTCGGTAGTAAATGAAATTATACATTGGGTCTCGAAGAGTTGCCTTTACTTACGCGACAAACCATGTGGCATCAACATGACGGATGTCCAGCGCATTATTCATTGATTGCACGAAGGCAACTCGACGAAAAATTTCGAAATCGTTGGATTGGACGCGGTGGTCCAATATCGTGGCCAGCTCGTTCCCCAGACCTAACACCTTCAGACTTCTTTCTATTGGGAACATTGAAAGATAAAGTGTACAAAGAAGTACCAACTACACTTGACGACATGCAACAAAGAATTATTACGGCCTGTGCATCAATATGTTCTGACGCTGTAAAACTTGCAAGTCAATCAATCGAAAAAAGAATCCAACTTTGCATTGATACTGATGGTCGTCATTTTGAACACTTACTATAAACGTAGTAATTTTATTTACTACCGAAACTGTAAGTATTATCGCCTTTCTGTACTTTCTATGACCTTCAATGACCTTATGTTATAGGTCGTTGAACTCGTTTTAAGCTCCTCTTTCATGATACGGAAAAAAAAACATACCGATCCATTTTAAAAAATGGAGTTGACCTTCAAATGTCCGAAGTACCTCCACCTGCAAAAAAAAAACTATTATCGCTATCGGATGGCCCCTTTCGTACTGTGCAATTTCATTTCAGCAAATATTTCTGTGAACCTTATAGTTTCGAAGATATCCAAGGTGCTAATAGTTGTTGATCCACCCTGTATATATATAGGGATGTTGTGTAAGTTCTCGCTGTTTTTTTCGTCAAAATGAGTGCTGTATTTTTAAAAATCATTCTAATGCTTTCCAACGTTGCGAAACTGTTGTGTGATCAACTCCTAATGATTCTGCAAGTTCAGTTAGCGTCTGACATGAGCCTTCATGAAGCATGCATCCAATTCAACACATCAAAATCATTATTTTTGAAGCGTCTAAATCAATCTCTGCATGTTGTTTCCGACAGAGCATGGTCGCTGTAAGTGTCAACAAGAATTCGGTGTGCTTCAGATGCAGATTTTTTTTTTTAGAAATAAAGTAGTGCCATACAATTCCCCGCAAATACACTTTTTTGGCACGAAATTTGACATGTTTAACTATGAAAAAAAAAGTTGTTCACACTCCGGCGAAATGACATACACTGAATTTCAAGCTTGCTTATAGTACTTCTCTATAGATGCGTTGCCATCTTAAACTACACACACGCAGTTCTAGTAGCGCCATCTGTTGGAAAACAGCGGAAGCTTATTAAACGTCCTAATGTATATATATATATATATATATATATATATATATATATATATATATATATATATATATATATATATATATATATATATATATATATATATATATATATATATATATATATATATATATATATACACATATACATATATCCCGTAGTTACCACTCAGGCGGAAATTTGCACTACCTAAAATGTCTTGTTCGTGGCTCTCAGTAAATTTTTGTTTTAATTCTCACGTAATTTCACCGAATAAATATTATTTTTCGCAGTCGAAGCCATTGCCATAATGTTTACCTCAAGAAACACTGGTTATCGAATACTTTTGGATTATTTATGAGAAAGTAATAGTACTTTGAAAATGCAAAATCCCAAAGCACTAGTGTGGTTTGTATGTATCCTCAATCGAGGTGTGGCTACTACGGGATATATATATATATATATATATATATATATATATATATATATACGTTCGAAAGAATAATATTTTTCACCTCCTGGGTCCGTAATCCACCAAACCGATGAGGAGAGATGTGTAAAGCTAGGAAACAGCGACCAATCAATCGCTGATTTCACGTCCATCGAAGCTGAGCCGGTCTATGTTATAGGTTGTTTTTTTCCTAGCTCCGCTGATCTCTCCTCTCCGTCTTCATGGATTATGACCCTTATCCTTCCAAACAATTCTATCGCGTATAGCTAAAACTCATGCCAACCTCAAGCTGTCAAACTCAAATTTGATCATCCTTTTTGTAAATCAACCTATTTGATTTGCGCCGTCAATTCGTTCTTTACTCTCAAACTTGGATAACTCAACAACTCAGTAACATTTCTCATATCCGGTTGAAGATTTATAAATGAGGTCCTCGCAGCTTCGAAATTCTTTTTCAAATTCTTCTATTATTATCTTTACACGCATTGCAGCTATTTGAAGAAAACAAACAAAAACTTGTCTTTTTTCGACAGAAATCTGTGCATTTTTCACATCGCTGTACTTTGCATTACGATAAAGATGTTGGGATTTTAAACTTCTTAGAGCTGCACGGATCAGCTTTAAGAATCTTTAATTGGATTTGAGAAATATTGATTAGTTGCTGAATTATCGAAAGCTTGAACGTCTATAGTAAAGTGCACTTGTTGATCAAACGGAGGGAAATAAATGTTCAGCGTTCCTACTTAGACTTGAGTTGAATAACTCAAATTTGGCATGGATTTCTCTATATTTGATAATGGCGTTTGAAGAAGTAAGAGTTTAATTTTTTATCTTGACACACCTTTATATATATATATATATATATATATATATATATATATATATATATATATATATATATATATATATATATATATATATATATATAAGGGTGTCGAAATAAAAAATAAATAAAAAACATATATATAGGGTGATTGGTAATTCAACCTATTCCTTGAAAGCGGTTATACTAGAGATCATTTGCAACAAATTAACCCCTGTCAACTAGGGGTCGAAAATAACACAAGAGGGACGACACGACGCAGGGCATGCTTCTTCGAAATCTGCTACCAGCTCAGGATATTGATTTTCTTACGAACTCGTGAAAAAGTCGATAACATTTGTACGTTTGGAGAAAGCTTATGGAATAAGAAACTCATTTCCGTGATTTGTCTGCCAAGTACCATACTTATTTTTTGTTGTAATTCTGGTTGATTTTTTAAAAAATGTACGTAAAAATAACAATTTTTGCCAATTGAGGGGTTAGGCTACTGTGACGATCCGAGGATCAGGGTTATTTGAAAAAAGTAATTTTGAGGCAATAAGATGATTGAATAATTGTTGGGAATTTAAAAAGTTGTGTATAAAATTTGATTACAACATATTAATAATTAAAGAAGTTATAAGCAATCTCGTGAAGGACCTTGGAACGTGAATGGCTCAACGGTGTACTTGATTTTTGACCACTCGGTTAATCTAAAACAAAAAAAACAGTTTTTTTTCTTAAAGTAGATAATATTTTCTTAGACTTGACCGAGTTTTTTTGGTTATCATGTTTCTATCCTAAAAAATTCCAATTCTTTCGTCGATTTTTCAAGGAAAATGATACAATTACGGTTAATAACCGATGGAAAAATAAAACTGTTAAGAAAACCGTCGGTCAAGACTGAACTACTATTACACTGAATAAGTGTACCAAATTTCAAGTCAGTCGGTTTATTAGATGTCGAGAAATCGTGTATACCGTTGTGGAAAACATTTCGAGAAAAAAACGCGTTCAGTTTTACTAGCAGTTCTATCGTTGCAAGCATGGGTTTACCTTCAATCAACGATTCCTACACCATACGTTGGACCTTCCTTTCCAATTTGCGTTGCTTCAAGCGTCGAACAGTTCTCACAATTTTCACAGCAGCCTAATCCCTCAAAATCTTTCATTTCTGAGATTATGGGAACTTCGGGCATGCATTTTTTCAAAGTGGTCATTCATTCATCAACTTTCAGAAAACTATCAATTGAGTGCCCAGAATGGAGCCCTTTTTTTACAATTATTTGTTTTCGCTAACAAGAGTGAAAAGTTCCGAAAAACCTTAAGGGTTCATCACCGTGTAACGGGTAGAAAATAGCTGATTTTCGCTATCTTTTTTTCTATGGTTAAAATACGCTAATCAGTCTGATTTTTTTATGTCAAATCAAAGCACTCAAGAAAAACAGAAAATACATTTTCAAACGTTTATTCTTTTTTACATTCTTTTAACGGTTGAAAATGTCTTCGAAAAAAAGGAGAATTTTCCGAAAAACGACGGGAATTTTTTTTTTCATCGTCAACTTGCTTATTCCGTTATATTGAGTGATATTCCGTCGGGGGGAGGCTGAAATTTTCCATTAATTCCATGAGTTATGGGGTTTTGAAGTTCGCGGAAACACGTGATGAAATAGGGAATTTTTAAATATTTCGACGCCTATATTGGGGAATTTGTTTGGGTTGGCCCTTAGGAAACACGTAGCTGTTTAGCGACAACAAACAAGAGGCGTTGAAATATTACCTGTTTCCCGAAACAGGACAGCTGTGGTCACGAAATCAAAACATATACATTGTTACCTTCATAATACACTATCTATAAGGAAACATGTAGCTGTTTAGCGAGGCGTCGAAATATTACATGTTTCTGGAAACTTTAAAACCCCATAACGTATGGAATTAATGGGAAATGTCAGCCTCCCCCGACGGAATATCACTCAATATAATGGAATAAACAACATCATGGCGAAAAAAAGGTTCCCGTCGTTTTTCGGAAAAGTCCTCGTGCGGCATAATTACCAAAAGTTTTTAGCAAAACTGTAAAGGCAAATATAGTAAAGGCAATCCAAACCTTTTTCACTCTTTCCCTAACTAGTTTGCTATCTATGCATAATTGTTTTTCAAAATTTATAAACACAATAGAATGGTACGGCGAATTATGTGACGTGACTTTCGGTCAATGTAGACCCTGGAGTGTTAAAAGTTGGAATTTTAAAACCCATTATATCCCAATCTAAATAGTCGACTGTTCTGAAATTTCACTCAAACATGCATAACGATATGAACAATGTCTGGTTAAAATTTGAACAAAATCTATAGAAATCAAGAGTGCGCGCTCGTTCTACCTTGAGGGGCCAGTCCACTTTGGAGCCACGAAAAAGGGCTATTTTTGCAATTTCTTTTGAGGCTTTTATAAAAGATATGAATATAAAAGTTGTTGGGCTTGATAAATAAAGTCTTGAAATACATTCCAAAAAAAAAAATTAATACATTTTTATTCATTTTTAAGTACAAAAACTATAGTATAACGTAACACCTCAAAAATAGGTGGGCTAGGTAGCTCCATCACAACTCGGCAACGGCTTGTCTGAAACAAAAAAATCAAAGTCCATTGGATTCAGTACGACACCAGCTACAAAATGACCCTCGGATATAAAGTTTTATCAAAAAATTAAAAAATGGCAGATGAAAAACGAAAAAAGTTAAAAAAACGCGTTTTTTCCGCAGTTTTTCGCAAAAAAAGACCAAAAATCAAAATTTTAAAACCATCGAGGGTCATCTTGTTGCGAATCATGTTTACAATATGTGGTTCAAATTTCAAGAGAATCGCTTTACTAGTTTTAGAGATACGATGGAGCTAGATTTTGAAAACGGTGTTACGAGAAAAACGCGTTTGAAGTTTATACTATGAAAAACTCTTACCCAAACTCAATCGGCAATTCCTGCACCGTACGAAATCCCTTCTGATTGCTCATCATCGTCGATTTCTTCAAGTCTTGCTTGCTTTCGATTTTTTGAAATTTTCAAAGTGGAATGGCCCCTTAAAACCACCGTGACTCCGAAACCACTCATTATCAACCCCTAATTGACAAGACTCAATTTGTTGCAAATTACCTCTAGTATATCCCATTCAAGGAACGGGTCGCATCACCAATTACCCTGTATATATATAAATATGTGGAAATTCAAACACGGCTTCAAGACATATCGCTGAATTTAAAAGCAGCTAAGACTCATAAATCGTTGATAAATTCTGATTAATTCCTCTCAATAAAACCGTAGCGAAAAAGCATACACACACACACACACACACACACACACACACACACACACACACACACACACACACACACACACACACACACACACACACATTTATATACAGTCCGACCTCCGAATAAGAAACCCGGCAATAAGAAACTTTCCCCAGTTTCTCACTCGAGCGCTTCCCCCACTCCGACTCGAACTCCGAGCTCGAGAATTTTGTGCGCGGAACCTCTGGTTAAGAAACCAGCCTGGGAGAGATTATTCGGGCAAAACAGAGTGAACGTTGTAGTGTCAATTGATGTGTGCATGCGTGCGTGAGTATGTGTGTGTGCATGTGTGAATGTAACAAAAAATTTACGAGTTTATTAGAAATTTTTTGTGTTCATTAAAAAGATACATATATGTGTTGACGAGATTTCATATAAAATAAAAACAGTGATAAGGGCGTTTGAAGATTTTCATATAAAACAGCAAAAGTTTCCGAGACGTAAAGAAAAGAGTTTTCGTCTTGTTGCGTATTATTTTGATCCGCAACGCACTCAACTGACGGTGGAATATTTTCGAGAGAGTCGAACTCTGTCATTGAAAATGAATCCTCAGAGATATTGACTTCTTCTTTTATACAAATGGGATAAAACAATATGGACACAAAGCTCTTTGTTTGAATAATCACCTTGTGGCGCAGATTCTGTACTATTTTCTTCGACTTGTATACTACAGTCTGATCTCTTACGCTTCTTTACAGTTTCGGGCATTTTATAACAGTTAATAGTAATTCAGGTACAGTAGTACACAATAATATTCAATAGTATGTATATTAACGTGAAACAAAAACTCGCTAAATAAACGTCCACGAGCAGTCGAAAACGTTTTTGCATGGGCGATGTGAATACTAAGTTGCAACTCGTTCGAGCGAGTTTCTTGTTGAGAGGATCGCATGCGGAAAAGAGTGAGAGAGACAGACAGAGGTAGCGAGCGCGGAGCGCGCGCCTGGTGAGGGTATGCGATATTAAAGAAAAACTCTTCCCCTTGGGGGCTTTTGGTTTCCTATTCGGAGGTCGGACTGTATATAGAATCGTTGTCCGTCAATTTACCTTGCAAGTTGGTAGCACCTCCAACGGTGTACACAATAACAATAATGACATTGTTTTTTTTTTACTCGATGGTTCAACGTCGACTTCATCTGCCTCATTGCGCGGCGACGCTTGTATGGCACGATACTCACTTTTACATAATAACCGCGAACGAATAAATCGCGATAACGAGGGTCTATCGAAAATTCTCTCGATTCCCAGGTATGATTCCTCGTTGACGATATTTTTTTTTCCGGAGTAACCTTTCCGAACCTCCGAACAGCGACTCTCACGACCTCAGCGACACCCTCGAGTACTGAAAAAAAAAAGGAGAAACAAAAAAAAAGCATACGAACGGGAGAGTAAAAAGAGGGCGTTGGGTCGTCGGGACGGCGGAGTATCATTGTGCGTACAAGCAATAATCGATAAATGTGATAGCTAGGCACTTTGAGGATGTTAGTCGTTTCAAATCTCTAATGAACGTTAGTACATATGTTACGAATATATATACATACATAGTTATATCTATATATAAATATATATATACACACACATAGATATATATGGAATTTGAGAAAAATCGGTAAATACGATACCAAAGTAAAGTGTAAATAATTGTCGAAAGCAGCTCTTTTATCGTTACAGTTATAAGCTTATTAAATTATTCTTAATACGTCTACGCGAAAGGAAGAAGAAAGAAACTAAACGAAATGTGTAAATGATGAGAATGATCGCGATCGATCACTATCGATTTCGTCGATCGACCGAAAGCAAAAGAACAAAAGGAGTATTGATAAGTAAATGAAAGCAATGTTGTAATGTATATTAAATAATAAAAAAAATCAGAATCTTATGAGACTGTCTTGGGCCCCGCGACCTATTCCTTTGTATCCTTCGTACATTTTTTTCATTTTATTTACAGAGCAACGAGAAAGAGCCCTGGAACACGGATAATCATCGGGAAGCTTAATTTATTGGTAGAGTACAAAAAGAAAACTGTTGTTTTTTTTTAACCGCGTATTTACAGAGAGCCGCGGTCACTTCTCTTTGGCGTTAAAATTGTAATGCAGGCACGAGAAGAAGCAAACTGACCCGACGAGGCACTCGCAGTGTCTTTGGGCTTGAAGTTTGCATCGTTGGGATGCAACGAGTTTTTTCAACGTATTTTTCATTGGCATCGAAAATTATATTTTCGAGATCGCTGAATAAAGAGCCCGAAAGATGGTCGCGGGATTTATAGCATGAACGTGTAAAATCAAACTTGGGAAATGCAGTGCAAAAAATATTTCGTTGCGTTCCAACGATGCAAACTTCAACGTCATTCGTTTCTCGGGTGGGGTGACGGGAGAAGGTGGAAGAAACGAGCATTCGGCAAATCCGTGAGATTTGAGATCATTTGTGCGCATCGTCGGCCGACGTCGAATTGACGAGACGTTTGCGGAGTGGTCTCCTGGGTGGGTCCGTTTCCACCTCGTTCGACGCTTTCTTGCGCCCTCTTCGCCGCTTCAACGGGCTATCGAGGCGCGACGCGGACAATTTTTCAACCTCCACTGATCCGTTGGTTCGCCGAGTTTCGTCGTCTTTGCGCTCCGTCGCTGTTGGCGCGGGTGCTTTTCGCACGTTGGATCTCGTCTGGTCAGTGGTGTCGACGTTGGCCAAACGTGCGAGGCACTTTCTCTTCCTCAGAGGGCGGTTAACGACGCTCGGACGAATCCTCGTCGGGCTCGGAGACTCCTCGTTCTCCTTGTCAAGCTTCGTTATATGCGGATCCACGCGCTCGTGATCCTCCACCGCAGAATCGCCTGTCTTCTTATTTACAGTTTCTGGTGTGTGAAAAAAAAACAAATGCAACCATTTAATAAAAGAGGTTGGTCGTGATTGGTAGCGACGAAGCTAAAATTGTGCGGCGAGGGCTTCAGTGGAGGAACATTCGTGAATTTCAATGCGTTTGTTGGGACGTTGAATAAGTTGTTTGTACTCATAAAATTAATTACACAGCTATTTAGTATGAATATCAAGCTGTTGGAAAATATATATATATTTTTTTTTTTTCGATGTACAAAATGGCCGACTACTCGAAACTTCTCGAAACAGCTTTTTTCGAATTGGCGTGACAAATAACTTCAACAATTTTCACTCGATTTACTTCAAATTTAAAAGTTATGTTCCTAATTGCATTTCGCAGAGATGTACGTACGGAATTGCTGATTGATCGAAAACTTTTCATTATATGAGCAGTTTATGAGCAGTTATAATGAAATTTTTCACTGAAAATTCATTTCTTAAGTTCAAATACCTACAACTTTTGAATAAAACAATATTTTTGAAATTCCGTATGTACTTCTCTGGGTATTCTAATGTAGATTGACGAGAATTGACGAGAATGTATTTTCGTATTATAAGAACATAAACGGCGTGTTTTTTTTATAATATTGATGTAGCCATCAGCAACCCCTTCTCATTTTCCACGCAAAAATAATAATAATAGTATTCCAGCAGTTCCCGCTTCCAGAAACAATCATTCAGTGACAAACTATAAAATAATAAAAATAGAGAAACATTTGGAGCTTACAGTCACGCCGTGAAAATAGCCCAAAGCTCACAACACCGATTTTAGCTAATATGCGTTTATTTTTTGAGTTTTATGTACGCAGAAACCAAAAAAAAATGTAAGGCAAATATGAACAATAATAAACTTAATGGGAAAAAAAAACGAGAATTTTTGTTTTTTGTTCTAGGTGAAAAAATGTGGATGCTAAATGTGACCATTTTAGTCGGCCATTTTGTACATCGAAAAAAAATATATATTTTTTAACAGCTTGATATTCATCCTAAATAGATGTGTAATTTATTTCATGAGTGAATCACTTTTTCATACGAAAGAAAATTGTTAAATTCGCACATGATTTTATACCCGTTACAGTGGCCTAACCCCTTAAGGTTGTTGTGGGGTTTAACTGTCGGGGGTGAAGTACGAGGGGGGTGCCCTATGTTTATGCACAGAGCCGATTCACTGTTACCAACTGTTGGCTTAAAAATAATTGTCATATTAAACGTGCGTTTTCGAACTATTTGTCTACATCTATTTGTAAAAATATGCATTCTTGAACATTTGGTGATTACATTAAGTGTTTTCATTACTTTATTCATCGTATGTTCATTATAATTATTTGCAATAACTTTTTCTCGCTCAATTAGCGGGGAACGAATTGGCAACGTTGTAAATCGTGGTATATCATAATGCCCAGGTTGGCAGAAGTGTCGCCAAGTTAGAGACATATGCGCCCCGTTCGTAACCTCAATATCGGCCCAAGGAGCTGCCAAAAATGAATATCGGTCCGAGTAAAAAAAAAATCCGCTGGAAAGAAAAAGTGTGTACTAAAGCTGTCTATAATCTCGAAGAAATAAAAACTTTAATAATTTTTCGATATTTAAAAGAAAATTTATGTATGAAAAAAAATTCGCTTTATTTTGTCTTTGCCTAGAAATGTTTAGAAATGTATAATATCTGAACATAGTTATCAAATGAATATTGAGTTATTATTACTAATTAAGAGAATAAGTACCAATAATATTCGTTGTTAAGAGGGAATGACACCTCATCGCGGTCGGTATGGTAGAACAATTATAGATTCCCAAAAATCTCTGAAACGGCTCTTCAGATCCCGTCGAAACTTTGCCAAACGACGTCAAATAGATAGACGGACCGCTGTCTGCCCTTCAAGTTTTCTGAATTTGAGAAAAAAAACTAGATTGGCCTATGATGAGCCAATCTACATTTTTTTATCAAATTCAGAAAATTTGAGGGGCAGACAGCTGTTCGTCTATCTATTTGACGTCGTTTGGCAAAGTTTCGACGGGATCTGAAGAGTCGTTTAAGAGATTTTTGGGTATCTATAATTTTTCTACCATACCGACCGCGATGAGGTGTCATTCCGTCTTAATTATCCTGACCGAGTAGTTTGAGGTTCCCGGGCATAATTACCGAATACCGATAAGATAGGTAGCATTTGTGACGTCTACGACGTTACCATGATTGCACAGTCTAATATTTTGTGCGCTTGATTCTCGCACAAATTCGCTATCAAAAACATTAATAATTCTGCAACGATACTGTGAATCCTCATTTTCACGGTACCAAGGGTTAGTCCGATAATTAGTCGAACCGTACCTATTTTTTTAGCTCCGTGGTAGCATTCACTTAGCAGCTATTAATAATGTACTGAAAACTGATCGTGAGTTTTCCATAAGCGTAATGTAATTAGCTCACGAAATACGTCGAGGGGCCATTTTTTTTTTCTAAAAAACGTTACTGTGTATCGTATACAAACTGCACAGGATAATCAGCAAAGAGGTTATAAAGGTCCAGAAAAAAATTCAGTTCGATGGTAACATGTTGACTTAACCCCATAACAACCTTTCGATAGTAACGCATCTATAAAGTACTACGAGGACGAATCAAAAAGTTCTTGGAATCACTATAAAAATATAAGAAAATTCAAACAAAAATACTTCATTTTTCTACATAATCTCCTTCTACTTCTATACATTTAAAATATCGCTTTTCCAACTTTCAAAACACTCTCCTACGGCAGCCACAACCGCGTCATCATCGTCAAATTTCTTCCCCCACATATGCTCCTTTAAGGCAGTAGTCTAGCCTAGAAATTTGAAAAAAATCGATTTTTTTGTTTCATTTTATTATTCCTCAGACCATTCTTAATACGCTCGTGAAAACCGTTTATTGGTATTTAAAAAATTAGCAGAGTAATAGAAATTATAAGCAAGCCGCGCGCAAACCTCATCTGACGGTATCGAAACTTTGAACGCGTTTATCTCAGAACTATGTTTTTCAAATCGGCGCCCACGATATCTCGATAATCAATTGATCGATCGAGCTCAAATTTTGCACATACCTTCGGTAGCCTCTTTCTGAGGACCGGTAGCAGAATTGAGTCGAACAATAATTTTGCCCACATTTTATAACTCGTCGAATACCCGAAAATGTATGAAATATCGTTAATCAAAGTTTAACAGGCCGCCATTTTGTAACCAAATTTTTTTAAGTACTGATTCTGCCACCAGTGCTCAGAATACTCATACAGATTGAGAATATATATTTTTTTTTTCAGATGCATACATCATCCAGAGTGGGCGCCGATTGAGGCGGTTTTCGGCGGACCATGTTGTAAAAAAAAGAAAGACTACATGAAAATATTTCAAATAATTTTTTTTTAATGTAGATACATTCTGAAAGAAACAATACATACATATGTAAAATTTCATCAAGACAACTTCAACGGTTCAAAAGTTATTCCAACCCAAAAATGACGTCAAAAATCTCGGTATAGACCAGACTACTGCCTTAAGGTACACTCCACATGGAGGCTTTAAAAAAAATGCATATACTGCCTAAATTTTTAGTCTGAATCCTGTGGTATACGATGCAGTTAGTGATTTTGGTCAATTCTAAAAAATGACGTCCCTTTGCTCCGTTTGGAGCCCTGCGCGCAGGTATAGGCACCATGTGAAGAGGTGAGTCTATTCAATAATAGCTGTTAGAAACGCTTCTATACTCAGTAACAGGAACAGCAATAGTATAGCAACGCTTAATTTAGAAATAGTATAGTCGTAACAGAAACGCAATAATATAGTAACAGTAACAGTCATAGTATAGAAACCAGGGTGTCTAATTTTGACCAGAACTGAAATTGCATGACATTTGAGGACTTTTAAGGCAAGGAATGGGGATTTTTTCATGACTCTTAGTATGACTTTCTGGCATAGAAGTATACTTAATGATTCTACAGTGCGACCGATTTTCTAAATTTTTATATTTTTATTTTGCTCTTTCAAACAGATGTGTGTTGTGTGCCAATAAAAAGTATACGGAATGAACGAAAAGTCACCAAACTGTATAATTCCATATGTAGTAAAACGTGTGAGACAAGCATAATTTCAAGATTGCTGTAAATAAATATATTTTGGGAACATCTAGAAAAATGTTACATACATTTAGGAACTTTGAGTAATATCATCTAGTCGCTTTACACGAATAACAAAGAAAAACTAATTTATGTCAAGATAACGCATCATTTTCTTTTACTTTCTTCTATTTTATTTTCTATCGATTCGATATTTGCTCCTCTATCGACAAGAACCACAAAGTTAGTTCATATTGAATATAGACTCAGCGATAATTTAGTACGGTATAATAATTCAGGTAGACTGGTCATTTTTCATGACATTTAAGATTTTTCATGACTTTTCAGGTCGGTAGACACCCTGAGAAACGCTCTAACAGTAATAGTATAGAAACGTTTCTATACTCAGAAATATAGTATTACGAGGAAGCTAAAGGACTATTTTATGGTGCTGGAATAGCTGACTAGTCGGCAAATCACAGAATCACACATTTTTCCTTTACCGAAACTTGAAACGCGATTATCTCGAAACTTTTTTTTTCCAATGAGTTGAAAATCGGTATACACGATTGCTTAAAAACTATTCGACCGATCAAGCTCATGTTAGGTGTAGTCAAAAGAAATCCATAATTTTTGCAATAGATGGCTTTAGTAATCTGTATCTCGCGTTGTATAAGTGCAATCGGATTACGCGAGATGTCGTTAGAAAGAGAAGATTTCGTGCTAAAATAAACATCTCAGACAGTTTTGTGATTGATTGACTCAATATTGTTTGAGCGCGCATCAAAGATGGCCACCAGCAAAGTGAAAATACGCGATATTTTACAGGTTTTCTTCGATAATGGCGAAAACGCAAGCCAGGCGGCTGAAAATGTGAATGGTGTTTATGGTCCTGATACTGTAAACAGCCAATCACGCGCAATTTTGGTTTCGTCGATTGCGTTCCGGTAATTTTGATGTCAGAGATGCACCACGCTCCGGAAGGCCAATTGTCGAAAATGTCGATAAAATAATGGAAATCGTCGAGTCCGACCGTCATGTATGCACTGTTTCGATTGCCCAGGAGCTAAACATTGCACGAAAAACCGTTTGGAACCACTTGAACAAGGCTGGATACAAAAAGAAGCTCGATGTATGCCACACGAGTTAACGCAAAAAAACCTCATGGCCCGAATTTCCATCTGCGAATCGCTGCTGAATCGCAACGAGATCGACCCATTTCTGAAGCGGATGGTGACTGGTGATGAAAAGTGGGTGACTTACGACAACGTCAAGCGAAAACGGTCGTGGTCGAATCGCGGTGAGCCGGCGCAAACGGTGGCCAAGCCAGGATTGACGGTCAGGAAGATTTTGCCGTGTGTTTGGTGGGATTGGCAGGGAATCATCTACTATGAGCGGCTCCCCTACGGCCAAACTCTTAATTCGGACCTGCACTGTCAACAATTGGACCGTCTGAAGGAAGCAATCGCCCAGAAGCGGCCAGCTTTGGCCAACAGGATAGAAATTGTGTTCCATCGGGACAACGCTAGGCCACACACGTCGATAGTGACTCGCCAGAAGCTCCGGGAGCTTGGTTGGGAGCATCTTATGCATCCACCTGATAGTCCGGATCTGGCACCAAGTGATTACCACCTGTTCCTGTCTATGGCGAATGATTTTGCTGGTGAAACATTCGCCTCAAGAGAAGCTTGTGAAAATCGACTGTCCCAGTTTTTTTGCCAATAGGGACGAGGGTTTCTATGAGAAAGGCATAATGAAATTACCTTCAAAATGACAACAGGTTATCGATCGAAACGCTGCATATTAGACCTAAATCGGATCATTCTATGCTAAATAAAGCCATCAATTTTGTGCAAAAATAGTTGATTCCTTTTTTACTGCTCCTTATATTTAGCACACGTTTTCATGATACATATGTGCCATTTATGAACCTAAGACCGACTAAAAATGATCGAAATAAACATGTTTTTGGCTGGGTCAAGGTTTGAAATTATTTCCGAAAAAATCAACCGCTTTGGCCAATAATTATTTTTCCAATATTAATGGTTCATCAAGTGACCACACGTATATACTAATCCATTTTTTTTTGCGCAGACTGTTTCAGATTCACCCTATAGAAACCTGGCTTATGGGATTGAAATCTTCGACTTTTATTACCTACCATTTGCGGCTTCATTTCCAATACTGTCATTGCTGGACGTGTCGAACGTGAAGTCACGAGCGATCGACATCGCCAATTTGTGTCCCTCCAAACGATCATGCTCAGGAGGATTATCGACACTTTGCAATTGCGCGGACGTCAATTTGGCGCGTTTGGTCGTGCGACTAGTCGTGGCATCGGGACTCGGTGGCACAACGTCCTCGTCGCTCGTTTCGTCGTCCGTCGTGGCCTGATAGACGTCGATGGTCCTCGAAACTTTACCCCTCGATGGTTTTGCCCCATGCACGTTGCTCAGCGTCGCACTTTGACAAGCAGACGTCTCGGGCAAATTTTTCGCCGGTGAAACACTGCCTTCGAACGTGGTCATTTTGAAGGAGAGAAAGTTCATGGGATCGTTGCTCGCGTAATGTTGCAGAGGACAGGAAGAGTTCGAGTCCGAGTCGTGGAAGGTCGCCTCGTAGGAATTCACCGAGTAACAGACCGGATCCTCCTCGTTGCCGGTCGAATTGTTGCGGGAATCGTTCTTCGCGGGTTCACTAGCGAACGTACCGTCGGCACGGCCATCGACCTCTGGGTCAATCATGAGGGATCTTCTGACCGGAGCTTTCCGCGTTTTGCCGCGTTCCTTTATCGCCGTGATGAGGTCGCTGTAGTTCTGACGATTCGATTCCACTGGGAGAGACAAAGCGGTCAATTCGAGGCAATTCGAAGCTTTCGAGGATGTGCGGAATATACAATCCCAGGCAAAGTAGCCGAAATTTTAAATTCTCGTATCAGTCGTAAGTGGATTAATATGCACATCCAGCCTCATATTTCCGGTTGAAAGTTCTTCCCGATTTAAGGGGTCTTCTCACTTTAAACGCTAAAATAAGGCTGTTTCATAATTTTTTTGGATAGATTTATATTATAGATATTGATATAAAAGTTGTTACACTTAATAAATACACTTTAGAAATACATAAAAAAAATTTTTTACGTATTTATGTAACCCAAACAAACTTTAAGGGGCTATACCAGTGTGACACTTTTAAAAAATCGATTTTTTCTGCCTTTTTCGACAGTTTATACTTTCCAGAATATCCTGTAAACATTTCAAGGCCATATCTCGAATCACGTTATCTTGCAAAAATCGATAGTTAAATCTTTAAACGCGTTTTTCTCGAAATGCGATTTTTCAAATTTGCTGACATTGTAACTCAAAGAGCAATTATCCGATTGAAAAATCGGCTTGCAAAAATCCGACAGCAAAACCGACTTGAAATTTGAACTGAGTACCCTTGAATATATTTACTCTACAATGACGTAGGATATTTTTGATTGGATGAAAATTGACGATTTGGCTTTGAAAAAAACGACCATTTTATAGGCAAGAAAACATACTTTTTTCACAACTACGCCATTATGTTATATTTTGATATTTTTCGAAAATCCTACGTCATTGTACAGGAAATACCTTCCAGTTTAACGACATTTTTTTCCTTTTTCGGTTTCAGCTACTCAATCGGCCGGAATCATGTCAGCAGTGGAGGAACTTTCTTTTTGGCGCTTCCGAAGGCAGCGCATAAGTCGCTTGGATCTCAATATTTTTCTATGAAAAAATTATGTAATATAGATCAAATATAGCCAAATATATTCTCACTTTTCCGAAACATTTAATTGAGTACATTTTTTTTTCAAAAAATTCTCGAAAATCACCCAAATTTTTCAGCGTTCACACTGGTATAGCCCCTTAAACGCGTTTGTTTTCGAAAAAACGTTTTTCGACGGCTTGTTGATAAAATCTGCGAAACTACTGAACCGATCCTTATGAAATTTCAAATCAAGGATTTAAAAAAATTTAGACATTTACTTTTTTCCCAAAAAAAGTGAAAAAAAAAACGTTTTTTTTGTTTCTTCGAAAAATGTCCGCCATTTTGTTATTTTTGAATATATGAAAAATCGTATGATATGCGCAATAGCCATTAACATACTGAATCTAAAACCGTTTCATTTTTTTGTTTCGGATGATCCATCACCGAGATTTCATCAACAGCGCCGACCTAAATTTTTTTTAGAATTTTTTTTAACCATCATTTTCGTCTATGACTTAAACGAATAAATTTTTAAAAAAATATATTTCGAAAGCCTATTTATCGAGTGTATAAACTTTTATATCAATATCTATACTATAAACCTATCAAAAAATCATAAAAACAGCCTTTTTTACCGTCTAAAGTGAGAAGACCCCTTAATATGTTGCACGTTGAACAATGGTATTCCACATATATTGATTATTATCGACATTCAACGTGTGATATTTTTTCGGAAATATAGCGCATGGAATATTGTCACGTTGAAAAAAAAGAAACGTTTTTATTCTCGGAGCTTCGAAAGGAATTGTTCAACAGTAATGAGCTTTGAACACTCACGGTATTTTTTCTGTGCCTCCTCGATAACGTTCTGTTCGCAGTTCCGAGTGATCTTCAATCTCTGAAAAAAAAATCGGAGTGGATTTAAAATCGGAAAAACATAAATATACGGAAATATCAGCGAATAGAAAGAGATATTCACGTTCGCAGCTTGCGCAAATTTTTGCATCTTCTTCTCCAAATTTTCCTCGTTCTCGCACTGTTTGAGCAACTCCTCGATCGGCCTGGGATCCCTCTTGTCGCATTCCGCGTTGTACAATATCGAGTAACGATGAAAACGCGTCTCCAGCGTTTTTCTATCGCCCTGCGACGGCAAACCGAGTTCCCGCATTTTCTTTCGCAGCTCGGCATCCTTCATAAGACTGAACACCAGTTTCGGCAGCGGCTTACGCTTTGGCTCTGGATTTCTGATGAAAAAAAAGCCGAAGTAAAGCCAACCTGTGACGATCAAAGAGCAACTGATCGCGACGCGCCAAATGCGAGCGTTGAATTTTCCAAATACTTATGAACTTCCAATTTTTTCGGAGGTTGTATTTGCGAGAAGTTCGCTGAATGAATCGGAAACTTCTCAAAGACGCGGAGGAATCTTTCTACAAAAGAAATTTGAAAAAACCGCGGTCGTGTATCCAATTCTCGGAATATAAAAAAAAAGGTAACTTCAGAAATATTTGGAAAAATAGAGAATCAAAAATAAATCACTAGTATACCGAAAAATTTATGAAGTAATGGCATCAGAATTTTCCTACTGATTATTCGTTTAAACTATTAATTGATCAATTTCGAGCATTATTATTATTGGCAAAAGGTCGTTTCTACCGATTTTTTTTGTCTAGTGGATACTCTATTTGGAATTTGGAAATAAGGTATGTTATTAAGCATGAATTGAACTTCTTTCGTGTACATTTTTATTGAACCCTTAATGGTCACACCGGGTGAAATATACCCCAGCCGTTTTTTGACCTGGAATACCTTCCAGAAAATTCGGGAAAAAGGGACATTTTTTAGCATATTCAAAATCGCGCTTTTTAAAAATAATTCGCATGGTCGTACAGAAAAGAGTAAAAAGGACATTGCAGTATTTTTTTTTCAATTTATAATAATTTATCACATTGCAAAATGATTCGAGTAAATTTCACCCACAGTGACTTTTACGTAATTTTTTCGAAGTGTGACTGACTGGCAAGGTTTAAAAAAATGTACACGAACATTAATAAAAATTGTTTCAATGGGTCTCAAAACCATGTTTTTGAAACCGGCACGCAGCCGAACTCGAACAATTTTCGTCCAGTCGATTTGAAATGTTAACCGTAGCTTCTTAGATTGCTTTAACAGTCAGGTCCGAACGCTTTTTTTCGATCAATCGAAAATTGTAAAAAAATATATCACTTTTTAAATGAAAATTATGGTCGAAAAAACGACGTTTTTTCTCAAACTCGTCTCGATTTATTTAAAATTATTTTTTAATCTCCACCCCCCCCCCCCCCCCCCACCGTACTTGACTGCTCAAACTAATATAATTAACGAAAATATTTCACTTTTAGTTCCAGGATTAAATTTACGACAGTTTTACTCCGTGCCGTGGAGAGGATTGGCTGAAAACCAGTAGTGCGTCTCGTGTGCCGCCATTTTGTAGTCTTTTGACGAATACATTTTTTTCTACATACTTCAATGTATATCTATTAAAGCCCAAAAGTTATTTTGACCGGGTATTTTATTCCTTTCTTTGAAAAAAATTCCAACGAAAACGATCGAAAATGGGCAGTAACAGTGGTGCCCTCCCTTAAGAAATTCGAAATAATGTGCTTTAGTTTTCCGATTTATTTTTTATACGCGCAAAAAATGCTCAAAGCGTCACATCTGAGTAGAAAAAAAAATGTTGACCGTTTTGTTTGATTGGTCTGATGGTGTATTATTATCACAATGATATCAAAAACGAATTATACGCGATAATTGAATTTTTTTAATTTTTAGAGTTTATTTATCGAAGTGCCTTTAGTGCTCTCTGGAACGCACGTAACAGCCTAAACGGTGAAAGTAGCAATTTAAAGTCGTACAAAAATATACAACGACCCAACAACTGAAGATCTACTATCAAAATGCAACAATCTTCGTTTTTATAAACAAATTAAAAACGATTTTTGAGCAAAAAAATCGATTCAAAATTATGCCATTTTGCGAAGAATTTTTTTTTTTTTCCATTAATCGTGTGTACTTCTATTAGCAAAATTAATGTAAATACCGACATTTTTGTTCCTCTGGATCCATAAAAGTTGCTTTATTTTTCTACTCCAAAGGCTGCTGATCCATAAAAGTGCTGGGTCCTCTCGCAGAGCGCATAACAAAAAACGCTCTTAGTGTAGTTATTTTGAGTCGTTATTTTCTAACTTCGTTCATTAAAAAAATGATTTTTGTTTATGTGAATACATGTAGAATAAACCCTCCAAACGCCACTTTGATTGCTTTTTTCGGTTTTTTCTAAAAAAAAAAAAATGCCCAAAAAGTCTCACTTATCTACAACGGGCTGCATCTACCTAGGTGGGTCAAAACATTGCATTTACCCAAAATATTTTTATTCGACAGTATCACCTTTCAGCTATATTCCCTGAAAATTACGTTAAAATACTCCTAAAATCAAATGACCAACAGTTTCTAACAGTCGGTCGGCCGAACGGTGGCACTTCAAATTTTCAACGCGTTTTTCTCGAAACAGTGTTTTCAAAATCGGTGGACATTATATCTCGCGAACCACTCGATGGATTGTTTCCAAATTTGCAGGAGATACGACGAGAATCATTTAAAGGTCGTTGACGATCTCACGTTTTCAAAGTCAATCTACATTTTTTAACAGTTCCGTAAAAATGACGACTTTTTTCATAGCTTTGGTATGCTCGAATTTCAATTCACCGTCACGTTGTCAAAAAAAATTATTTAAAAAATCGACGATCGTCAACGACTCGTATTTATTGTTAACTTGAATAACCCGTTTGGTTTTTAGATTTCGGATGAACCGTTTAAGCTGGAGGGTGTCCACCGCCAAACGTCGCGAAAACAATTTCGTCATCTGCCGGCGGCCATGTTTTTGTTGTTTTTCTGTATTATTTTGGTGATTTTTTCAAAGGCTCTCAATATATGTACCTTTGTCTTAATAAAATGCGTTTTTTTTACCAACCGTTTCCCAGAAAAAAATCGGAATTTGATTGGGTTTCTTTGGGCCTCTAGGTAAACGTAGCCCATAAGGGATCGTCCATTAATGACGTGAGGCTTTTGGCCACTTTTTGAGCCCCCCCCCCCCCCCCTCCCTCATGGTGATATGTGGTGAGGTTTCTGTTATCCAAATCCTCCCCCCCCCCCCCCCCTATTCGAGCCTCACGTAAATTATGGACGACCCCACATCACCATGGGCGGGGGGGGGGGGGGGGGGGGGGGGGGGTCGGGGCGCTCACAAAGTGGCCAAAAAACCTCACGTGATTAACGGACGATCCCTAAGTAATATACAGAGTGATTCATAATGGGATGAAAGAGCGACGAATAACAGAATATGGTAGGGTCAAAGTGGGAACAGTGCCAAGTGTGGGTACACTGAACCTTTTCTGTTCCTCAGAAGTGGACATGTATATACGAGCATCTTTTTCACATTAGAAGCGCCCTCGACGCCAATAGGTTCGAACCTGTATGTGAGTCGCTCCCGCGCAATTCGGTTGTGAGAGGTGATTTTATAATATTTTTGGTGTCAAATGTTGAAAAATCAGCTGAGTTTGTATGTATTACGCTTCTTTACCTATCGCAGTTATGTTCGAAGTCATTGTTCTCCCGCAATATACAATATACAAAGAAACTTGTCAGTACCCGCTTTAGAAAGAGAGAGCGTGTCGGTACACAGTGGCCCAATTTTTCGAGGTACAGAGAGGTAAGTCATGATATGAATATTTTCGGTAACACGCGTTTTGAGCCGACGACAAAATATCCTCGACAAAATATCCGACGATACAATATCCGCAGGACAAAATATCCGCAAGACAAAATATCTACCGATATTATATACAATATAAAGTGTACAGTCATGGCGTTGAAAATTATTCCATGTCAAGTGTACAGTCATGCCGTTGAAATTTATTCCACCATAAAAAGGAGGAAAATTATTAATATGTGACGGATATGTTTGGGTTTGTTTGTTTGTTTTGGTTTTGTTTGTTTGGGTTCAATGAAGAAATTCGTATTATGCATCCACCCCACTATCTCACACACCCCACAAAGGTGTTTTGCGCGCGACCCCGTTGATGTGGTGGACGAGATTTAGGATTTTGTCTCGCGGATGTTTTGTCATGAGGATATTTTGTCTTTCGGATATTTTGTCATCGGATATTTTGCCGCGGATATTGTGTCGTCGGATCAGATGTCACGCAGCCATATTTTCGCGTTGTGATTCAGATAGGTACTGGTACTACCTCATTAGGTAGGTCGTCATTGTTGATTAATATTCCATAAATGATTGTGATTGATCTCATGATATGCTGTCTTTCTTTAATTAATTTTTCAATAGTTTACTGTACAATACTCCCCATTGTACAGAGAAAAGCATTCCATTACCTACAAGTGTACGGTGGATCAGGGTAATTTTATTCAAATTATGCTTGATTTTGAAATATTTTTTGACTGAGAAATTCGGCATGTTTCACTGTGTACACCCCCAAGTACTCAGTGGATCAAATCCCATTTGTTTTTAAATGGTTCTAATCTCAATATATATTGGGTTAGGCCATTCAGTGTCTTTTAAGGGGAGGGTAGGGGTTTCAGCGTGAAAAACTCTTTTTTCGCGATTTTTTTTCATCTATATGGATAGAGTAAATTTATTAAAACCTTCTGTACATTGTTAAATGTCATTTCAAGAACATTCCGTGAAATTTGTACGCGAAAATATCCACAAACAACCCGGTAGCGCGTTTTTCTCGAAACCACTTTTTCAAAGTCCGTGTTCACTGCCATTCAAAAACTACATGACCGATTTATTTCAAACTTGGTACACACTTTCTACATATAAAATACCTCCCCCCAACGGTTAGTTTGAGATTTTTTTTACATTGAGGGGGTTTTCCACCCCCAAAATTGCGGAATTTTTCGTGAAAAATAGCACTTTTCACTTTACACGTCCACCAAAAATTTAGAAACGAAAAAAAAAATCATCAAAATCCGTTGGGGGAAGGATTTGATGATACTTTGACTAAATTTTAATGGTACTTGATTTCAGATAATTTCTAGCTGAGATACAGTGAACCACCGCAAATCGTGTTTTTCCAAAGGCGTTCTTGGAAAAGCTTTGTCACCGGCGTGTTTCTGGATATTTTCGCGTACAAATTGCACGGAATGTTCCTAAAATGACACTTAACAATGTACGAAAGGTTTCAATAAATTTACTTTATCCACATAGATGAAAAAAATTCGCTAAAGTGTTTTTTTTTCACGCTGAAACCCCTACCCTTCCCTTAAAAAAATGAAGCCATTGAACACGACTCACGTTTAGTCAAGGTTTCATTGAGATTGTACGAACGGTTAGGCAGTTATAGATCTGTGAAAAAAAATAAGCCACTGATCCCTCTCCGACCCGACCCGAAAAGACAATTCGCGCTCTGTCGCTTGCGTTTCGCGCGGCTTGACACACGCTCTGAACTTGCGCACCCAAGATGACGAAAGGCATTAGCAGATGATACAAGAAACGTCAAATCGCCCGCGCGAGCGAGACAGATGCCCATCTGCCTTGGCTGCCATCTGCTACGGGCCCCGCGCTCAGATTCGAGGGCCGAGTTGCGTCGTCGATCATGGCAGACAGTAGCCCTACAACAATGCATCGAGCGCCCAAATTCTAATGCTTCGCATTCAAAAACTATTTGTAGAAAACAAAAAATTCTTGACAATTACACTCGGGGTACCCCCCTGAACCCGCCAGTTCAGATTGCGTCACCTATTATGAATCATCATGTATATATAACGCCTCGAATTATTACACCGTTTGCCGGCCTCCAGACTAGCGTTACCCCATAACAATGTCCACGTCGTACCTGGCCGCTTGTTGCGTCGCAGTCTGCCTCTTCAAGCAAGCGTCCAAGTGTTTGTTTATGTGCAATTCGGAAACGTCAACTGCGCAGACCGGACACGGCACGGTTTTCCCACTAGTCGCGGCGTTTACCAAATTTTTCTTGCTCTTCGGTGTGAAAAACGTTGATATTTTGGAAACGCCGCTCGTGCTCGGACTTGCCAGGGCTTTTTGCTGCTCGGCCACGAACGTACCAACGTTCTCGCTTTTCGTCACGTCTCCGGCGAGCGCTTCGTCTCGCTTCGTGGCAACTTTAGGCGAAGCTTTCTTCGCGCTCTGATTCGTTCGCGCCGGTCTCACCGGCGTTGATCTCGTCGATTCGTCGACACTTTCGTCGCAACGTTCCTTGCCAGCGCTAATCTTCGCACCGGCGATACATTGCGCAAGCTTTTCTCTTATCTTCCCGAAATAAGACACGATCTCGTCCAGTATTCTGTTGGTGTGCAAATCCTTCTCGAATGTTTTTTCGAAACACGCCGGGCACTGCGTCTTGTAGTGCAGGTACTTCCTGATGCACAACGAACAGTCTGCAAAATTCGGGCGGAAAATCATTTCTTAGTTTGAGAAGTAAGCATCTCTTTAAGGGATCACAGCGAAAAATTTTGAAAGAATCGATTTTTTTTTGCCTTTATCCGATAGTATAGACGGTTATAAACATGCTGTTCAATTTTTGGGGCGAAATTCGAAATCTTCCGGTTGCTACAGCCGTTCTTAAAGAAGGCATTCAAACAGCTGCGTGAGACCTGACGCAGACGACGTGTTTTTCTCGAAATGTAGTGCCTCAAACGGTGTACACTCTCAAAGGAAGAGTTTTCAAGCTATTCATTTTAATCTTTGACACAACATTCTTCGCGCCATTCTTTATCTTGCTATAGAAGCTTTTTTTTAATGTTCATATTTTTTTAAATGAGAAACAGTCGAAAAAATAGGCTAAATTCGAAACTTTTTTTCAAACCGCCGCCACTTTGTCAGTGTTGATTTAAAAAAAAAACCTCCATAGCGAGATAGCGGATTTCATACTGATTAAGGGCTTGTACAAGGCCAACATAACCTCACAAATTTTCCTACCCAATTTTCTCATGGATGGTCAATTTTTTTAGGAAAAACAAAGCATTAGGCTCTGGAGAATTTCCTGACGCAGAGCTTGGTGATTTCCTTTTGCCCTAAATATTATTCATCTCTGAGGAATCTCTGTTCGAAAATTTCAGCTATCTCTCTCGCACTCACATATCACGTGGTACATCTTCTACTTCGCCTTAATAATCTTTTTACAAATGTTGTTTCAGATAATATTTACAGCTACAACCGTGTACACTGTGAGGACTCCTTTTTTCGAAGACATTTGGAACCGTTAAAATAAAAAATAAAAATAATATAACCGTTTATACATTTATTTTCCGTTCTTCGTGAGTAATTTGATTTGGCATAAAAAAAAATCGACTGAACAGCATATTTCAACCATAAAGAAATTACTGAAATCGGCTATTTTTCGATCCGTTTACACTGTGATGATCTCTTAAGGGGTATTCTCACTTTAGACGTTAAAAAAGGCTATTTTCATGATTTTTTGTCAGATTTACATTTAGATATTGATATAAAAGTTGCTACACTTAATAAATACACTTTCGAAATACATTTAAATTTTTTTTTAAATGTATTTATGTATCCTAAACAAACTTTAAACGCGTTTTCATCGAAACAACGTTTTTCGACGGCTTGTTGATAATATCTTCGAAACTACTGAAACGATTCTTATGAAATGTTAATCACATGTTCTTTACAGCTATAGCTATAGTGCATAGCAAGGATATTTTTAAATTTTGATATTTACTTTTTTTTGCAAAAAACGGTGAAAAAACACGTTTTTTTTTCGAAAAATGTCCGCCAGTTTGTTATTTTTGCATATATCAAAAATCGTATGATGTGCGCTATAGCGATTAACATACTGAATCTAAAACCGGTTAATTTTTTGTTTCGGATCATCCATCTCCGAGATTTCATCAACAGCGCAGACCTACAATTTTTCAAGGACATTTTATTATATATTTTTTTTTAATGTATTTCGAAAGTGTATTTATTAAGTGGAACAACTTTGATATCGATATCTATAGTATAAACCTATCAAAACAATTCATGAAAATGGCCTTTTTTAACGTCTAAAGTGACAAGACGCCTTAACTTCTTGCCTAATCGAGTTCTCGTAAATATGTGGAATCGGGCCTTCACTCCCGAAATCGGTTGGAATATCTACATAACGATTTTTCCCCACTTTTTAATGATAGAATATTTAGTATTGTGGATGGAGGAGCCCGAAAAACGGTTACAACTATTGTCATGGAGTTGAAGTTTGCATCGTTGGAATGCAACGAAAATTCTTTCCAATTTATTATTTTTATTATTATCCAAAATCATACCCTGCAAATTTGTTGTAGATCGCAAAATAAGCATTCTAAAACCGTTTGCGCGATTTTCGTAGCTCAAATCTGCCAAACAAAATTTGGGAAATTAAAACACAAATCACTTTCGTTGCATTCCAACGATGCAAACGTCAGCGTTATATGATGTTTGTAGCATACAAACCCATACGAATCTGCAGTAACAGCTGCTACGGTAAAATATGCATGACGGTGAAGTTCGCGTCGTTGGAATGCAACGAAATTTTTTTTTTCGCCTTCTCGTATTTTTTTTTAGCGCATTTAGACTACGTCCCAATCGCAACAGTTTCGCGAATCCTTATTAAAATGTGTAATTAACAACAGCAATAAAAAAAGATTTGAGATTATAGTAAAAATAAAGAAATGAAAAAATCAAGAGGAATTTTAGTTGAATTCCAAAGATGCAAACTTCAGCACTATAGAACTTTACTGAATGTATGTGCAACGTCTATTGCAAGGGCAAGAAGACGAGGAATTTCGTTTAATCGTTAAAGTAAATCGACAAAAAATAGAGGATATTCGTTTTATCCTTAAGGGGTTAAGCTACGGCGACGACCCAAAAATCAGGGTTATTAAAGATAATTATTTTTGAAGGAATAAGCAAAATGATTGAAAAATAGTTTGGACATTTATTTTGCATGATTTTTCGAGCTCGAGTCTGCGAAAGGAAAATTTGGGAAATAAAAAAAAAATTATTTTCCTCGCTTTCCAAAAATGCGAACATCAACGTCATACAGAACAAATACCCACAAAAATCTTGTAGAATTATGAAAAAGCAACAAAGGTTATAGATTCTTCTCCCGGACGACACGTTCCATGAACCTGCGAACGTCGTTATTTTGCTCTAGGCACAGTCGACCCGCAAGAAAGAAAATCAGATTTCCACCGATCGAGTATTCTCCTCCCAAATAAAGCTCTGATCAGACAAGGATGAAGCTGTTCGCACTTCCCCATGAGCACCTAACCACCACTTTTGTGATGTCCATTGTACGATCGCAGGTTCAATAAACATTGGTACGTTTCTATGGTGTCGAAGTGTGCATCGTTGGAATGCAACAAAAGTTCTTGTTTTCTTTGTAGTTTTAGTTCACGGATCCCTAGAGAGGATATTTCAAAATATTACCCTGATTTTTGTACGCTAAATATGCCAAAGAAAAATAATCAGTCAACGAGAAAAAAACTATTTTCGTTGCACTCCGACAATGCAAACTTCAATATCATCAGTTTTTGCAATGGTAGGGCCAATTAAATACAGTAATCTTACAATTGTGGGAGCACGGCGTCATGACGGACGTCTCCATGTACTCGTAACAAATGCCGCAGAGCAGTAACTCTTCGATTCTCTGTTAAATAAGATAAATAATACGAAACATTTATCAGATAAAATATGCCAGGGTGTGAATCACGGGTCCAAAGTTTGCATCCTAGCGATCAAACGGTTTTATTAATTTTTTTTCAATTGTTAAAGTTTATATTATTTTCTCGCACATCTACTCGCTTAACGGGAGATATACACCTAGATGGTCGAGGTCGAGGATTTAGAAGCTATGAACATTCCATCGCCCATAGAAGACCTACACTATGGGCCTGGTATCGACGATTCCATGGAAGTTGACAAATTTCATGATTTATTCATTCCCAAATTTTCAAACGCATTTCTCTCAAAACCACGTTTTCAAATCGGTACCCAAAATTTCTCGAAAACCAATGAACCGATTGCCTTGAGGTTTTTTGTGGTTATCATATACACCATTATCTAGTGCTTGTCATAGGATTTTTTTTTCCGTTACTTAGTTTTTGTTTTATAGGCAAAATAATAACTAATTTTTGGCCCAACCATCACTATTTATGTTCAAACGTCCGCCATTTTGTCATAAATCGATCTTTCAAAATCGGCTATGACAAGTACTAGATTATAGTATCTAATTTAATAATCTTTTTGGTTTTTTTTCAGATGATTTTTGACAAAACGCCAGTGGGTACCGCATACGCAGATTTTTTTACGACGCTCCACGGATCATACAATATCTTTGTATATTTTTTATATTTTTAAATAAATAAAATTAAACATATTTTTGAATGTACATACTTTCAGATAATTAAAACCCCAATCCTAAATTTCAAATACTTTTCCTTGAAAAAATTCACAAAAATGACCGTTTTTCCGGCTCCTAGGTGTACATCTCCCCTTAAAAAATATCGTAAGATGAATTTTTGTGTTTTCGACCACTGGAACGCACCCTTATCGAGGGGTGAATTGTTAAAAAAAAATCCTATCCTCCATGGGTTTGATGTAAATCCTTTTTTTTAATGGCGTTGAATGTGAGATGGTGTGGCCGGAGCCTTGGAAACGTTTCAACCATTTTTATATTGCGGAAAGCACCCTTATTGGGGGTGAAAATTAAAGTTGATAACAATCTTATCTCCTGTCAGTTTGATATAATCCCTTTTTTTTTGGCATTGTACGTGCCCCGGCCGAAAAGGAGCTCCTTTATGATGCAAACTTCAGAGCCATTGAAAATCATCAATGAAAAAGTAAAATAAATTGAGATTGTATAATATTTGTTCAATAATAATGGGCATTGGCATTTGGCAGGATCGTATAAGTAAAATGGTATTGAAGTTTGCATCGTTGGGATGCAACGAAAACATCTTTTTTTATATTGCTCAATTTTTTTGGCTCATTCAGGCTACAAAAAACACTGAAAGTTAAAAAAAATCCCAATTAGGTTTCTATAACCTAAACTTGGAAAGGAAGAATTTAGATAGTGACAAAAATTATAAAATTAAAAATGAAGAATTTTCGTTGCATTCCAATGATGCAAACTTCAACACCATCAGGTAGATTCATTTTATTATTTGATAAATCAATTATTCGTATGTGTATGTGTATGAATATTTTCACACATACACACACGAATAAACGATTGATGTGTATTTTTTTATAATTAGTTATAATCGTTCATTATTATAAGATTTATTATAATTAATATAAATTTATTACTCAACAAATCATCTGTGTAAGTTATTTATAAATGCGAATAAAAGACTAAATAAACTATCGATTTGTTAGGGGGAACAAATGACGGCTCTGCGTGTAGAAAAAATCATCGTGCACCGAAGTTACGACGAAATAATTCGATAAATTGATACCTTTCCGGGAAGGTCAAGATCGGACGAAAAATATTTTTATTACCGGTTCGTACAATGTATGGGAAGTATTACCTGAAGTTCCGAATATTCTTGAGGCCATGTTATTTGCGCGAATTTGCCCATAATTTGTAATTTCACGATACGGGAAGGAGCCGTACGGAGGTTAGAATGTGCACGACGAGCAATTTCTTTATACGTGCGCCGCGCGCGTCACTATGTATTTTGTTGCACGGGAGGACAATATTGCAATTCATTTGACACACGTGCGCGATCCGAGCATAAAAACAATCGACAGCACACGAGATTGTAGGGCAAAACAAACAGAAGGGAAAAATAATTTTAGTACGTCAACAAAGAGTACTGGTCGTACTGGTGACGCGAAAAAACGAAACCACTGACTACAGGGCGATGGAAGAGAAGCAACATTGAGGTGGTATTTTCTCGCCCGTGAATTGCGACGAATCGCCTGCAGGTTGCGCCACGACGCTGCAGTACCGAACGCGAATAAGTAAAAAATCTACTTCCATATTTGTTACGTTATTGTAAATAGATTTACTGTGAATTGATTACGTACTCGGAGGCAATAACTGTTGTAATTTTGGGCTGTTTTTACCAACTATTTGTCTATTCTCATGTCCTTTTTATAATATATCGGCTAAGCGGAATGGTTCAAAGCAAAGAAACGCGTTTCGGTCGGTAGAAACAGAGATTAGTAGGGAGATGTACAACGCTCCCCTTTTCGGCGTGCCTCAGAAAGGGCGCTAAATCGCGGCGGCGAGTTCGGGAATATGATTTTGTGTGCATCGCCTCTGTCGAGGTTGCAGATTCCCTTGTAGCCGCGCGAGTCGTGAGCACCGCTCAAGTCGATATCGCAGCCAGCGTGCACACGAATGGGTAGCTCGGTGGGGGAAAAGTCTCTGCCCCTCACTCACTCGTCAGGCGAACGGAGCGAGGCAGGCAGCCAGATCGCGCGTAAAAGTTACCCCCTCTCTAGTCACTTACGCGCCCATCGCACGATCATAGTAGCGCGTGTCCGAGAGCGAGCGAGGCTCGGACATCTTCGGAAAGAGCCGAGCACGGTCGAAGTGTCCCGACCGCGCCTTCGGCAGCTACACCAACACATGGACGCTGAGCACGTCATGTGCGGCCAAGCCGAAACGAAGGCTTCGAGGGAAAAAGCAATCTGAGCACGACTCGCGCGTGACGTCACCCGATGGCACGCGCGAGGCTTTTAGATGATTTCAATGCTTATTTAGCTCTTGATTCTCTGCGTTATTAATGTATACAAAAAAATGTATCGCGCACTCTGATCGCTTATTTTTTTAGTTTATACGTTAATTTAAATATAATAATAAATCCAAATCACAACTTATTTATCTTATATAAAATTGTTTACGCTTTACCCACACCCGTCCTCATGCCAAATAAATTATAATTCATAAAAGTAAGCGGAAATACATTTATATTCGTATTATTATATTAATTCTCATACTTTCATCAAGCGATAAAGCATTATCCCCAAAAACAAACCAATCATCCATCCGGCCGCGAATCGTAAGTACCAGAAAGTGCACATATTCTACAACGGTGAGATGGTCCCGTTGGTAGCGTTCCTAGCTTCGGTCCGCAGGGGCCCCTAGTGCAAATTTTTTGCCAAATTTTTCCTGATTTCTCATATTTTAGTCATATTTGAGATTTTCGGAGAAAAAATGATTTAAAACACATTTTTTATTGAAAATTCATAATTTCTCATTTTTTTCCCGGAAATTTCTCTTTTTCCTATGACCTGAGTGAACGGCTGCGGAGATATTCGGAGAAAAGTTATAGATGAAAAAAATGAGATTTTCGTAAAAAAAACATTACATTTTTTTATGCCTCATAATTCTGAGAAATAATGAATTTCCGAAATTTTTGCAAACATTCTTTTCCTTAAGGGGTAAACCACTGTAACGGCCTGCCACGAAGCGTTTTAGACACATAATGCTTGGGGTAATTATTAAGCATATATTGAAGTATATTGCGAAAAAATTTATGGGAAAATATTACAAAATGGCGACACTGCACAAAATTCTTCCGAGGCATGTTGAACTTAAGGTGCTCTGCGGCACGTAGTATAACTTGTGCCAATTTTAACCTGGACAAAGTTTTTTTAAATTAAATCTAGATGAGTGTAGCTAGTGAATCACGTAGGGGATTTTAGAAATATTGATTTTTGAATAATTGCCGAGTATTTGACTAAAAATGTTCATTTAGACTTAATAAAGCAAAATTCTTTTTTTTAGATTAAAATTGGCACAGTTATACTGCGTGCCGCAGAGGTTCGACATGCTTCGGAAGAATTGCTGCAGTGTCGCCATTTTGTAATATTTTCGGATAAAAAGTTCTAGCAATATACTTAAATATATGATCAATAAATACCGCAAGTATTATTCGTTTATCACATTTTCTTCCGCAAAAAAAAAAAATTTCAAAAAATCCGCTTCTTGTAAGGTCGTTACAGTGGTGTTACCCCTTAAAGTCTTCATATAATTTCCGAGATTTTCCCGTGATCGTAATTAAAATTATGAAATATTTGGAGAAATTCGCAGAAACTCGGATGTTTGCGTAAACATAATTGTCCGCAAAACTCCGAATTCTTTATATTTGTTCCAATTCATGGAAAAATTCGGAAAAAATCTGCAAATTTTTTCGGAAAAAATCGGAGGTTTTCGGAAAATATTTGCACTAAGGGCGCGGGATCGTTCCCCGCGCTCGGTACTTTTTTAAAAATTATTATTACTATTAATTCTTATTTGATTAGTTATTTTTATTAGTTATTATTATTATTTTAATTAGTTATCTTTTAGTGTCGAAAAATGTATCGCGCACTCTGACCGCTTATTTTATTAATTTGTACGTTAATTTAAATACAATAATAATTCTAAATTACAACTTATTTATCTTCTAAAAAATTGTTTGCGCTTTACTCACACCCGTCCCTATGCCAAATAAATTGTAATTCATAAAAGTTAGCGGAAATATATTTATATTCGTATTATTATATTCATTCTCATATACTTTCATCAAGCGATAAAGCATTATCATAATGCTTTATCATAATGCATTACCATAATGCTTTATCGCTTGATGAAAGTAAATAAGAATGAGTATAATAATATGAATATAAATATATTTCCGCTAACTTTTATGAATTACAATTTATTTGGCATAGGGACGGGTTTGAGTAAAGCGCAAACAATTTTTTAGAAGATAAATAAGTTGTAATTTAGATTTATTATTGTATTTAAATTAACGTACAAAGTGATAAAATAAGCGGTCAGAGTGCGCGATAAATTTTTCGACACTAAAAGATAACTAATTAAAATAATAATGATTACTAATAAAAATAACCAATCAAATAAGAATTAATAGTAATAATAATTGAAAAAAAAGCACTGAGCGCGGGGTACGATCCCGCGCCCCTAGTGCAAATTTTTTTCCGAAAAACTTCGATTTTTTCCGGAAAATTTTTCCGATTTTTTCTATGAATTGGAACAAATAAGAAGAATTCAGAGTTTGGCGGACAATTATTTTTACGCAAACAACCGAGTTTTTCCGATTTTTTTTCGAATTTTTCCGAATATTTCATCATTTTAATCACGATCACGGGAAAATCTTGGAAATTATATGAAGACTTTAAGGGGTAATACCACTGTAACGACCTTACAGGAAGCGTATTTTTAAATATTTTTTTTGGCGGAAGAAAATGTGATAAACAAATAATACTTGCGGTATTTATTGAACATATATTTAAGTATATGGCTATAAATTTTTATCCGAAAATATTACAAAATGGCGACACTGCAGCAATTCTTCCGAAGCAGTCGAACCTCTACGGCGCGCAGTATAACTGTGCCAATTTTAATCTAAAAAGAAGAATTTTGTTTTATTAAGTCTACATGAGCGTAGCTACTGAACCCCGTAGGGGATTTTCGATAAGTTAATTTAAACAATATTTATTAAAAAATAACTATCTTAGAAAAATTGAACATTTTTAGTCAAATACTCGGCAATTACTCAAAAATCAATATTTCTAAAATCCCCTACGTGGTTCACTAGCTACACACATCGAGATTTAATTTGAAAAAAATTATTTTGTCCAGAATAAAATTGACAGAAGTTATACTGCATGCCGTAGAGCACCTTAAGTTCAACATGCCTCGGAAGAATTTGCTGCAGTGTCGCCATTTTGTAATATTTTCCCAAAAAAATTTTTGCAATATACTTCAATATATGCTTAATAATTAGCCCAAGTATTATTTGTCTAAATCGCTTCGTGGCAGGCCGTTACAGTGGTGTTACCCCTTAAGGAAAATAATGTTTGCAAAAGTTTCGGAAATTCATTATTTCTCAGAATTGTGAGGGATAAAAAATGTAATAAGTTTTTTTTACGAAAATCTTTTTTTTTTTCATCTACAACTTTTCTCTGAATATCTCCGCAGCCGTTCACTCAATAGGAAAAAGAAAAAGTTCCGGAAAAAGAAATATCAAGTTTTTTTTTACGAAAATCTCATTTTTTTTTCATCTTTAAATTTTCTCTGTATATCTCCGCAACCGTTCACTCAGGTAATAGGAAAAGGGATATTTCCGGAAAAAAATAATAATAATAAAAAGTTTTTTAACGAAAATCTCATTTCTTTTCATCTTTAACTTTTCTCCGAATATCTCCGCAGCCGTTCACTCAGGTCATAGGAAAAAGAGAAATTTCCGGGGAAAAAATGAGAAATCATGAATTTTGAGTAAAAAAAATGTGTTTTTGGGAAATAGACCAGTACTTGAATCTGTTTTAAATCGTTTTTTCTCGGAAAATCTCAGATATGACTAAAATATGAGAAATTATGAAAAATTTGGAGAAAAATTTGCACTACGGGCCCCTGCGGACCAAAGTCAGGAACGCCACCAACGGGACCATCTCATCGCTTGTCGAATATGTGCACTTTCTGTACTTACAATTCGCGGCCGGATGGCTTGTTTTTGGGGACGATGCTTTATCGCTTGATGAAAGTATGAGAATTAATATAAAAAAACGAATATAAATATATTTCCGCTTACTTTTATGAATTATAATTTATTTGGCATAAGGACGGGTGTGAGAAAAGCATAAACAATTTTATATAAGATAAATAAGTTGTAATTTAGATTTATTATTATATTCAAATTAACGTATAAAATAAAAAAATAAGCGATCAGACTGCGCGATACATTTTTTTGTATACATTAATAACGCAGAGAATCAATTGCTAAATAAGCATTGAAATCATGTAAAAGCCTCGCGCGTGCCGTCGGTGACGTCACGCACGAGTCGTGCTCGGATTGCTTATTCCGTCGAAGCCTTCGTTTCGGCTTGGCCGCGCATGAACGTGCTCAGCGTCCATGCCTTGGTGTAGCAGCCGAAGGCGCGGTCGTGACACTTCGAGCGTGCTCGGCTCTTTCCGAAGGTGTGTCAGAGCGTCGCTCGCTTTCGGACACGCGCGACTATGATTGTGTGATGGGCGCGTAAGAGACTAGAGAGGGGGCAACTTTTACGCGCGATCTGGCTGCACTGGTCAGCGAGGTTTTCCGTCGATCGAGCTCGACATATGTGTGGCCGTACTGCGGATTGGAATATGCATTAAATGAATTTCAAAGAGAAAAACATGTATCGAGAAAATTGTTTTCTCTCGGTTGGCCGTTTATGCCGAGAATGCGGGTTAAAAAAATCAACGACAAACCGCATGGAAAAATAAAACGCCGAAACGACCGTGGAAGGTTCAAAAAGAAATCTTGAGCCTTTGCCGCGGTCGCTACGGCGTTTTTTTCAACAGTAAACATTATGAATAAGGGTGTATCATAAATGTTTTTCTATCCTCAATGAGCGTCGTAGCTGAGTTGGCAGCGTGACGGATTGACGATGCGGTCCGGGTTCGATCCCTGGTTACTCGACTTTTTTAAATCTATTTTCTTTTCTTCATTTTATATTCAAAAAATTTCGAACTTACTCTCGCTTTAACTATTCTCGCCTGTCCAGGCATTGTTTATGATATTTAATTCATATATGTTTAATTTTAAAAAAGACATTGGCTACCGGGGATTGAACCCGCGTCGTCTGCACTCAGAGCCCGCACGCTGATATATCAACCGCGAGGCTCTTGTGACTGCAAACCTGCCTTACGTATACACACTTATCCAACCTTAAAAAAAAAATTCGCTGCATACCAATTGCATATTGTTTTTATGACCCCAAAGTATTATTGAAGACAATTGAAAACGATTTTTTCGAAGCCTTAAAGTCTTTAAGAGGGGATATACATTTACAACGATCAAAAAATCAATTTCTTTTCTTTAAGGGATAATCCCACTCTAGGAATTTGGAAAAATCGTTTTCATTTGTTTTCAATAATACTTTGGGGTCATAAAAACAATATGCAAATGGTATGCAGCAAATTTTTTTAAGGTTGGATAAGTGTGTATGCGTAAGGCAGGTTTGCAGTCACAAGAGCCTCGCGGTTGATATATCAGCCTGCGGGCTCTGAGTGCAGAAGATGCGGGTTCGATCCCCGGTAGCCAATGTCTTTTTTAAATTTAAACATATATGAATTAAATATCATAAATAATGCCTGGACATGCGAGAGTAAGTTCGCATGTCCAGGCATTACTCTCTTACGAACTTACGAACTTACTCTTTACTCTTACGAACTAATTACGAACTTACTCTCGCTTTCGCGAGAGTAAGTTCAAAATTTTTTGAATATAAAATGAAGAAAAAAAATAGATTAAAAAAGTCGATTAACCAGGGATCGAACCTGGACCGCAAGCATCGTCAATCCGTCACGCTGTCAACTGAGCCACGACGCTCATTGAGGATAGAAAAACATTTATGATATACGCTTATTCATAATGTTTACTGTTGAAAAAAAAACGCCGTAACGACCGCGGCAAAGGCTCAAGATTTCTTTTTGAACCTTCCACGGTCGTTTCGGCGTTTTATTTTTCAACGCGGTTCGTCGTTAATTTTTTTAACCCGCATTCTCGGCATAAATGGCCAACCGAGAGAAAACAATTTTCTCGATACATGTTTTTCTCTTTGAAATTCATTTAATGCATATTCCAATCCGCAGTACGGCCACACATATGTCGAGCTCGATCGGACGGAAAACCTCGCTCCGTTCGACTGTCGAGTGAGCGAGGGGTAGAGACTTTTCCCCCACCGAGCTACCCATTCGTGTGCACGCTGGCTGCGATATCGACTTGAGCGGTGCTCACGACTCGCGCGGCTACAAGGGAATCTGCAACCTCGACAGAGGCGATGCACACAAAATCATATTCCCGTACTCGCCGCCGCGATTTAGCGCCCTTTCTGAGGCACGCCGAAAAGGGGAGCGTTCATCTCCCTACTAATCTCTGGTAGAAACGAGTAAACTCCTATTTTACCACTCGAAACGTGTTCCACATTGGCACGAAACTTTCGCTTCAGTGACTATGCGAATTTAATGGTACAGTGTAATGAAGTTGAATGGGTAATGCAGTTCGCATCCATACCGATCGTAACTTAAACAGTGTCCTTGTGGCCATGTATCGCACACTTCGAAATGTTGAACCCTAATCTCGACCAAACGATGCAATCAATTGAGATGAAATTTATCGTGTACATGCGATATTGTTGCAGAAAGAGTCTGATGATCAACATTTCCCCAAATTTAAGAAAAAACTTTACAGGTTGTGGTTACCATGGGTTAAGGAGCTAACGAGTGTGAACGTTGAAAATTTGGTTGATTTTCGGGAATATTTTGGAAGAAAAGTATTCAATTAATTGTTTCGGAAAATTAAGAATATATTTGGGTATATTTGACCTATATTACATAATTTTTTCATAGAAAAATATTGAGATCCAAGCGACTTATGCGCTGCCTTCGGAGGCGCCAAAAAAAAGTTCCTCCACTGCTGACATGATTCCGGCCGATTGAGTAGTTGAAACCAAAAAGGAAAAAAATGTCGTTAAACTAGAAGGTATTTCCTGTACAATGACGTAGGATTTTCGAAAAATATCAAAATCTAACAAAATGGCGTAGTTATGAAAAAAGTCGGTTTTCTTGCCTATAAAATGGTCGTTTTTATCAATGCCAAATCATCGATTTTCATCCAATCAAAAGTATCCTACGTCATTGCAGAGTAAATATATTCAAGAGTACTCAGTTTAAATTTCAAGTGAATCGGATAGTTGCTCTTTGAGTTACAATCTCAGAAAATTTGAAAAATCTCATTTCGAGAAAAACGCGTTTAAAGACTCAACTGTCAATTTTTGCAAGATAAAATGATATTCATATGAATGATATAAATGATAATGAGATTCTTGAAAGTATAAACCGTCGAAAAAGGAAAAAAAAATCGATTTTTTGAAAGTGTCACACTGGTATAGCCCCTTAAATTGTGAATTACTCACTGATGCACCGCATTCGTGCACATTCCGTTGCCGCCAGGCTTCCAACAGTGAAAAAAAAAAACATATTGAGCGTCGTTTCAACTGATTTTATGGAAAAATGTCGGAAAAATGGGGTTTCAGTTTTTTTTTTACATAAAACTTGCAAAATTGTACCAACGAAGCTCAAATTATTATCGACAATCCTGAAAATCTAGTGCATCAGTTTTCTCACTGGCGGCGATCCCGCATGGTGATCGTGCACACATGTACATGCATCACACACATCGCCAACCGGGGCCAATTGGGTTCACCAAAAAATCACTACTCTTTGATGTAGTGATTTTTTGTTTCTTTTATAGAAAAAACGTTATTGGGGCTATAGGTCAGACCTACTTAGCCAAGTAAATAATACAATTCGCTGTAGTATGAGTAGTAGGAGGTTGCTGTGACATCTGGCGATAGTTGGCGGCGGCTCGTAGCTAAAAATTACGATTTCTGCAATACCGTCGTGACCGCGTCGTAATTTCGCAGCGTGTGATACATGGCCTTGCAGCCGAAAAATATATCGACCGAGTCATAAGGTGGCGCAGAAGTTTCCGATCTTCGTCAACAGATGTCGCCACGTCTATTGTTTACGTGGCGATAAAGGGGAATCCCCACATTTAGAACGCCGAGACGACTGCTGATTCTTCGCACGTTCTTTGGTACGCCCGGCATGACGGAAAAGGATATTCTCCAAGTTGCATAGGTGAAAGGCTCGACCTTTCTTGACTCCGTCTACGAACCTAACCTCAAAAAAAAAACGTACGAAGAAGGAAGAAGCTAAAAAAAGGGAAAAAATATAATCGACACCCGACAGTTCGCCGTTTCGAGCGGTGAATTGCACGAAATACGGAACGTACGCTACACGGTAATAGAAGGAGAAGAGGAAGGGTAAGCAACATATCTCGGGGCAATAGTAATGTAACAGGAGTTGGCGAAGAAGAGTAGGAGGAAGGGTCGGGCGGGGGTATACAGGAAGGAGAAGGTACAGGAGAGTAGAGGAGTCATGGTTCCCGAGATAAATAACCGGGCAGTAATTGCGTGCGGAGCGATACCATATTTCATACGCGCTATAAGCCATAACTTAGGAGGCAATTACCGTGAGTACGTCATTTATCATCGCGCGCCGGCGGAAGCCGTGACGGCCGGTGGCAAGGGCGGGTACACGCGGTGGTTGGGGGGGGGCCTTTCTTCCCTCCATTCGAGAGCATTGGAACGGGACATAGTACTACGAGCTTCTGCTATATCGTACTCCCCTACAGAATCTCGCTTCTGCGAGAATACGAATTAGCACCTATGCTTTTTCAGCCTGTCGCAATTTTTCGGCCACGCCAACTTTCTCGAATAACCGGGAGACGAATTTCCAACATAATTTGTTTTTGAAAGGATAATTGATGGTGCCATTACTCGGGGTTGGAAAAGCTCTTCCTATATTAACGATACATATTATTCTTAATCTTACTCATATTATAAAATTGTTATCTGTACATTCGTTTCTTCAGACTGAAATTGATCTGGTGGGAATATGGTGCTGAGAAGAAATCTATCATTTTTGGAATTTTTGTCTGTCTGTCTGGTTGAGCGAAGTTGGCGTGGAAATAAGGGGGCGTCCATTAATTACGTGAGGCGTTTAGGGGGAGGAGGGGGTCGAGCGAAATCTCACCCAATCTCACGTGGGGGAGAGGGGGGCTTCGGCAAATATCACGTAATTTTAGTAATTTTCGTAATTTTAGTAATCACGTAATTTTTATTACGTAGGGAGAGTCTCCCTACTACTTTACATGGTGGAGCAAATGGTACTACAACCGCAGTTACTTCTACTACAATTTATTTTCGGTGAACGTATGCATTTTGAAAAATCTCACGTGAGATTACGCGGGGGGGAGGAGGGGGTCGAGCAAAATCTCACGGCATCTCACCAGGGGGAGAGGGGAGGGGGGGGGGGGGTCGAAAAATCGCCAAAATCACCTCACGTAATTAATGGATGCCCCCTAACTAGAGCTTTTTTCTTGAAACTTCGGAATGTGAAAATAAAAGGTTCCGGAATTGCCGTGTATTTTGTTTTGTGACGATTCGTCGAGACGAGCGTGAGTAAATCTGATTTTCCTTTTAAGGGGTTAAACTTTTGTGATGATCTGAAAATCAGAGTTACTTAATCAAATTAATTTGGAAGGCATGAGTAAGATGATAAAAAAATTGTTTGGACATTTGTTTGCACGTACATTAGCAAAGCTGGTTACTAAAATCCATTAAAGAATATTAATAATCAAAAGCGTTATAAACTATCTCCTGAAGGACGTTTAAGGGGCCAGTCCACTTTGGAGCCACGAAAAAGGCTATTTTCGCGATTTTTGTTGAGGATTTTATATAAGATATAAATATTCAAGATGTTGGGCTTCACAAATAAAGTCTTGAAATACATTTTTAAAAAATGTTTAATTCATTTTTATTCATTTTAAAGTACAAAAACTATAGTTTAACGTAACGCCTCAAAAGTAGGTGGGCTAGGTAGCTCCATCACAACTCGGCAACGGCTTGTCTGAAACAAAAAAATCAAAGTCAATTAGATTCAGTATGAAACCAGCTACAAAATGACCCTCAGATATAAAGTTTTAGCAAAAAAAATGGCAGATGAAAAACGAAAAAAGTATAAAAAACGCGTTTTTTCGCAGTTTTTCACAAAAAAAGAGTCAAAATCAAAATTTTAAAACCATCGAGGGTCAGCTTGTTGCGAATCATGTTTACAATATGTGGTTCAAATTTCAAGAGAATCGGTTTATTAGTTTTAGAGATATGATGGAGCTAGATTTTGAAAACGTTGTTTCGAGAAAAACGCATTTGAAGTTTTTACTATGAAAAACTCATACCTAAACTCAATCGGCAATTCCTGCACCGTACAAAATCCCTTCTTATTGCTCATCATCGTCGATTTCTTCAAGTATTGCTTGCTTTCGATTTTTTTAAATTTTCAACGTGGACTGGCCCCTTAAATTACAAAGAAAACGGTTTTTAAAGCATTAAAAGAATCTATTTTTCACAATGGCCTGGTAAGTCTATAACATTTTATATCGCGTGACCGGATTATTTTTTGAATATGTTTATCCATTTGCTAATAACAAATAATCACAGTAGTTTTTTTGGCAAAAAAGGAGCTGTTTTCTAGAGCATCCTATTTCCGTAATTTAAAAAATATCAAAAAAATATTCGATCATACGAAAGTTTTATTATTATACTTAAGGTACATTCCTTTATTTTTCACTTAAAATGACCCTAGCTACCAGAACCACCTACACCGAATGGCCATCCAGCAACGGTGGCACTTTGTTTAAATAATCCACTTTTTATTCCTATTTTCAATAACAAAAAGTACTCCCATTTAGCAAGACTATGTGTTAAGGGGCCAGTCCACTTTGATAATTTCAAAGAATCGAAAGCAAGCAAGACTTGAAGAAATCGACGATGATGAGCAATCAGAAGGGATTTTGTACGGTGCAGGAATTGCCGATTGAGTTTACGTAAGAGTTTTTCATAGTATAAACTTCAAACGGGTTTTTTTGAAACAATGTTTTCAAAATCTAGCTCTATCGTATCTCTAAAACTAATAAACCGATTCTCTTGAAATTTGAACCACATATTGTAAACATAATTCGCAACAAGATGACCCTCAAAGGTTTTAAAATTTTGATTTTTATTCTTTTTTGCGGAAAACTGCGAAAAAACCCGTTTTTCTACTATCTTTTCGTTTTTCATCAACCATTTTTTTATTTTTTGATAAAACTTTATATCCGATGGTCACTTTTGTAGCTGGTGTCATACTGAATCTAATGAACTTTGATTTTTTTGTTTCAAACAAGCCGTTGCCGAGTTGTAATGGAGCTACCTAGCCCACCTATTTTCGAGGCATTACGTTAAACTCGTTTTTGTACTTAAAAATCAATAAAAATGAATTAATTTTTTTTAATGTACTTTAACACTTTATTTATCAAGCCCAACAATTTTTATATTCATTTCTTCTATAAAATTCTCAAAAAAAAATCGCGAAAATACCCTTTTTCGTAGCTCCAAAGTGGATTGGCCCCATAATTGTGCGTAAAATTCCAACCTTCTCCCAATACTCTCATCAGTTGAAAAAAAAGAATGAAAGTTGACCTGTTTTTGGGTCGCAAGCTAATGGAGATCTGTTAATCCGACAAATCCTCAAAATCCATTCCCGCCTGCTCAATCTTTTTTATCCGGCCTCCGAACAACTTTTCAATCCGACAGTAGACTTAAGCAAGACAGACGGCTTACGAGCCTAAGAGTGAATCATTCGCCATAGAGAGCACCGTTTCAGGCAACGTAATACAACGCGATCATAGTAGAAGCCGAGCTCGAGAGAGCTGGAATCTTCTTGGAGCGAGGTGTGCAAAGCGATTTAATAACATCGGGAGCAGGTGTCTGTATATCGCGGTAATAACTGTTCCGGCAATAATAGCGCCAGTAGGTACATCCGCACGTACATACAGGCATTACAAGGGTCCATATCGCAGCAACTGGACAATGGCGTGCACTGTTTCGATGGCGAAAACGTGTAGAGGCCTCTCTATATCGTGTGCGCCCTCTCTATGGACTTTAGGTCCATAGGGAAGTAGTGCCAGCTGAAGTGGAATCGGGCAGGTTGCGAAGCTTGCACGTAGCTGAGGGAGAAGATCCGGCAGCTCACCGGAGAATAGGGTTCACCCGGGACAAACGTGTGTAGTCCGCTGCTAGTGCCACTAATGTTCGCCGCAAGCTCCGAACACTATGAACTCATGCGGCCACAAGTAAAGCAACCCTCTCTCTTCCTCTCCCTACTGATCTATTCCTCCCTCCGCCGTTCTTCGTCGTTCGCTCTCAACCGTACTCCGATAGGACTAACGTACGTATACACCACTGCAATAATGTAACGACAAGCGTGGTAGCGGTGTTTCAGTAGCTTACAAGATACGCAGCAAAAGCTTTAGCGGTGGTAGTAGTCGCGGTGCGGCGGTGTGTAAGCGGCCAACCGGCTCCGCAAACCGGATTAATTACAAAGCTCCGTAAAAGCCGCCAGCAAGGAGACCGCAGCAATCTCGCCGCACGACAATACAGTGTCCGCAGCTAATATTACTACACACCAGACTGGGGGGTTGTTGCCGTGGCCGGTAGCACGTAATGCGCCTTGAATTATGTCCGTGAGCCAAATGCCGACTACTCAGCCGCCTCTCTCTCTCTCTCTCTCTCTCTCTCTCTCTCTCTCGCCATCTCCCTTGTGGACGCGTTCAGCCCCTGCGGCCCTCCTGCACGCCAACGGTACTGCATTTATACCATTGTTGGAACGTGCTGGCTCGCCGAGCAAATCCGAGTCGTTTCGCAGTCCTCCCTACTGCTCCACCGCTGAGCAGGAACAATGAGGTGCATCCTAAGGTTTTCCGTGATCCAACACTGCTAGCCGGAAAGGATACACGTGAATGATGAGCCTTATCGCCCATTGATGATTGACCAATATTGACAGGATGCCTCATTCGGTCGTCCTCCATCCCCTTTTGATTCGAAGAGTGTCCGATTGTCGTTAGGACTCTTCACTGAACCGCCAATTACTTCTATGATGAACGAATGATTCGTCAATGTACGGGTCTCTTGGCAGTCTATGTAATATCGTCTCATCACGGCTGTAACAGTCGTACGTGTAAATGAATTTAACCACGGAAGCTGAGTGAAGGAGGGAGCGGGTTACTAATTGAGGAGGGCTGTCGTTTCGCGGTCCTCCCTACTGCTCTACTACTGAGCAGAAACAATGAAGTGCATCCTAAGGTTTTCCGTGATCCAACCCTGCTAGGCGGAAAGGACACATGTGAATGATGAGCCTTATAGCCCATTGATGGTTGACCAATATTGATAGGATGCGTCATTCGGTGGTCCTCCATCCCCTTTTGGTTCGAAGAGTGTTCGATTGTCGTTAGGACTCTTCAATGAACCGACAATTGCCTATGCGATGAACGAATGATTCGTGAAACCACGGGCCTCTTGGCAGTCTACGTAATATCATCTCATCTCGGCTGTATAACAGCCGTACGTGTAAATGAATTTAACCGCGGAAGCTGAGTGAAGGAGGGAGTGACGTACTAATTGAGGAGGGCTGTCGTGCCGCATGGTAGCAATGAAGACGCGCTGTCTCGGGGCCTGTAGAACGATTCCTCTTAATCTTGCTCATCTCTCACTTGCTCGATCTCCCAACAGAAACGATGGTGTGGGCAGCAGAGCGAGGGCAGAGCAAAAGAGATGAAGAGAGAGAGAGAGAGAGAGAGAGAGAGAGAGAGCCACGAGAACCTGAAAAGTCCAGACTTGCCGGGAAGGCAAGCAAGCGTAGGGGAGAGCTCCAAGCGAACACACACACACACACGTACAAGCGCTTGGGTTAGACACAAAAGCTGTTGTTTCGTGTGTCGAGCCTCTCAGCTGTCGTATCTCATGGCCATCATCGTAACGAAGTGAGCCTAATGCTCCGCAGCGCCGCGGGGATGTATTTTTAAACCACTCTTGGCAACATACAGTTTCATATTCTATTTTATAAGAGACATCACCAAGAGCACTCGGGACCTCCGCCGAGGCGCGCTTCTCCTCGCGTTTGCCCGCTCCTTCATCCTTTTCTCTTCTTCCACCTCGTCGTCATTTTTATTGCACACCCAGGAACGCATATCCTCTTACAGCAACGAGCTCAGGCGTCGATACCCTTTCTGGTACCTTCTCCGGCACAAGGATCGGTGGCTGCCTTCTTTCTTCTTCACGCTCTTTCCTCTACTCTCTTTCCGTGCGCGCCAACTCCGCCCTCCCATGGTAGAGGGTTTGTGCCATTTGTGGCCCCTTACGCCCATCATCTTCGCCACCCCGAAGTGATACTTTTCCATCCTATGGACCGGCGGTATTTCGCGCTCTTCCCTGCCTCTTCAGTAGCTCAGCCGCATTGTGCGAAGGTAACGCGAGCCACCAAAGTGCTTCTGCCTCCACCTCGCCACTAGCTGCAGCTTATCAATTCGTTTCGATGTCAGATATAACCTTTAGCGGCGGCTGATAGGGGATTCGCATCTGCGCGAGCTTTCTCGCCTTACTTCCACACTTTACTACATGGGCTACTTGTTATCCGTTCTAGCAGGAGGTAGTCTCTTCTCCGCTCTCGTCTTTTCCTTTCTACTTCATCGCAGTCGGGAATTCTCGGCGGATCGAAGATCAATTCCGTTCGGAAGATCCTTTCCGCCATTTCTTTCAGCCGATTCTGCGTGAGCGGAAGTCCGGCAACCGGACTCCGGAGAATGAACAGCACTTGAGGAGGAAGACGTTGAATGAAGTGTCAACGGAGGGCTCGGCACCTGACGTGAAAAAACCTGGACCTACAAAAGCCCAAGCTGACGCCAATTTGACGTCCGGCGAGCCTTCGTCATATTTTTTTGTAGCATGCCACGCGAAGGACTTCTTTCTCAACAATGCCGGATTGCGTCCAAAGTTAATTAGGTGGAGAACCGAGAAAAGGTGATGGGGGACAAACGCTGTGACGCGAAAAAAGACCAGGCTTTTTCTGGTCGGTGTGCTTGGATGCGAGAAGGCTTCCTGCCCGAGTGTGCCAAGGCGTTTCTGCCGCCGTTGATGGCATGTGGTGATGGCGGTTCTTCCAGACTGCGCTGAGTTCGCGTTGAAAAATTAAAGTATTTTGATCAAAGGATCTCGTTTTCTTCGTCGGTGGCTGTCATACCCAGGTATAGCGTCATTACGGCATAAGAGAGAGAGAGGGAGAGAGAGAGGGGGGGTATGGAGCTCCTCTTCTCAAGTACGTTCAACGCGGCCCGTGGAATACACGTGTCTGAGTGTGCAAGTGCGCCCGAGAGCAGCACTCCTGCGCTACCATAGCGCTGCTGAACCTCGTCGCGAGGCTGTACCCCACCCTCATGCTCCACTGCCTCGTCCTTCGTTCCAACGGTGGAAAACAGCTTTCCTCTCGCTCAACACTTCGAACGAGTGCTTTCACTGCTACGTGACAGGTTAGTTAGCCATAACTTCAATTTCCTTTGCACGCGAAGGCAAGAGGAGAGCGGAAGAAATGGAGGCGAGTGGAATGAGAGCGAGAGAAAGGCCAATACGGGAGTCACCAAGTTTTGGATAGAGATCACGTATAAAAGATAGGGGCGAGAAGCTTTCACGAGCGTCGACACTACAGCGATAATAGAAAAGTCAATTGAACTGAGAGATGAGTCGTCGGATTAATTCAGCAGTCTCCCGATGACAAATATATTTGATGCCACGAAGAATAGGGAAAAACGGAGCGTACACTCATATGTTAAGGTGCCTTAGGCCACAGTAACGGGTATAAAATCATGTACGAATTTAACCATTTTTTTTCGTATCAAAAAGTGATTCGCTCATAAAATTGATTACAAATCTATTTAGTATGAATAACAAGCTGTTAGAAAATATATATAAATTTTTTTCGATGTACAAAATGGCCGACTACTAATATTTTCTTTTATCCTTGTTTCGGCGCTCCGTGGCGTGACATTTAGCATCCACAATTTTTTACCTAGAACAAAAAACAAAAGTTCTCGTCAATCTACATTAGGATACCTAGAGAAGTACGTACGGAATTTAAAAAAATATTGTTTTATTCAAAAGTTGTAGGTATTTGAACTTAAATGAATTTTCAGCGGAAAATTTCGTTATAACTGCTCATAAACTGCTCATAAAATGAAAAGTTTTCGACTAATCAGAAATTCCGTACGTACTTCTCTGCGAAATGCAATTAGGATCATAACTTTTAAATTTGAAGTAAATCGAGTGAAAATTGTTGAAGTTATTTGTCACGCCAATTGGAAAAAAAGCTGTTTCGAGAAGTTTCGAGTAGTCGGCCATTTTGTACATCGAAAAAGAAAAAAATTCGAATAGCTTGGTATTCATACTAAATAGATGTTTAATTAATTTGATGAGTTAATCACTTTTTCATACGAAAAAAGTGGTTAAATTCGCACATGATTTTATACCCGTTACTGTGGCCTAAGGCCTTAAGATAACACCGATTTAGATCTCTCGATACGCTATCCATTAATCCTGTCTGGACTACTTCGTGATGGCGAATTGATACCAAAGAGACGCAGAAACGGAACGTCAATCGAACGACAACCAAATCGTTCCTTCCCGTCATAAACCGTCTCGCAATCAGCCAATGCGCGTCATTATCGTCACCCATCGCCCCCATCAGACATTAAGGTGCTTGGAACGGTCCAGTTGAGTCGAATGACGTTTTATGATTTTTTTAATGCAATGAACCTCAAAAGATGCATGCGAGGTATAGATTTATTCGGTACATGCTGATTTTTCATAAAATATATAATAAAAGGGCAAAATTATGCATTTTTATATTTTTATTACGTAAATAAGAAAAACTTTTGTGTGAGTACCATCTTGAAAAAGTATAATATTATTGATGATTATTACGAAAAAACTGCGTCAGCGAATGTTTTATAGAACTCAGAATGAAATTAAGAGTCATTTATAATTCTGCCTGTTTATATATATGTCACGAGAGTATTTATTATTACCATTAATTAATGTCAAGTGTTGTGGCAATACGGCAACTTCGCGGACATTGAGGTTGGCAGCAATGCTCTTCATTCGCCAGCTAAGATTCGTCATCTTTTATTATACCTTCACGGTTCGATGTTCAATATATATGGTTTATTATGAGCAAGATGGTTTTTTTTCTCTTCTAAATGATGACGAAGGTTTAGTTTGCGTTAAGGGATGACACCACTCTAAGATTTTGGAAAAATCGTTTTTTTTTGCTTAAAAAATACTCTGGTGTCATAAAAACAATATGCAATAAGTCCTGTAGCGATTTTCTTTTAAGGTTCAATTATCGATTTTGCCGCAGCGCCTCAGTTGAACGCGTTTTTCTCGAAACCACTTTTTTCAAACTGGGCGGACGGATTACTCGAACACCTTTGAATGGATCGATTTGAAATTTTGATCGTAGCTTTTTTTTATTATGAACAATTTACTGCTATTTTTTTTTTGGCAAAAAATCGATTTATTTCTTTCAAAGAGCGCCATTTTTTCAAAATTTGATTAAAAAAATCTCTACGTTGTCCCATAGCTAATAATGTATAGATTATATTTTTTTGTTTTTTGTTCCAGCTCTTATTCTTTACGAGAAAAGCGTACTCCCGTGAAGCTATTTGTAAAAAAACACGTTTTTCAAGATGGGCTTTGTCGCCGCCTTATTTTGTATGAAAATGATAATAATTTTTTTTTTTCGTAATACTTGAATATGTGTTAAATAAACCCTCTTAAAAGAAATCCTATTTCTTTTTTCATACTCCCAAAATAAATTGTCAAAGTTAGGCCTTATTTTTTGCCGCTAGAGTGGTGTTATCCCTTAATCCGTTCTGAGAAATGGTTTATACGGGTGCTAAATAGCCAAAAAATTACATTACACGCAGCGTGAACGTCTTGTCCATTTAACCGCACATAAAATTACATACGTTACATTCTTTTTTCTCGAGTGTTTTGGTGAAAAAAAAAATCGGAAAAATCGGAAAGACGCAGTATAGTCTAGACAATAACATATATTTTTTTAATTTATTTAATTTTGGATTGTGGCTAACACTTCAACCGCCTCAAGAGATCTGGAGTACTATACTTTCTAAAGTGATTTTCTCCACAGATACAGCTTGGTCGTATCGAGCTACCAATAAGCTCACGATTAAAATAATGAAATTGAACAAGCATTCATATCGTATTTCGTTCATGGATTTTTACAGGTTGCCAATCGTCCGGCTTTATGGATATGTACTATTTTTAGTAGTTACGTTCCGTAGTCGGCCAGACTCTCGAGCACTTGTTGCAATATATATTCATTATTTTATTAAACACCTAGCTCGGGGCTAGTAAAATAGGAATTTTCGTGAACTCTTTTTCTGGCAAAAGCGGGTTTTCAATTTTTTTTTACGACAATGAGTAAATTTTGGTATTTTTTTACACTTTTTCGATTGGAAAATATTTATAAATGTGATAGATACAATGGTTGGTGCAGACCGCTGTTTGAAAAACGTCCTCCGCGGTGACCACTGCTGCTAGAAAAAAAAACATCCGAAATGAAAAAATCAAGTGAATTTAGTTTTAGCATAAAATCATCTAGTGCTTAAACGGATAATTCTATAAATTATTGATTTTGAAAAAACGGCCGCTGTCCAAAGTGAAAATATCGATGTTTGGTAAAAAAAATACGCTATTTTCGGTAATAAAAGAAAAATTGTACCTAAAAAAACATTCCGTCGTTCAAGCACTGCTTTTTTATATGTAAAAGAAGCTTGTCAAATTTAAAGTCGGTCGGTGCAGTGGTTTTTGAGATATCTTGGTCGCCGATTTTGAAAAACGTAATTTTGAGAAAATTGCGTTCAACGTTCGCTGGTTCGCGAAACCTATCTATAAGCGCCCATAACTCTCCCAATTTTGAACGAATTGACTTTAAATATTTGAAGAATATTTTCAAAATGTTATATTTTGCGAGCAGGTTGAACATAAAAAATCGGTATTTTCAAAAATTTCAACTAGGTGTCAGCCCTTTAAGAGGGCTTCTATTCTATATTGGATGTGAGATGTACAGTTGATAAACTGATCTGGGAATCATGAAACATTTGGAAAATCAATTCGTACGTTTTTCTCCCTCCCTCTCTTGATCTCTTGGTATCCCCCGTACTCTTCTTGCGCGTAAGCGCTCTGTCGACTCAATCTCCTCGGCCTGTCATCGTGAAAACACGGCACGTCACGTTTCTCTCTATCTCGGTTTTTCCACAGTGAAAGCGGAGCTCAGGCTGTAGCAGAATCCCTTTGTGCTCGCACACGACCCATATACATATAGGGTGTCTCAAAATGACCTGGAATTTCAATTTATCACTAAAACGCATTATTTATTTGAAAAGTACGATTTATTTTTATTTTAATGTAAGTTACAGTACATGGAGGTTGGTTATGTGTGGAAAACAATATCCGATAAATGGCCGCCCCCTGTTTGCAAACGTAGACACTTTTGACGAAATTTTCAATAACATTTTGGCATGATTGCGGACTAATTTCATCAATGACGCGTCCAATTGCTTCCTTGAGCTCCGGAATGGTCTGTTGATCATTGGCTTTTTTCATCGGTACTTTTCCTCTCAGAAAACCGCAAGGAAAGAAGTCCGATGGCGTCAATCGTACGATCTTGGTGGTCAATTCACATCGCCGCGGCGCGAAATGACGCGATCATGAAATTTCGTCTGCATCATTTTGTCCGCAGTGTAGCAGGTTGCGCCGTTGAACTTGTTGAACATCAATACTTCCTGATGCCAGTTATTGGGAGTACAAATAAGGCTCCGTCGTTTTTTTAAATAAAAAATTGGGCACTTATTATGACAGAACGGTACATTATGTTTCATTCAAAGTATTGTCCATCGCTAGCCTCTACTTTTTCATCTTTTGAGGCTATCCACGAATCGACCCAATTTTTGGTATCTTCATATGATGTGAAGTGCTGCTCAGACAGGCCGTGCGTCATCGATCGAAATAAATGATAGTCAGAGGGAGCAATGTCTGGTGAATACGGCGGGTGGGGTAAAACTTCCCAATTGAGTGTTTCCAAGTAGGTTTCGACCTATGCCTGGCAAGCAGCATTTCACATGTGCAAAATCGGCGTTCAACGTTTCTCGGCTTCAGTTCATATGGAACCCAATTTCCTTGCTTTCGAATCATTCCCAACGGCTTTAAACGATGTGAAATTGCTTGTTGAGTCACTCCTAATGTAAGTGCAAGTTCTTCTTGCGTTTGGCACGAATCTCCCTCCAATAATGCTTCCAATTCCGCGTCTTCGTACACTTTCGGCCTTCCGCTACGTTCTTTGTCTTCGACGTCAAACTCACCATTCTTAAACTTTTGAAACCACTCACGACAACTTCTCTCACTTAAAGCAGCCTCGCACTATGCTTCTACACGCAATCGATGCGCCTCAGCTGCAGATTTCTTCAAATTAAATAAGTAAATCAAAAGTTCCCGCAAATTATGCTTATTCGGCTCAAAACTCGACATTTTTGCGAGAAAAAAATTATGTGATGCTGATACAAAATCGCTAACATTTCAAGGTTATGGTCTTGCCAGATGTCCAACGTTGCGATATGACGTTTTACATCTGACAATTTCGACCATAACCTCCTGGTGGGGCCATCTTTTGTCAAACGGCGAAGACTTGTACTCCCCATATCAAAGATTAGTACTCTGTGTTCGCCACAAAAGAAAATGGCGCGCAATACAAAACGTTAGGTCATTTTGAGACACCCTTTATATAGATAGCGTGGAGCGAAGGGACGCAAATACTGCCAATTCGCTTAAAGGGAAAGGTGTTGCTGTTGCGTTTTTTCCGCTATGCACGTGAACACATACACGTACCTACATGCGTAAGCATACACTTGTAAGCATATATCGAATATACATATTTAATAGGGCTGGGAAAGAAGTAGGGGGTGGTATGTTGTTCGCAAATATGCTCGGGAAAAATCAAAGGGATAAGCAGCAGGATCTGCGAAATTGTTTGTACGTTTATCTCCAAATATTGGTTCGCGCAAACATCGCTCTCCCTCTCTCTCTCTCTGGTTGTGCGTCGTTATACAGGACGAAAGCAGAATAACAAAAGGAAAAAACTCCGTACGGGATATCTCCTTCGGCAGTTTCACGTGGACGAGACAGGGGTGATGTAGCGGTCCATGGGCGTTCATCGCAATAGCTGAAGGATACCAGGGCTTCGCGGGCACTTTTCATCGGCACCTCTTGACAGGCTAAGTCGCGCTCGGTGAGCGGGCAAATTGGCTCCGAGATCTTCGAAGGCTTCAAAACACCAATGGTTTCCTTTTTCTGATCGTACGCGAGGGAGAAAATACTCTCGCGTGCACACATACAAAACAGGGACATGTTGATCGTGCGGTATTGTTCTCCGGGAGCTCTGCTGTTCGGCCGGAGACTAAACTCGTCGGTAGAGCGAAGCTGTTCACAATCTCAAAACGAAGAATCGCTAAACGTTTGCACCACGTGAGATATATCACAGATTCGTACATATTAGGGTGTTGGATAAGTGCTCGTTGTTTTTTTCGTGAAAATTAAGGGGTAAGGCCACTGTAAATTTTGCCAGACGAAAATTTGGCCATCGAAGGACAAATGTATGGTGCTGGGATTGCAGACTAACGGTAAATTTTTTTTACCTTCTTTTTTTTATTTTTTCCAATGAAAAACTATTCGCAAAACTTTAAACGCGTTTTTCTCGAAATACGGTTTTTCAAAATGGCACGCAGCATCACTCGAACAATTTTCATTTTTTTACTTGAAATTTTGACCAGATGTGAACATTAACATTATCTTGAGAATGTCGATCGGGATTTTCAATAACTTTATTTATTGATTTTTTATTAACAAAAAACTAGCCGTTTTTTTCGTCAAAAATCAATTTTTTTTTCAAACGCACGCCAAATCCACAAAAATTGATACTTTTTAAAATCCGATCGACATTCTCTAGCTATAACCCTCTAGATTGATAGTTTTTTTTTTGTTCTAGATTCAAAAGTGCACCAGTGGTGCTGCGTGCCGCGGAGCCCTGCAAGCAAAACATGCCCCGGGAAGATAGCTGTGGAACCGCCATTTTGTTTTTTTTTTTGCTGTAAAAAAATTTGATAATAAAGTTTAATGTATGCCCGATAACACCCTTAAAAGTTTTTTTTCAATTACCTTCAATTTTGGAAGCAAAAAATTCGTGAAAAAACCTTTTTTTTTGGACCGTTACAGTGGCCTTAGGCCTTAATGAACCATTTTTAAAATTATTCCTAATGCTTTCAAACGATTCGAAACTGTGGTGTCATCAACGCCTAATGATTCTCCAAGCTCAACTAGCGTCTAACATGAGTCTTCATGAAGTAGTGCCTCCAATTCAGCACATCGAAATCGTTATTTTTGAAGCGTCTAAACCAATCTCCGCATGTTGTTTCTGACAGAGCATGGTCGCCGTAAGTCTCAACAGGAATTCTGGGTGCTTTAGCTGCAGATGTTTCCGTTGTATAAAGTAGTGCAGTAAAATTCCCCGCAACTACCTTTTTAAAACTATGTTCCAAAATTACAAAAGTTCATACAAATATTCGGTCATACGAAAGTTTTATCATCATACGGAAAGTCCATTTGTTTATTCGTCATTTTAGATGGCCGTAGTTGTCAGCACCACCTCCACCGATTGGCCGGGGCCGGGTTGAAATTCCGACCATTGAATGATCAGAACGCTCAAAACTCCGAAAGAATACTGCCCCGAAAGAGCAAAACTCCGAAAGAATTTTACACGAAAGACCAAAACTCCGAAAATCTGAACACCGTCAAATTAAAACGGCTATTGAAGTTTTAAAAGTTTCAAAATTTTCAATAAATCGACGAATTATTTGACGATTTTTTTTTATTAAGAAGTGATTTTACGTCAATTTTGAAATTTGTCTAGATAATGTTATACGTTCTACATCATTTACAGTCAACTGTGTAGACTTTCGCTGGCATAATCTTGACGAATCTTGTAATTTCGGAACATTAAAATTAGGAATTTTAAACCGTCGGCGCATTCAAAGTTCGGAATTTCAATCCAGCCCTCGGGTCAAGATCATGCCAGCGAAAGTCTACACAGTTGACTGTAAATGATGTAGAACGTAAAACATTGTCTAGACAAATTTCAAACTTGACGCAAAATCACTTCTTAATAATAAAAAATTATTTAAATAATTCGTCGATTTATTGAAAGTTTCGAAGCTTTTGAAACTTCCATAGTCGAATTATTTTGACGGTGTTAAGATTTTCAGCGTTTGGTCTTTCGTGAAAGATTCTTTCGGAGTTTCGATCTTTCGGGGTACTATTCTTCCGGAGTTTTGAGCGTTCTGACCATTCGACGTTCGAAATTTCAACGCGGCCCCATCTTGAATTTCGGAACATTAAAATTCGGAATTTTAAACCGTCGGAGCATTCAAAGTTCAGAATTCCAACCCGGCCCTGATTGGCCATGCAGCAACGGCGGCACTTTGTTTAATCCTTTACAACGTGACAATAAAAAAATGGTTGATTTTATGGTAGGTTTTAATAAATTAAGAAACACGATAAATTTTTCAAAAATTTAATCAGGTGGCTAGTTATAAAGCAATAAACGGAGTATGACAGAGATGTCGAATTGTGTCGTAACATTCCTTTACGATGAGTGAAATGCATCGACGCAGTTGCTTTGCTCGTTGTAGCACAAAGCCACACCACATCTTTCACATACCGTTTGTCGGATTGATATTTTTTTCGTTTTTCGTAAACTTTACGCCCACTCGAATCGTGCAATCTCGCGATAAGCGAACTTAGAAACAATGTTGATTCTTTTAACGCCATCTAGTATGCATGAATTGCACTTAAAAACCAAAAAACGGTTTACAGCCGTCGTGTGACATTGATTCAAGAAAGGATTGAATGTCAATGTGCGATTTTGTGAGGACTTAGATGGTTTGTTACAGAACTGTCACACAGTAGTGAAACGGGTTAAATAATAATAACTTGGTTGTTGATCAATAGTCTTTAATTTCGAAAAAACATCAAACTTGGCAAAAGTATGTATTAATGATGTGTAAAGTTCCGATCATGTCATCCCAATACCGTGATCAGAAAAATATGCTGAAAATTGACCTGTTTTCCGACCCTCACGCTTCCGCAGTTCCGTTCTGTGTTATGAACCAAGGTTATTACGAGAAACACGTTTGAATATAAGGTACAATTATGGAGGTTATGTGTGGAACACAGTATCCGATAAATGGCCGCCTCGTCCCTGTTTGCAAACTTCACTCCGTTGACAAATTTTCGATGACATTTTGACATAATTGCAGACCAATTTCATTAATGGTGCGTCCAATTGCTTATTTGAGCTTCGGAATGGTCTGTGGATCATTGGCACACACTTTTCCTTTCAGAAATCCCCAAACAAAGAAGTCTAAAGGCGTCTAATCGCACGATCTTAGTGGCCAATTCACGCGATCCCGAAACTTCGTCTGCAATAACTTCGTCTGCATGGTTGCGCCATCTTGTTGATCTCGTTGCGCCATCTTGTTGATCTCGTTGCAGCATCTTGTTGACCTCGTGGCGCCATCTTACTGATCTCGTTGCGCCATCTTGTTGATCTCGTTGCGCCATCTTGTTGATCTCCATGCGCCATCTTGTTGAACATCAATACTTCCTGATGCCAGTTGTCAAAGATTAGTATTCTGTGTTCGTCACAAAAAAATGGCGTGCAATTGAAAAAAGTCAGGTCATTTTGAGGCACCCTTTACTTAAACCAAAAAGAAAAATAAACAATCAAGTCAGAGAATGATTAAGCCTAATGAAAGTTCTTTGCATTGAGTATTTCCTGAAGGGCCTGCCAACTAATGACGAAGAGCATGACGCGCCGCTGCTCTTACAAAAGGCGAATCCCCGTTTCCCAGGATAATCTACTTGACGGATCCAGATGAAGCAAAGAGCAGGGGAAATCTGGAAGCGTTTATCTCCACATACCAAAGTTTCAGAACTAGAGATTCAGCAGTTTTCCTACCAACTTCGCTCAAACAGATAACCAGACAGACAGAATTTCTCAAAAGCTACGTATCTTCTCAGCATCGTATTCTAACGCTGCAAGCTTCATTTTAGCCAACAAAAACGAATGTACATCTGCAATCTAATAATATTCAAACGTCATATATTTGCAAACGAAATGCTATGCCCTGTTACATTATGTCATACTACATTCGCGACCCCCCACAGGAAGCTCCAACCTGTCAAACCTACTGCTCATCACCCTCCAGTGGCATCATCCCCATCAATATCGAGTTCGAATGGCAACCCTAGTCGACCACGAATATACGTGCAGCTCTAAAGAGTACTTACCCACAGTATGTCTGAAATTTGACGATACAGAGACCAGAGAAAGAGACCGATAAAAAGAGGAGGGTGAAAGGGTGAATACGTTCCGTACGTTGCCGTTTCCCTCGTTAGAGAGTCATCCAAAAAGAACTTCACCATGCAGCTTCTTTCCACCGGGTATCAATATGCAGGTACCCCTGATACGGGATATCATCGCGTCGTTAGCACCTTCCTGGGATTCCGGTGGTCTTTAGCGGCCGTTCAACGGGCGGCGAAGGATGGAAGACAGTCGATGAAAGCCAGAGAGGAAGAGGAACGGCTACCAAGAGAAAGAGAGTGCGAGAGAGCAAGTCCGATGGGTTGTACCGAGATGGGCAGCGCCGTCACAAAAGCAGAAAAGTCCGTTAAGAGCAACGCTGAATAACCCAACCAGAGGTGAAGCCACATACCAACCAGGAGTACATTAAACGAGTACAAGCCACCCACACGTGTGTACGTGGACGAAAGCAGGAAAACGCGGTGGGCGACCTCGTCATCTCGCGATGTACGTGAACACATTTGTGTGTTATCTGCCCGGCCTTGCCAAGTGCACATTACGTGTACCCTGCTCATCGCCTCGATCTCGTAATGCATGGCGAAACGATTGCGGGCATGGCGTTATTCCATTTTCAACGTTTCCACTCGTATCGGGGAAAGTGCCTCAACAATTCTAGTTTTTTTAAATGAAAAATGCACGAAAGCGGCGCACAGGGAATAAAAAAGCAATTATAATTTTCCAACGAAGGGTGAGTAGGCGATAGGGTGAGGGTGATACGGTGGTGATGGGATACGCGGGCTTTCACACACATCTGCATGTACTTATGTATACATACGTTTATACACAGACACACACACACACACAGACACACACACACACACACACACACACACACACACACACACACACGCGCGCACACACACACACACACACACACACACACACACACACACGCACACGCACACGCACACACACACACACACACGCACACACGCACACACACACACACACACACACACACACACACACACACACACACACACACACACACACACACACACACACACACACACACACACACACACACACACACACATATATATATATATATATATATATATATATACATGTGGGAAACGGGGATTTCGAAGACTTTCGACTTTGAGGACCGTCCTCATAGTGGTCTATTGTCCCTACACTCAATATTATGTAAACCCGAATGTCTTTAAAATCACAATTCGATGAATGTGAACCTATTTATATGAAGGTCGTTTCGAGGAACGCCCTGTCCCCGGAATCGACCATTCGGTTTACAGTAATTACGGACTGTCCTCAAAACCTCCCGTTGGGCTGATAGCCAACATTACATGTATATAACTGGTACAAAGTGACTTTTTTCTATATGTCGGTACATATATACAGATATGGATGTATCAAATGGTTCGAGTAGCTCCAGGCGTGGATGTTAAATTATGAATATGGGAAACGTCGACGGTGTCCAGGACGCGACCAGAGACCACATTTTCTCTCTCTCGCTCTCTGTTTCCCATATACACCGCTTATATATACACGTATACACACGTATCGAACAAAACCTTTATGCTGGATATATTAAAATGTATTCGCGTGCCAAAGGCACGGGGGAGAGTCCTCTCAGCCCTCTCTCTCTCCCTCCTCGTACCACCACCTTTCATTTGTGTATAATTAAAATGCAAATTAAAAAGCATTTCCAGACGAGTCCAATTATTTATGCACGTAGCGTTTTATTTCATTGTTGGCCACGTCGGACAGCTTTTTCTTCTTTTCTTTTTCTGTACATATATATATAAATGGTACGGTGAGTGGTGCAGTATGGCTGCGGGTGGTGGACAAGAAATTGTAGAGCGCGCGGTTAGTTTGTACGTACATAGAGGATGACCACACGCGCAGGACGTCCTGGACTCGAAAGCGGTGCCACTCTCAAAGGGGACGCGTTGAAGCGGATTCCTTTTACCGCTTCAACCCCTGTACCGGGGTAATATCGCGGCGTCGGGGTAGTCTCGCCCATGTCATCGCGTAGCCTCCACTTTATTTTCTTGTTTTCCTCCATTTTTTTTTGTTTTCACAATGTGTGTACAATCCCACTTTTATATATATCGTAATTCTCGTAGCTCTTCGCAATTTAAACGCGATTTGCATCCACGTGGGAACGTAAAGGACGACAGAAAGAGAGAAGGAGAGAAAGAGAGATATGCATATCGTAGTTTCATATGCTCATTCGTTTTTCATCATATCGCTAGAGACATGCTCGTCCAACAATTTTTCTAACGCTCACTCGTTTTTCATTGTAAGCTAGCAACGCACCGGGCTTCATTGCAAGAGGACAGATCAAAGGACCTATGTCTGCCTTCGAGAAGGAGCAGTGAGGAAGAGCGGAAATTAAGGGGGAGATATTTTTAGGCGAGGAAAAAAATGCTGATTTTCGTGATTTTTTTTTAATTACAATATTTTCGCCATTTTTCAGACTTGTCAGACGGCATGACGCGTAGCGTTGGTGGGATTAATCTGAAAAAAAAATCAATGAAGATTTGTCTTTCATTAGCACTCATATGCAGAATATGAACCAAGAAAAAGGGAGATATGTGGAAAATCGAATAAATAGTAAGCTTTGAAAAAAAAAATGAATTTTCCGAAAAATTGCTACATTTTGAAATAAAGAAATACTTTTTTTATTTTCAATAATATTTAGGCTCATGTTTTAGACAATGAGGTTAGAAATATTTATAGCAAATTTGATCAGACTCGGTCAATAAGTTTTTTAGCTATGAAGATTTCTCTTTCATCAATACTCATACGCAGAATATGAACCAAGAAAAGGTTCATTTCACCACCTTTTGGGGAAAATTTTGAAAATAAATAAATACTTTTATCTATTTTCAAAAATATTTAGGGTCATGTGTTAGACAATAAGGTTAGAAAGATTTATACCAAATTCCATCAGAATCTGTCAATTATTTTTTTAGCTACGCGTCAGGCCAGTTTTAAAAATGCAGTGCAGAAGACCGTGCACTTCCGTCATTTTCAAAGATTAGTGCAAATAAATACCATGTAACAGCCAAAAGTAGTAATAAAACATATCCTAAGTCTGAAAAATGGTGAAGAAATTTTGCCTAAAAAAAATCATGAAAATCAGCAAATGTTATCCTCGCCTATCGGTACCACCCCCCTCGATCCACCCGCAGAATGTTGAGCGTGTTTGAGAATGAAGTTTGTCGTGTAAAAGCTGAATGATTGGGAAATCTAAGGACATTTGCAAAATAAACGTACTCACAATGGAAATTATGGTTGAGGAGTTAGCATAAAAGCTAAATTCGAAAAACACGATTTTTTTATTGCACCGTTTTGTAGCTTAAGCATTTAACTTCAATTTGCAGCAAAGGTACTGTGAAAATCTTAAAAAAATACCGAGTTATGATGGTTTTTGTGAAGGGTCAGACGGCTCTATGGCGAACCGCCCCATTGCCCTCACTGCCCTGTCTTCTTTTGCGTTTTTCACAAAACTGTGTACTTTAAATTCCTACAGAGCATAGTTTATAACATTTTTTATCGTATGACCGAATAATTTTTCGTATGTTTATTCATTTGTTAATAATAAATTATTAAAGTTTTTTGTGTTACAAATCGAATGTTTTTTTTCTACAGTTTGCCATTTTCTAATAATCAATCAATATTTTCATTGTGTATCAATATTATTTTTTTAGAAGTTTTTAATAGAATAATAAAAACTTTATTGTTTATCAATATTTTCGTGGTATATCAATATTATTTTTTTTAACTCTCACTTGGCAAGTCTATGCATTAAGTCAGTATTGTTGTCTAGAAAATTGAAAAACTCGTTCTTTTTTAATTCCATTTTATTATTCTGCAGATCTTTCTGAATACATCAGTGAAAACCGGTAAATGATACTCATAAAATTAGCCGACTTATAGAAATTATAAGGATCACACTTGGGGAGCGCGGTTGCAACGCAGCAACTTTGAACGCGATTTTCTCGAACCTATATATGCTTTTCAAATCGGCAACCGAGAGATCTCGATAACGGATTGGCCGATGGAGCTCAGATTTGGCGTGTACCTTCAGTAGACTGTCTTTCAACGTTGGTAGCAGAATACTGGCGAAATAAGTAAAAAAATGTTCATATATAACTCTTAGAATCTTCAGAAAAATAAGAAAACCATCATAATCGAAGTTTAGCACGCCACTGCATTGTAATTTTTTTTTACTGAATCCGGTACTATACATCACAACATTCGTACAGGTCAAGAATATCTTCGGTTTTTTTTCAAATTCATACGTCTACAACACTGGTCGCCAATTGGGGGCGTTTTTCCGCGCACCTTCGTAATCGGACGTACAAAAGTTCATGATAACTATTTTGTTCTAAGTTTGTACATATTCTTAAAATATCAATAAACGTGTGTACTTTTTGAGGGGTTACGTGAATTTGAAAATAAAAAAATCCATTTTTTTTAATGTTATGAGAAGTACAATGTGTCTACAATATTCTCCCAAACTTTTAAGTCAATCAGAGTAAAAGTCTAGGAGAGAGAGCCTTTGAGAATCCCCCCCCCCCCCCCCCCGTTGGGAAAGACCGGCCGGGAGCGACACAGGAATATCGCATTTTTCTCAAAACACTATTTTTAAAGTCGGTGGGCACAATTTCTCAAAAACTAATGCACCGATCTTATAGAAATTCTGCACACTTCTTCAAAATAGCATTGACTAGTGATTGAACGGAGGTTTTTTTTCGATTACAACTAATTTTACAAGGCTATACGTAGTGTAAATTGTACCAAAAATTGAACTTTTTTCCATACAACCCTGCCAAAAATTCAAATTTCAATTTTTTTAAATTCTTCGTCCAAACACGAGCTATACTTATCTACTAACAGAGAAAATTGGTTTTTTAATTTTAGATAAAGCTATCATGAGTTATCCTGTCCACCACGAGGACACTTTTTTTAGGGGTCTCCGGAAACCAGGTCCCACCTGAATTTCCCAAATTGTTGGATGAATTTTTTTCTGTAAATGTTATTGAAATGTTGCTCTTTTGTGGGCTTAACATTTTGAATAAAATAATTCATATATTATATTTTTTTAATAGAGAAAATATTCTTTTTTTGGCTTCGAAACCCACGTAATCCGTCAAGTTATTTTTTTAGGTATTCAATCCTAAAAGTACCCTCCAAAACCGTGTTCTAGGCAACACTACTGCCTCCATTGTGTGTACAATCCTCGGCCTCTTCATCCCAACACTCTCATCCAAAAGAAGTATTGAAAATCGACCTGTTTTTGGGCCCCAAGCTTATGCAGACCTGCTGATAGGTGTGCTCACAAGTATTTAACTATAAATCGATATATGTATACACTAGCACACTTATAGATTCGTGTGTATATGTGTGTGTGTATATATATATATATATATATATATATATATATATATATATATATGTATGTATGTATGTATGTATGTATGTATGTATGTATGTATGTATGTATGTATATATATATATATATATATATATATATATATACATTTTCGAGTACGACTCTGTACATAAATATAGATAAATATGAATAAAGGATGGATATTTATACGAGTTAGTGCAGCCTGCGGTTATTGTATCTTCGTTCGGATGCGCTCGTTTTTTTTCCTTCGTACAATAAAGCTCTGTTCAGCAATTTTCGGGGTAAACGCAGCTGCCGATAACGGACGTTCGATTGCCAGGTCCATAATTGTGTGACGATTGTTGCATGGGTTTTGGGTAGGTTGTCTCTTTGTGCCCTCTCTCTCTCTCTCTCTCTCTGTCTTTCTCTCTCTCTGTCTCGCTCTCTCTCTCTCTCTCTCTCTCTCTCTCTCTCTCTCTCTCTCTCTCTCTCTCTCTCTCTCTCTCTCTCTCTCTCTCTCTCTCTCTCTCTCTCTCTCTCTCTCTCTCTCTCTCTCCCTCGCTCTCTTTTCCTCTTTCTCTCTGGGCTTCCATAAATACAAACTGTATCAGTGGTCTGCAATGTTATTCCACTTTCTGCGGCTCGTTTCAATTTTTCCACCGCGTAATATAGTGGCCCGCGGCTTCGCTCGCGTGCACATCGAAATATTGGTTCATGGAGTATGTCGAGAATGGATTTTGGGGTCGTGTCGTCCTGAGGGTTGTATAGCAAAGTTATTATAAAAAACACGATCAAATATGTTTGAAATAAAAAAAAAGTTATCTATAGACTTCAACGAAAAAATCTACAGATATTACACAAAATGCATCTATTTCATAGCATTGAAAATGTAATCAGACTTTTCGGGTAATAAAAAACAGGTTCATGTAAATAATATGAGTTGGTTTTTATTGTTTTTCAAAGAATATTGATTCATTGAGGTATATAATTGGGTTTGTTTGCGTTTGTTTGGATTTGGTTTGGGATTGTTTGAGTTTGTTTGGGTTCATTTGTATAATTGGTATGCAATTTGAATAATAATTTGTTACATAAGTTTGTAATACAATTTTTAGATTAATAACAAGATTAGAATAGGGTGGGGAGAGGGCATTTTTCAACCAATCACAGGCATTCGGCATGTCGCAGCTCCCCCCACTCTATTGCAATACTGTAGTAGTAGACATCCAGCTAACTCAGACCCCTATACCCAGCCTACCTCACAATCATATACGGTTTTAAAATTATTTTCAATGCTAAAAAGATTTTTATATAGTTTAATACATAATCATGATCACATCACCAGAAAGACAACGGACAAAATGAGTCAGATAATGATTGAATCTAATGAAACTGTTTTACATTGAGTATTCACCGAATGATTTACTGAATTTCCGAAAGTCACAGATATTTCAACCTGAAACAAAAAGTGCAGGCTGGCTCGATTTTTCAACATCAGTAAGCTGCATACAGGGTGTCGGGAAGGTCGATGCAAAGCCTTAAGGGGGTGATAGGTCACCTCGTTAGGTGACCTATCTAGCCTAGTTTACCTTAGTCCAAAGTCTAAGGATTTCGATTTATCATGGTAAGTATGATTTTTGGAAAATTTTCCATAATTAGGTACTAACTCGTTCATAATGTTCAAACAGACAATAATTAGTAACTAAAAACTTATTCGCATCTTAGCTTAATGTGTATTCAATCGACGAACACCAATATAATCATCTGTATCCACACAACCAACTAAATGGGACGTGTTGAATAATTGAAAACTTGTCAAAAAATAAAAATACCTCTCATCTTAATACCATTAAAAAAATAGCATTAAGATAAGAGGTAAACGAGTTAGTACCTAATTTTGGGAAATTTTCAAAAAATCATACTTACGATGATAACTCGGAATCCTTAGACTTTGGACCAAGGTAATCTAGGTTAGATATGTTCCTAACGAGGTGACCCATCACCCCCTTAAGGCTTTGCATCGACCTTCCTAACATCCTGTATATAGCATAATGGTCTTTCTCTGTCTCTCTCTATGTGTCTCGGGCTTTATGCGTTTTGTGTGCAAATCGAATACAAAACGGCAGGCTTCGGGGCTTTGCGACAAAGCGACCGCATGTCTGCCTCCACCGCAAACAAACATAGCGGGGAAATATATCGCGACTGCAGAGGGACGAGAGATATCCACGAGTACGAGGTGAAAATGTAATTAGAACGTGATCACTTGCAGCTGCATGATCACACGCGGTGCTTTTCTTTCACGAATGCATATGCATATGTGAAGGGACCGCGAGGAAGAAAGGGCGCGGGAGGGAGCCTCGCTCGAGGCTCAGCCCTCGGGGGCCCTCGAGTTCTCTGTGCCAAAACTTACGCGCACGCTCGACATGCCCCAAAACACACGCAAATAATGAATAACAACAACAGAGCCAAGAAATAAATTCATATTAATGAATAATCGCGAGCTGTCAGATCATGTCCACTGGATATAAAAATAACGGATTTCAACGGATCATCACAGCACGGAAAAAAAATCCTGTAAATTTTGATGGAAATCCCATCAAAATGTTCTGTGCCTCACATCAATAGCGCCTCTCGATACAAAATCTTCGATATTTGCTACGTAAAACTCTAAAAAGTGCACGCCACGTTTCACACAAAGAACTGTAGGACTATTGAGTTTATGCTAAGCGATCGATAAATTTTCGCAGTGTGAAACTGTGAACAGTAGATGAACCGACTCACGACTTTTTATAATGTGGACCTATGAACAGTAGATGATCCGCCTCACGGATTTTTACAATGTGAAACTGTAAACAGTAGATGGACCGACTTGCGAATTTTTACTATGTGAAACTGTTAAAAGTAAACGAGCGGATCCACGAATTTTTACATTTCAAAATGTTATAAAATGAACGACTTCATTGACAAATTTTTTCACTGTGAAATAGCAAATAATGCAGATAGTGAATAGCTTTACGTACATCAAGCATCATTATACGTGAAAGCGAGATAGACTAGTACAAATACAATACTCACTTCGTTTTTTCGTCCTCTTTTCAGCAGCAACAAATCTTTCACGGCACTTTTTCTTCACTTACAGTTGGGCCTTGTTCACTGTGTGTGTGTGCCCGTTTTCACATTGATTATAAATAATTGTCGTTTCTCTAAGACACTGCGCAAAACTTTACGCCACGAGATCCAAAAGAGCACTGAGTAGATGTCAAGACTGAGAGCGACCATGCGATACAATTTTTCTTCGTTGCTTTAGGCGTGCAGTTTTAACGCTTTAACCCCCGAGTTGACTCGGTCACGCGTTTACAGTGCACATTGTAAAAATTCGACGTATACGCGGTGTACCGCGCTATGTCGGCTGTCACTTCTACTGAGTGCTTTGGAATTTTTTTCATGTATCACACTAATAAATTTAAATATCCGTATTAGTATTCAACAACCCGTTATCAAAATATGCTATGCCCAATTTGTTAAAAAATGACAATTGACTCTGTAAAAACTAAATCTGTACGTATTGAATGATACCGACCTACGATACAATTTGCAAGGTGTACACTGCAGTTTTTAATTTAAACTCACACCACATTTTTCAGAAGACAATACCGAATTTCAATAGAATTTACTGTCGTTTTTAACATTTGCTTGTTGAAGAATTTTATGGTTCAAATCAGTGATTACCAGTCTAATCTCACTTTTTTTTTGAAGGTACTCCGTATATTTTACGCATTGAATACCGCGATATCTTATATTTAATTTGTAAATTCGACAATTTACTTTATCGCGGTGATCATTATGATTTTTTTACAGTTTGAATCTGCATTTCCATCGGTTCGAATAGTAAAAAAGCACGTCTGATCCATTATTTTTTCCTAAAAGTGCTGTAACATGATTGGTTTACAGTGTGAAACTGCATTATGTTCATCTTTCCTCAGTAATTTATAAACACCAACTATTAATTTTGACGAATCATTTTTTTCCGTGAGGGTAAAATTTTCAAAAAATTGATTTTTTCGCGTTATTCGATAGTTACGATTATAAACATGCTGTTCAATTTTTGGGGCAAAATTCGAATTATTCCGGTTGTTACAGCCTTTCTCAGAAAAAGGGATTAGGGCGCGTTTTTTTCTCGAAATGTGGTTTTTCGAAACGGTGTACGCTCTCAAAGGATGGTCTTGAAGTTTGCAGGGTTGAAATGCAACGAAAGTGTTCTTTTTTAGCACATTGACGCTACGAAAATCACCGAAACATTTTTCCTTGCATTAGCGATGTGTAACTTAAATTTGCAAACAAAGATTTTAGACAATAATACGAATGAAATTTTTTTTCAGAAAAACAAAGGAGTGTTTTCGTCGCATTGCAACGATGCAAACTTCAGCACCATCTCAAAGGAAGAGTTTTCAAGCTATCCGTCTCAAATTTTGACACAACATTCTTCACGCCATTCTTTATCTTGCTATGGAAGCTTCTTTGCTATAGATTCTTCATGGTTTTTAAACGAAATACTGTCGAAAAAGTAGGATAAACTCGGTACTTTTTTTTCCAAACCACCGCCATTTTGTCAATTTTTATTTTTTTAAAACCTCGATAACGAGATAGCGGCTTTCATACTGATTAATAATCTTTTTACAAATTTTGTTTCAGATAATATTTACGGCCACAACCGCGTACACTGTGAGGACTCCTTTTTTCGAAGACATTTTCAACCGTTAAAAAAATGCAAAAAAATTAGAATAAAAGATTAAAAAATTATTTTCTGTTCTTCATAAGTGCTTTGATTAGGCATAAAAAATCAGAGTGATTAGCATATTTTAACCATAAAAAAATTGCGAAAATCAACTATTTTTCGACCCGTTACACTGTGATGATCCCTTAAATCCGATTTGTCAGATATGCTGCACGAGAATCACGGAGCTTTCGACATTTAGGTAACTTGTTATTCCAGTCGGTTTTGCATTCGGAAATCTCTACCCAACCATTTTTTATTTACGTAATTAAAAAAAAAACAAATACCGAATTACTATGCTCACTATTGTTTCGATTTTTTAATTTTCCATCTGGAAATACTGATATACGGAAAAGGAAGTCATGGAATTTTCATTTATCACACGTTTTATGCTTCGTCAATGGAGGATAAACAATCAAGCAGTTGAAGTTTGCATCGTAAAGTACAACGGAAATTCTTTTTTACTTCCTTCTTTTCCATTTTTATTGTTATTGAAAACATTTTTCGATAGCGTTAGATTATAGGTCTCTAATGAGGATCTGAAAAAACGTTTATCAAACGTTCGATCTGTCGAAAAAGTGCAAATAGAAAAAAAATCGTTGCATTCCAACGATGCAAACGTCAATATCATCGAAATTCAATTTTCACAACAAACACGAATCCTAAACGACTTTAATTGCACAATTGCACTTTGTTGTTTGTGCAGGGCTTCGATCACTTTTTGCGAGTATGGAATATGATGTGATGATATCACAGCTCGTATCGTCGTAATTGGAAATAACGATGGGGTGGTTCGCGGGGGATCATTAAAATGCGAAACCTCGTCAGGCTTGCCAATGATGTGTGTGTGTGTCTGTGTGTATGTGTATATATATATATATATATATATATATATATATATATATATATATGGCCCTCACACCATTATGTACATTTCTACCCATTTCAACCGTTAACACGAAACTTTATCGCGGAAATTTGGCTTTCTCGAACGCGCCCCGCTTGTGTAACGCATACGTTAATTAATTCCGTCGAATTTGCGCGCTAAACGTAACTAGTGTGACACACAAAGCCATCGACGGAACACGCCCGAATGTGCCTACATGAGGCTACGAATGTTCGAGTTGGTTCGAACTCAACGCGCCCTCAGTTCTGCCAGCCCCGACGAGAATAGCTGCATACGAGGCTTTCCAGTTCAAAATGACAGGTAAAAAGAACAACGGAACCCAAAAAGAAATTTCCGCGCTGATCTTACTTTCCATTTATTTCAAATTTATATATAATTTTCTTCCACCAATCCAGCGCACGACCTGTTGGGCTTCTACGACGCCGCGTCGTTTCCACTTTATGACACAATTGGCAGTTCGCTATTTCCAGTTCCCTGGAGACCCCTCGTGGAGTGTTGCCTATCGTTGCCCTTGGAGTTTGCAAGAGGGCACGGGGAAGCTGTCGAGAAAGTATAGTTTAAAAACGAGGAAAAAAAATTGTGGTCCAGTTCGTTGTGAAGGTGTGAAAGTCCAAAAATAGGTCAAAGACAACGCAACTCTCGGAATGCACTTCCTTGTCGCGTTTGCAGGAGGGCACGGGGAAACTGTCGAGAAAGTGTAGTTTAAGAAAGAGAGGAAAACAAATTGTGGTCCAGTTCGTTGTGAAGTTGTGAAAGTCCAAAAATAGGTCAAAGATAACGCAACTCTCGGAATGCACTTCCTTGTCGCGTTTGCAGGAGGGCACGGGGAAACTGCCGAGAAAGTATAGTTTAAAAAAGAGGAAAAAAATTGTGGTCCAGTTCGTTGTGAAGTTACGGAAGTCCAAAAATAGGTCAAAGACAACGCAATTCTCGGAATGCACTTCCTGGTCGCGTTTGCAAGAGGGCACGGGGAAACTGTCGAGAAAGTATAGTTTAAAAAAGAGGAAAAAAATTGTGGTCCAGTTCGTTGTGAAGTTGTGAAAGTCCAAAAATAGGTCAAAGACAACGCAACTCTCGGAATGCACTTCCTTGTCGCGTTTGCAGGAGGGCACGGGGAAACTGTCGAGAAAGTATAGTTTAAAAAAGAGGAAAAAAATTGTGGTCCAGTTCGTTGTAAAGTTGTGAAAGTCCAAAAATAGGTCAAAGACAACGCAACTCTCGGAATGCACTTCCTTGTCGCGTTTGCAGGAGGGCACGGGGAAACTGTCGAGAAAGTGTAGTTTAAGAAAGAGAGGAAAACAAATTGTGGTCCAGTTCGTTGTGAAATTGTGAAAGTCCAAAAATAGATAAAAGTTACAAGAGTCAAAAAATTGGCCAACTTTGAAATTAGAAAATATTCAGAATTACGGAACTCGAAGAGGATAGGGTTGAATGAAGCTGGAACGACTTTTACATACAGTTCGTACTCGGCACAACGATATTCACCGTCCATGGTAATTGAATTTATTTACGAGCAAACGTGCACTATTCTCGGCGCTTAAAGAGGATCATACACGTATACATATACGTGTTCTCAATCTAGCGAGCTCCATGAGTTTTCCCTTTGACTGATAAAAACATGTTTTTTAATATCATCAAAGGGGATAGAGTACGTTGTAACTTGATTAAATATTGCTCAACTAAAAGTCCCCTTTACGGTGGTCAAATGATTTTTAATTCAATTACATTCTCCCTCTCGAAAAATTCACCGAGGCCGCTGGATCGCGTAGCCCAATTTAAAAAAACTGGCAAAATATTACCCCGTCGGTTTGTTGGAAATATCGTTGCCTGTGACAAACTTCGTTAACGTCTCTTTGAGGCTTCCAACGGCGTAGGCAAAAAAGTGTCGAGAAGCGTAAACGAGCAAGAGGTGCGCACGAGTATATTTCGCATATTGCATGCAATTTCCTGTAAAGCTGAATTATGGAAAATTTAAAAATATTTGTGAGTCACCGTCCCAGTCGGTTCGCTGCGCAATAATTTTTTGGGAGTTTTACGAAATCTTTGTTGCAAACTCAAGTTGAGACCGCAGGCTATAAAACTATGCAATCAATATTGTATTTGTTCGAATTTTTTAGCATATGTTGACCCCTTAAGGCCGGGATGAAATTGTGAGCTTTGAATGCTCCGACGGTTTAAAATTGCGAATTTTAATATTCCGAAATTCAAGTTGAGGGCCGGTTTGAAATTCCGAACTTTGAATGATCAGAACGCACAAAACTCCCAAAGAATACTACCCTGAAAGATCAGAACCTCGAAAGAATTTTACACGAAAGACCAAAACTCCGAAAATCTGAAGACCGTAAAAATAATTCGGCTATGGAAGTTTTGAAAGTTTCATAATTTTCAATAAATCGAAGAATTATTACAAGAATGTTTTTTTTAAGAAGTGATTTCGCGTTAATTTTGAAATTTGTCTGGACAATGTTATACGTTCTACATCATTTGCAGTAAACTGTGTAGACTTTCGCTGGCATGATCTTGACATGGGGACCGGGTTGAAATTCCGAACTTTAATGTTCCGAAATTACAAGGTTAGTCAAGATCATGCCAGCGAAAGTCTATACAGTTGACTGTAAATGATGTAGAACGTATAACATTGTCTAGACAAATTTCAAAATTGACGGAAAGTCATTTCTCAATAAATAAAAAAATCTTGAAATAATCCGTCGATTTATTGAAAATTTTGAAACTTTTAAAACGTCCATAGCCGAATTATTTTGACGGTGTTTAGATTTTCGGAGTTTTGGTCTTTCGGGTAAAGTTCTTTCGGTGTTTTGATCTTTCGGGGCAGTATTCTTTCGGACTTTTGAGGGTTCTGTTTATTCAAAGTTCGGATTTTCAACCCGGCCCCTCAAGGCCATCTATCACACGCTGCAAAATGTCGACGCGGTCATGACGGTATTGCAGAACCCGCAGTTTTTGGTCACGAGCCGCCGCAAACTACCGCCAGATGATGCTGCAAGTCCGTGTGTGATGCGTCTACATGTGTGCACGTTTACCATACGGGATCGCCGCCAGTGGGAAAACTGATGCACTAGAATTTCAGGATTGTCAATAATATTTTGAGCTTCGTTGGTGGAATTTTGCTAATTTGATGTAAAAAAAACCTCTAAAACCCAATTTCTCCATTCTTTTCCCGTAAAATCAGTTGAAACGACGCTCAAAATATTTTTTTTTCCCTGTTGAGAGCCTAACGGTCTTAAAATGTGCAAATTCGCTGCATCGGTTAGCAATTCACAATTCATCTTATGGTAACGGCAACCTGTAAATATTTTTTTCGAAATTAAAAAAAACGTCGACCGTTAGGCTCGTTGTGCAACAATATCGCATGTACACGATAAATTTCATCTCAATTGATTGTATCGTTTGGTTGAAATTAAGGTTCAAAATTTCGGAGTGGTTGGAGCGTGTGATACAAGGCCTTAAGGGGAGGGTAGGGGTCTCAGCGTGAAAAAAAAACTTTTTTGCGATTTTTTTTCATCTATATGGATAGAGTAAATTTATTGGAATCTTTTGTACATTGTTAAGTGTCATTTCAAGAACCTTTCGTGAAATTTGTACGCGAAAATATCTACAAACAAGCCGGTGACAAAGCTTTTCCAAGAACGCCTTTGGAAAAACACGAATTGCGGTGTTCACTGTATCTCAGCTAGAAATTATCTGAAATCAAGTACCATTATAATTTAGTCGAAGTATCATCAAATCCTCCCCCCAACGGTATTTGATAATTTATTTTTTCATTTCTAAATTTTTGGTGGTCATGTAAAGTGAAAAGTGCTATTTTTCACGAAAAATTCCGCCATTTTGAGGGTGGAAAACCCCCTCAATGTAAAAAAAAATCTCAAACTAACCGTTTGGGGGAGGTATTTTATTCGTAGAAAGTGTTTACCAAGTTTGAAATAAATCGGTCATGTAGTTTTCAAATGGCAGTGAACACGGTCTTTGAAAAATTGGTTTCGAGAAAAACGCGGCACCGGCTTGTTTGTGGATATTTTCGCGTACAAATTTCACGGAATGTTCTTGAAATGACACTCAACAATGTACAAAAGGTTTCAATGAATTTACTCTATCCATATAGATAAAAAAAATCGCAAAAAAGTGTTTTTTTTTCAAGCTGAAACCCCTACCCTCCCCTTATGGCAGTATTCTAGTCTGGAGGCCTAAATTTCGGTTACTTTTCCGGGCTTGATGGAAAACATATTTTTGCCATCCATTTTTAAATATTTTTTCGATGTTACAAGAACTTACAAAAAAAATGTATTGCAACAAAAATTAAAATTGAAAATGTTCTGGGCCGACAAATATGGCCGTGAAAAGAAGGGTTGAGGCGGTTGACATGATTCCACGCTTCCATTCATCTTATCCTGGAATAAAACCAATTTTCTTGATGAATGAGAATGGTCTCGGTCTTTATGGCCGATACCAAAGAAAAAAATGAGTGGCAACTGCCTGAAAAAAGTTAATTTTTTTCCTATTTTGTTACGATGTTTTCAATTGTTTAAATATAGTAATAATAATAAATCCACAATGCTGGAACTAAGGACGATAGAGGGATATATACTGAAGGTCCATACCAAAATTGAAGTCAATCGGTTGGATAGAACTCGAGATTTTATGTCAACCAGGTTGCAAAAAGTAATTTCGAGAAAATCACGTTTAACCCCTTCACACCTGGAGGGACATATGCTGTCCCAGTCTGGACAAATTTTGAAATTACACCGGGACGCTATGGGATGCGTTATGGGATGTTATGCGTCGTTATGGGATCGTTTATGCTATGTTGGAAGGGTTAAACCCTTTCGCCGTATTTAAAGATTTAAACGCCGTATTGAAAAGGTTAAACTTTTGAGTACAATTCCAAACAACCGCAACTATTTAAGAGCTATAATGACATGTTAAACCTACGTTATATTAAGGGGTAAGGCCACAGTAGAATTTCCAAAAAATCGAGTCTTCTTTCTCGCTAAAACGGTGCTTTGTCATCATAAGAATAAGTTACTATTCGATTTATAGCAACAATTTTTTTTACCGACTTTGAGCGTATAACCTTACCCCACCTCTGGCACGGCCATAGAGTACCTAAAACTTCAAACGCGTTTTTCTCGAAACAGCTTTTTTCCAACTGGCGTGACAAATAACTTCAACAATTTTCACTCGATTTACTTCAAATTTAAAAGTTATGTTCCTAATTGCATTTCGCAGAGGAGCACGTACGGAGTTTTTGATGAATCGAAAACTTTTCATTTTTTGAGCAGTTAAATACGAATTTTTTTACTGAAAATTCATTCAAATACCTACAACTTTTGAATAAAACAACATTTTCTAAATTCCGCACCTACTTCTCTGGGTATTCTAATGTAGATTGACGAGAATTTTTGTTTTTTGTTCTAGGTAAAAAATTATGGATGCTAAATGTCACTCCGCGGAGCGCCCAAAAAAGATAACAAAAGAAAATATTAGTAGTCGGCCATTTTGTACATCGAAAAAGAATATATATATATTTCCTAACAGCTTGATATTCATACTAAATAGATGTGTAATTAATTTAATGAGTGAATCACTGTTTCATTCGAAAAAAAATTGTTAAATTGGCGCATGATTTTATACCCGTTACTGTGGCCTCACCCCTTAATCGGCCATTCCTGCCTTGTAAACCATGCCTTTCTCGACTTTGAAATGATGATTTTCTAAAGCTCGTTCTTCCCTGCGAGCAGTTCTAGCTTCCTTAGAAGCCTCTAAGGTTCGTAGCTCCGATCGGCTGCTCCTATTCTGGTCTCTTTTGTTGGCGTAAGTATTGGGAATTTCGGAATGTCCTTTTGACGACATATTCTAAAAAATCTTCAAGAAAATATACTTCAAGAAAATGCAAAAAAAACGATGTTTTCGAATTTCTAGACTAGAGTACTGCCTCAAGGTTCATTGTGCATCTTCTGTTCTCCATTAACCCTAAAAAAATGTCGAAGATTGCAGAATGGAAATACCAAACAAACATATATAACATCAAATGAACCGCTATAAATCACGACTGTCCCGTCAGACTGGCCGATTTCCCAAACACGTTACAAACGTACCTAACCAATGTGCATTCCACCTTGGACATCATCTCTCCCAGCGCAACCAAAATACAAATAACACCCATTCCTTCTCCACGTACACAGTTGAACGTTTCCGCGTTATAAATTTTCCCAAGCGGAGGAAAATGGCCCCTCCCTCCGATTACACAGGGTAGGATGAACGAAATTGGTCGGCGAAACAATTACTGGCACGGGTCATGTATATGCCTACTCGGTTCAGGGCTACATGATAAAATTATATTTAATGTCGTGGCTCTAATAAATTAACACTGACAGCGTTGGGGGGTTGGATGAACAGTCGCGAAGCATCAGGGAGGGCAAGAGAGAGAGAGAGAGAGAGAGAGAGAGAGAGAGAGAGAGGCGGACAGAGAGAGCAAAGCGTGTGGCGCTGATGGATAGTTAATGAGGCGCGATGAGGGCCACCCTCAGTTCCTCCGGTACACCGCTGTGAACTTTCTCCCTCTCTCTTCCTCTCTCGCTCCGCCATATCTCACCGCAGGACTCCATTAGTGGCTGCCTAATTGGCCTCGCGGATAATTAAGTGGCCCACCATCTAGCTCGAATATACACGCTCACTTCGTTTTATGTGCCTCCTTTATACATATATACATACGCATATACATATACGTATTCCGTTATGAGAGTTAACGAGAGCAACGCGCACGCGTGATTCATTTTCATTTTCCAGTTGCGTGCAGTCGGATTCGCGAACTGTGCACACCATGACAAGTACACCGAAAAAAGTGTACGCGCGTGCACCTTTTGCAAAAAGAGATTTTGGATCACGTGCATCGCAACATTTTATTCTACTCAGATGTAACGCCTTAATAGCAACAACACAATGCAAACAATAATAGCAATAATAATCATAATAATAATCTACAAAGGGCACGAATTCATGCAATTAATTCGAGAGCGCAACTTCAATCAGCGTGCGCGCGCACTCGTTGTACCTGCGTATACACGTATTCGTAATTTTTTATGTGACCGAGCCAATTTCCTGTCCTGTAACCGAGACCTCGTATGCCGCCACCTTTTTTTAAACTTGGTTTATCAATGATATCTGTAAAGACGAGGTCCCACAGTATCTATATATATGTTAGGGTGGCCCAATTTGAGCTCTATTTCTTTTCCTTTTTCTCACCATCGAATTATCTTCTTTAAAGAAAAAAAAAGGTGTCGCGAAATCTACAAGCGGTCGAAAAATATTGAGACGTCGCTCAAGCCTCCCAAAAATGCAAGTTTTCTTCAAAAACAAAAACATTTTTTTTCGTTCACTTCTCACCTATGAATTATAATATTAAAATTAAGCTCGCAAAAGCTCTAGCCGGCCAATGGATATTTAGTGGTCGCTCAAGAGCTTCAAAACTTCCAATTGTCGAGCAGTGGCGAGAATTGGAAACTTCGAAGCTCTTGAGCGAGAACTAAATATTCATTGACCGGCTGGAGCTTTCGCGAGGTTAATTTAAAAATGATAAAGCGTGAAATTCATGGGTGAGAGTAAACGAAAAAAATTGATTTTTTAATGAAAATTGGAATTTTCGGGAGGCTTGAGCGACCTCTAAATATTTGTTGACCGCTCGCAGATGTCGTGACAATTTTCTTTTTACTTTTTAAAGAAGATAATTGGATGGTGAGAAAAAGGAGAAAAATAAAGCTCAAATTTGGGCCACTCTGATGTATATGTGTGTGTGTGTGTATATAGGAAATGGGCTTGGTCACATGAAAAATTACGAATACGTGTATACGCAGGTGCAACCAGTGCGCGCGCGGTGATTGAAGTTGTGCTCTCGAATTAATTGAATGAATGCCTGCCGTCTTTAGATTATTATTATCATAATTATTGCTATTATTGTTTGGATGGTGTCGTTGCTATTGAGGCGTTACATCTGAGTAGGATACACGTTTTGACCTTTTTGTATTGGCGTAAATGATGCATAAACATCACGAAAGTGATATACAAAAGGAGTTATAAAAGAATATTTTTCAAAAAACTTCTCAAAACCCATTTTTCGTAGCGCCTCCGAGCGTTTCGAAACGCACGAAAGAGCATATACGATGAAAGTAGCAAATTGGAGCAGTTTAGTCCAGTCGTTGTACATTGTCTAGCAAGGAGATAAAGTTGGACGTACAAGCTCCTGTTTCCACGTTGCACACAATTATTTATATAACAAAACCATATTTTCTGAGCTTTTGTATTGTTAAATACATACGGCTGCAAGCACGTGCAGGTGTATTACACATGGAAGCTGCATCACGCGCGCCCGGGGGTGGAAAGGCGAATCCACCCCCCCCCCCCCCCCCACCCGTTGGCGCCAACCGTAATTTTACAATATATCAGCATATCTTAATATACTATCTTATTAATAATTTGTAACAAGGCGTTCAACATTCACACGCACGAAAAAGGGAGGAAACGTAATTGCGTTATATCAGAGTACTTTTTAAATGCATCATTATATTTGAATGTACTATTTGTAAAGATAATTTCGAAATGAATAAGTATATGTTATTTATCCGAATACAAGTTTGTCGCGGTGCCAGGTGAAAGTGACAGCTGAAAGACTGACAGCTGTTCCACAACGGTGTTCAATGACCGTGGGCGTGACAAATGCAAACGCGCACATTTTTAAGGCCTAGGCCCTAAAAGACCTCTTTTAGGTCCGGTTAACACGCACGGAAAAGCGAGGAAAACATGGTTGTGGTATGTAAAAAACATAACGACCTAACAACTGAAGACCTACTATCAAAATGCTTTTTAGAAGGAATCGTCTGATTTACTGACTCAGCAGCTATCGTCGACACGACGATATCTCATAAATCAGTCTTGAAACTTTGCGAGCGTTTTCCCGAAACCACGTTTTTGAAATCGGGAGGACGTATAATTTGGGCAGTTTTCATCCGATTGACTTGAAATTTTAACTGGAGCTTCTTAGATAGATGCTTTAAAGGGCTATATACAGTTACAATTTTCGAAAAATCGATTTTTTATTTATTTTATTTTCGTAATGTACATATATTTTCGTAATGTACACACGAAGAAAATTTCTTGTCAATCCGGCGAATATTCTCGATGTTACACGCACATTTGTAGTGACGTGTCATAGCATGCGAAACTGCTTTTGAAACTTTAAACGCGTTTTTCTCAAAACTGTGTATTTTAAAGTCGGTGAGCAAGATGTTTCGGATACGGCTGAACCGATCAGTCTCAAATTTTGACACAATTTTTTCAAGTATATTTTTTAGTAATCAATCGAAGGTTTTTTTCACCGATAAATATTTTCCATTTTATAAACAATTTAAGGCCTAAGTTTTTGTCAAAATCGATTTTTTTTAGAAGCCGCCAATTCGTCAAAAAATATTATTTTGCTTATTCCTTCGATCAATTACAAGATAATCCATTATATCAACGAAATATTTTTGGTTTTTTCATTTTAGATGATCCAGTCCAGACATATCGTGCTCATCGCAAGACGCCTTTTTTAGAGGTGCTCCCGGGGATCAGTTATAGCAGCTTTCAAAATAATTATTTGTACAAATAAAAAATGTTAAAATACATTTAAAAGTTACCAGAATATGTGTACAATTTTTTACGTTAATAGATTTAAAGGTTTTCTTAAGAAAAAATCTTGAAAAATCGATCTTTTTGGGCCTCCTGACTGTATATAACCCCTTAAAGTACACGCGATTTTTACGATTCTTCAACCATTCTCGTTTTCATAAACAAATTAATGCCGATTTTTCAGAGAAGAAAAAAGTTAGTTGAAATTCTGCCATTTTGCGAAAAAACCATGTTCCGTAATAGTCGTTTGTAGGTCTCTGGCAAAACTAATGTAAATTATGATATTTTTTAAAATTCTGGGTGCGATTCCATGAAAGTTCCATAAAAGCTCTGCATCCTCCCACGCCTAAAAAACGCTCTCAGTGAAGCTACACGGAGAGAATTTTTAAGTATTTTTTACGGTGAAATCTCCGTAAAAATTACATTAAAAATTTGAAACCGGTGACAAATGTGCACATAGTCAAAAATTGACACTAGCTTTTAATATTTTGCTTTCATTCATGTAAAAATTTAAGCAAGTAGCATAATTTTTTACATTTCTTTCAGTAAAAATTCTGACACATTCTCATGTAGAATTTTAACAATAGGCTGCTTCAAAAATTCCAAGTTTCTACAGTAAAAATAACCTGGGCAAACTTGAAATTTCTAAAATCCCTAGCGAAAAATTAATTCCCTATGATTAAATAAATACTCTATTTGTGTTCTTGATTGCTACTTATTTTAGCATATCATCTTTCCGTACCATTGTAGACGTCCTTTATCGAAGTTTCTTTTCACGTTTCTTTGTTTTCTTACGTAGAACTGCGTAGAACACGTTAGACTGCACGAGACCACGAGGCTTTCTTGGCCCATGCTTCGTACTATAATGCGCATGCGCGGTACCGCTGTTGCTAAGCAACGCGGGTCGGCGTCGTTCGTGCTCGTCATACTGCGTCATACACAAGCGCACTCTGACAGCTTGCATTCACGTATACGCACGCTCACACAGAGCTCACGCGTACGGTCAGGCGACCTAGCCCTAACTGATTTTACTATAAAGAACGTAAAATTCCGGTGGACGCACAGAAAATTTCGGCTTCCTTTTTTAAATTTTTATGGAAAACACGCAAATTTCTCAATGTTCCACTGAAAAATTTCATTTATATTAGCACTTTTTAAACTTATTGTCGTAATCTTTACGTTTCATGAAATTTTACTATTAATTTCAGTAAAAATTCTGGAAAATATTTTAAATTTCTGTTACGCACAAGTAAATTTTGATTCATTTCCATGAAAATTTATAATTTGTCACCGAGTTACTGTGATTTCACAGTAAAAATTACTTAAAAATTCTCTCCGTGTACGAGCCGCTATTCTGTATTTTAATGTTTTGTTTTGTATACGTCAACACATGCATGATAAACTTTATAAACCTCATTTTGATTGCGTTTTTAGTATTGTAAAAAAAAAAAAATCCCAAAAAAGTTTCATTTTCCGGTGAGCCTTGAGTTATGATTACCAATGATCCTTCAACATGATTGGCCTTTCGTATCAAATACGTATCCTATTTTGTCTAATGCATAACATAGGTATCGCAAAACGGCGAGATCGCACAGCGCTGAGAAGAGGATATGGATATTTTTATCTCTGGCAAAATGAAGGAAAAAATTCCATGATTCCCGCGTCGACAGCGATTTTTTTCTGAATGTGTTTTTTTCGAAATCTTTTTATTACGTAGCGATAAAGTTCCGCCAGCGACTAGAAAGGGAATGAGAGTCATCTCTTTGCCTCTGCAGGCAGAACCTGTCTGCGCGACCCCGTTATCCTGAGGCTCCGAAAACGTCCGGTGTTATCGCCGCGTATAAAAGTACACCGAGAAAATAGAACGAAGTTTCGCCGATAAAAACAGCAGCTCGAGAGGAGTAGCGAGGAAAACCGCACTGCTGTCATTAAAGCCAGCCATATCAACCATTCACGGTGAGCTCGGGAAGTACAGAAATCAGCTAATGGCTTTAGGACGTAGCGCTGTCCATATACACAGTGTGTCCTGTTATGGATGGATAATCCTGCAACTGTCAGATCATGTCCTACTATATGCTGGAATTTCAGTTTAGTAAAAGTCCCACGGTTTTCGGGATAATTTTGTTTGAGCCGATTAAAAAAGCCACTCTTGTTTATTTGTTTTTGCTAGAAACGTTTTCTTTTCAACGTTAAATGTTAAGGAAACTTTATGAAAAAAGATCTTATGCAGAATTTTCATACAAACCAATTCGAACATCTGACTTTGATTAATAAGCTTTTAGTTACCTATTATTTCAACCTACTGTTTGAACATTATGAACGAGTTATTACGTAATTTTGGGAAAGTTTCCAAAAATCATACTTGTCATGATAGCTCGAAATTGCTAGACTTTGGACTATGGTAACCTAGGTTAGATATTTTCCTAACGAGGTGACCTATCACGCCCTTAAGGCTTTGCGTCGACTTTCCTAACACGCTGTATATCTATTTATATTGATGCTTATATTGTAAGCATGCAGATAAACTCACGCATGTGCTATAAAAGACATAGGTGTAAATATGGACCAACTGATTTGTTTTTAAACACTTCAAAAATTCTCTAAAAAAATCAGGTCGTCCGTATTTACACCGGTTTTTTATATAGCCGATGCGTAGGTCTTTGTACGCGTTCAAAATATAAAGCGCATGTACAAAAGTCCTCATTAATATAATAAATCTCAACATATATATATATATATATGCGAAAGGTGATATTGAATGAATTTGCGGTGAATAATGTTGAGTATTGATACTCAACATTATTCACCGCAATGTTTCTAAAACCACTAAAGTAAGGGTCCTCACTCAATTGCATAGATCAATGCATATTGAAATAATAACAAACATATTTGAATAAGAGTAATTTTATGTACCGTCCCATCCAGAGAACCAACGATTTGTTTAGGGGGTCTGCAGAAGCTTGAAATTTCGGGAAAAAATACCTTTTTATTGCATAGTTATATAGCCTATAGTCTTAACTTTAATTGGCAACAAAGATTTTGTAATAATTCCGAAAATTGACCGAGTTATGACGATTTCTCTAAAACTTTATTTTATGCGAGGGTGTAAGTGTAAAGACGTCGTGTGTCCAAATCGGCTCGTCCGATTCACTTCAATTTCGGACAGATCATAGTTGAAAACATTTTCTACCGTATGACCCCATGATTTCACCATACGTTCATCCATTTCTTAATAACAAATTATTAAAGTTGTTTTTTTCTCGAAAATCAAAAGTTTTTTTGTCAGCATGTCATTCTCGTAATTAAAAAACTGTCAAACGCGTATTCGCTCATAGAAAAGTTGTATCATGTATTATGAGTAAATTTTTTTTTGCTACAACCCTAGTTGGCAGAACCACCTACGCCGATTGGCCCTGCAGCAACGGCAGCCCTTTGTTTCCATAATAACAACTCACTAGTCTATCCACATCTGCCAACAAAAATTGTATTAGGAGTATATTATTTCTTTTTTCATTTCAGATCATCCTAGTTGCCAGAATCACCTACACCTCAAATTATTCAAATAATAATACCTCCATTATTTATCAATATGTTTTAACAAAAAAAGCTCAAACTCTACGCGACTACGTATCAATCGTGGGAAAAATTCCAACCCCGTCCTCCCAATAGTCTCATCAGAAAAAAGTATATAAAAGATCGACCTGTCTTCCGAGCTTATGCAGGCCCCTTGAAGAAAATTTGAAGGATCGCCCTTCAAAACAGCCACATATGTTGATAGCCAACATTGCCTAGATTTTTTCAAAATGTCCTTCCCCATATATATCCACATATATTCATTCATATTCGTCATTATCGATGATGTCAGAGCTTCCCGAAGAATCCTCTGCCTGCAGTCTTGAGACCGTTGGCGACCCCGCTCATCTCAATGATAAATCTACCAAAAGGGTCCCGTGCGTTGACGTTTATTAAAGGAGAAATGATTAACGAGCTCCGACGATCAGATACGAGACACTTAGCATTTCCGAATCAGTTATAGTGAGATGCGAGAGGACCCGCGCGAGTTTACGGATAAGCGAAGAGGTCCGAAGGAAACGCGAGATGACGTACGGCAGGTCGTATCGCGTATCGGAGTCGAAAGGGCCCTTCTTCGCGGGTGTATATATTCGATTCGTGCATGTCCTATTACACGATGAAATACACGTTGATCTTCCCTGACAGCTCGATCTTTTGTCCGGTGTCTCACGACTTCATTTATCTCACTTTCTTCGATTACTTTCTCCCTATTCGCTCTTACTCTTACTCATGTCAGTATATATCGCGTGCATTCACTGATATGTGCCGGCGGGTAAAGTGGTGCCGTCGCAACGGGCGATTATGATTTACGATCGCCGGCTTAGTCTCTAACAAAGTACATCAATTACTCGTGTGTCTGCAGTGTCGTATTTGTAACAAACCGCCCCTTCTTGTTCGTCTCATTCTCTCGCTGCGTTTCGGCCTTTGTCGTTCTTCCCTTCCTGCTTGTCTCTTTTTGTTTCTCTCGCATTATCTATACAGGGTGGATCAATAACTGTTAGCACCTTGGATATCTTCGAAACTGTAAGGTTCACAGAAATATTTGTTGAAATGAAATTGCACAGTACGAAAGGGGCCATCCGATAGCGATAATAGTTTTTTTTTGCAGGTGGAGGTACTTCGGACATTTGAAGGTCAACTCCAATTTTTCAAATGGATCGGTATGTTTTTGTTCTCTGTATCATGAAAGAGGAGCTCAAAACGAGTTCAATGACCTATAACGTACGGTCATTGAAGGTCATAGAAAGTACAGAAAGGCCGGATATCCTTGCTCTCCCCCCACGTATAAAAGGGGTGGGTTATAGTGGACGTAACGGGTAACACAAAGTTTTCGGATTTTAACATTTTCGCTGAACAGAACGTTTAAGGGAGTAAATTGCCCACCATACATTTTCAACGATTTTTTCTGAAAATTAACGATTTTTGGGGAAAATAAATGGTGAATTCCTATTCAAGCGATAAAAATAGATCGATATAGACTTATGAAAAAATATTTAAAAGCTGAATTAGCGCATTTCGGCTGACAGTAAATGTCTTTACTCAATCGTCTCACGTTTCTTCTCCGTTTCGATTTAAAACTCCGCCTTACGCGCATTATTTTCGCGATCGTTTGCTCTAAAAACTGCTGCTTGATTCGTCGAGCTACAATTAAAGGGTGCTTACGCCCTCAAGCTTGTTATCCGTTAAATGCAAAAATACGTAAACTTCGATTTTATCCCCCCTTCGAAGTATTCGCCGTGCCATTCAATTTAATGCACTCCTTTTAAATTTAGTGTGAGAGAAAGAAGAACAAAGGGGTAGTTTAACTCTTAATTTTTTTGTTCAACGCACTCGAGGTGAATTTTTTATTGCTTTGCATGAGAAGAATTTTCGTTGTTTTTTCACTGACATCGGTCGAACTGAAAAATCAACCCTTGAAATATTTCACTGTAAGAGATGGTTTCACCCTTTAAAATAATGTTTACGCAGATAAAAAAAATCGTATCTCATAGTTTTTAATGCTCTACCATATGAGTGAGTTTTGACAAAATCGAAGGTGGACACTAACGTGATGCTTCTTGTTAGTATAATACTGCTTTTGATTATGTTGATTCACTCTCTGATTCATGTAACTTTTTTTTGTTTTTACAAAAAATTTGTCGTTTTTGTGCGTAAAGTTTGTTTATGTTTATTCTTGTTCGCATAGATCCATATTATGTTGATGTTTATTCTTTTTTGCTGTCTGACATCTGACTGCAGGTAATTAGTAAGATGTCCAATCAAATATGTCGATCAATTAAGGAGGTACGGTGATGACCATGCTGGTAAACTTCGAGTCTATTCCGCGCCGCAATATCGCCACGTTTTAGATATATGTACATGGCCTATTTTTCGAGAAATATTTTTTAAGTATTGAATTTCCAGTTTCCTATTATTGCTATAATATGGAAACAACCTTAATAATCTACTACTCGACTTCAGTAGTACGCCATATCGTTGACGTTTAGCATCGTCGCATTTTCAGTGGCTGTCATCGGTTCCACGCGACCGGCTTATTATTTTTTGTAGCCGGTTAACATGGAGAATGAAAATACTGTGGAAGTTTATCAAAAGAGTAACGGGATTGTAGCTGAAGTCCAGTTTAGAGACAAATGTAGATTCTGACGGACAAGAATTAGAAAATGAAAAGATAATATTGCGATTGCAAATAAAAAACGTCGCGTTGAAGTTAACCTCAATGTCCAATGTTCAATCTGTCCAAAGTCAAAACATATTTCATCGATTGTTATGTTATTTTTCCCTTTCCCAATTTTCACAATATTTGCAGGTATAAAAAGGAACGTTTATTTTATATGACGGTTCTGCCATGCTGAATTTATATATAGATGCGTTGTATAGGTACATGTCGCCAGAAAAATTGAGATGCCTTTGCTGTACGTAAAATAACTTCAAGTAAATATCGACGAAAGGCCCTTTATAACCCATTAAAAAATGTACGGCTTCGCACAATCATATTTTTAATTCGCGTTGAAAATATCCGATAGACGAATCAAATTTGCGCGGGTATCCGGCGTTGCCACACGTCGAGCAAGATGGCTGCTGTTACGTCACGAGAAGTCTCGCTCTCCGAAAACGTCGGTTTTTGCGACTTTATTTCTAAATTTATTGCTCATTTCTGCGGTGAGCATTCCAATTCAAGGTGCCTCATCGATCACAAAGATTCAACGAACGCAACCATCAGTTTTTTTTACGTGTTTCTTGGCTCCAAGTAGCACAAAAAAATCGATGTATGAGAGGACAGGCACATTTTATCGTCTACGTGTGACTAATTCACCAACTTTAACAATTAATAACTCGGAAAGTGTACGGTAAATCTCGTGGAAACTCCGCATACGCATGGACAAAGGTCTCGACAATGCTATAAAAAAAAAATCGGGCTTTTATCTTGAACTCGCTCCAATCACCGTACGTCCTTAAGCTCTCCACATTTCACTCGGTTGGCCTTCCTTTCTCCTCCCCCCCCCTCTCCGTCTCTCTCTCCCGTTTGAGTATCGACAAAAAAGAACCACATTGTTAGACCACCGTCGAGATCGACGACTCTTTTCGTCGTTTTTCTCAATGGTAGAACATTCTGTTTCCTGTTTTTCGAGCGGATATTTTCTTGCTCTCAAATGCACTCCTCTTCTACCCATCTCGCTTTTTCATCTTCTACTCGACTCGTGGTTCTGCAACCTTTTCAATTCGTTGCTGACGAACGCGTTGATCCATCAGCCCGGCAAGCCTAGGCAAGAAAAAGTTCCGAAGTGCGATCGCGCACTCGGATATAAAGTAAAATCGGGACGACCCTCCCTACCCCCTCGACCCTAAATTTCACCGTTTTTCCCCCTCGTATAAATTCGCATGATGCGGTTCCTTGGCGTGTGTGTAACGCATGCGAGGCGAAACCCGCGAGTTAATTAATCACCGCCGGTGGAGCATTATTTATCTGTTGTGTACGAACGATGAGGGAAGCTCGAGAGACATCCAGCGAGGCAACGTATGTAGGCAGAAAGCCCTACAGCATATCCAATCTAGCGCAATCTCATTACTCACCGACGAGGTTGTCTCTCTCTCTCGCTCCCTTTCTCTTGTCCTGTCTTATCTGTATCTAACGTCTACCTCGTTGTTAATAATGTACTTGACAAATGGAGGTTCGTATCATCCGTTCTTATACCGATAGCTGTATTTATGGCCCGTACTTCGCGTGCGCGATTGCCGATAATCACGCGCTCTTATTGCCCGACGAATGTGAAATATTAATGCGGGCGAGATTACGGACAAAAAAGAAATGGCCATTGGTCACGTGGACGCTTTGCTCGAGGTATAATAGATCAGTGGAGAAAGCAACACTCGCTCCTATTTTCTTTGCATCGCGGGACATTTCTTTCGGTCATACGACGATACAATTGTTTTTTCTACTTTATGTTGGTACAAGTACATACGAGGTCAAAATCAAATTTGTACGGCTCATTCGTTGAGGATCGAATTTGCGAGTGATCGATGTACTTTGTTCTAATAACAAAAAGTTTTCTCTAAGCCATAAGGTTCACCGGTCAGGATCAAGATCAACGAGTGGTCATTTCATTTTGCATTTTTTTTCTTATTGGATGACTAATTTTTTCTGCATGAAGATATTGTTTATTCGATGTTTCAATAACGTGGAATAAACTTATGATAAATACAAACAGATGGTAACATTTTTGGGTCATGAAACGATCGGATACATTCACTAACGAGATTACAGCTTGGTGCCCAAAAAACGGGTAGTTTTTGAATATTTTTTTCTGATGAGAGTATTAGGATGAGGCGGTCGGGATTTTACACACAATTAAAACATATGAGTATGTTTTAATTGTGTGCCAAGTATGAGTTTTTTTTTTAATGAAGCCAAGTATGAGTTTTTTTTTTAATGAACATTTATTATGAACAGTGAAGTTTTTATCGACATTCCGCTGTTGCTGCATGGGCACTGTGTGAAGGTGGTTCCGGCAACTAGCGTGATCTCAAATAGAACATAAAAAATGCCCTATCAGTATAGCAATGTCAAAACCTCCGTATGACCGGGTACAATGATTTTTTTTCGCGTTTGGTAACGGCAAGCTGTAGAAAAAAAGTTTGATTTTCGACCAGAAAAAAGTACCTCAATAATTAGTTATTAACAAATGGATGAACATTTTGAAAAATCGGCCTGTCAGACGATGGGAAATGTTAAAAAATACTTACACTGTTTCATAGAACTAGGCTTACGCCGTTTTATGGAACACAGTTTCAAGAGAAACGCTAAAGAATAAAGGGTAGTAAGGCCAGCAGGGTGGTTCGCCGTAGGATCGTGGACGATCTGACCCTTTACAAAAATCATTCAAAGTGCGGTCAACTTTTACAATTTTTACAAAATCCTTATCGCAAATTAAAATTAAAACTCCAGCCTATAAAACTATGCAATAAACATATCGAATGTTCGAAATTTCAAGCATACTAAGACTCCTTAACGGAGACTTTGTCCTTGGAGTGCCATATTTCAGGTGTTTACATTTTATTTTTCTTAAAGGAAACGAGTAAAGCTTTTTGAGTGCGGTTTTTTTTCTTGCTTTTATTCATGATATACAGAACGTTAAAAAAAAAAACAAAACAAAAAACAAAATGTCGGCCGTTGCAGCTCCGCGAAAACAGGTCCTCAAATCGCTGGAGGTAAACGGCTGACATCACTGCCCTCTCTTTGTTGATCTGAAACACAAATTCAAAGCATATTATCAATCTGTGACCCTTTGGTCATGACGGATGGGTTTTTCGTTTAGTACGAATTTCGGAAAATGGCGGAAATTAAAAAAAACGAATTTTCGCGTTTTTTTCGCATAAAAAGATAAATAATAAATGCAAAAATGTATCTATCGAAAAAACGATCCGTCATTCCGTGAAGACATATTTTCTAAGTCTGCTCTCCAAATTTCTGGTCGATATGTTAATTACAGCGGTCAGGAGAATGTCAGCCATTTTTAAAAACGTGATTTCGAGAAAAACGCGTTTAAAGTTTTGTAATGTGTTTACACAAATGTGTTTATAATTACCGCTAATCGGCAATGCCTGGTCCATAGAGGCATCCCTCCTCTTCTTTTAGCTGCTCATGTTGAGCCGCTAACATCTCCCGCCGATTTCAAGGACAAAGTCTCCCTTAAGTTTCGAGTACAGGGACGAGGCCGGAATACGCTTCTACCCACCACCATCCTTCCGACAAATATTTATCATTTTCCAAATTACTTTATTCGAATAAGACTCAACCCCGCAAGGCCCAGCTACATAATTCATTCCGACAGTTCCGCTGCTCCCCAAAGGGCGAACTTTTTTCCATTTCTTCTTCATCCGCCACAGAGATTTAATTCGCATGGGATACAAGAACGTGATTTGCTCCGTCAGTCGAAAAGTTACGATTTATTCCAACCGGAGGTGCCAATGGCAGCAGGACCGATCGCACTTTCAACCCAACGTCGCTGCTTCAAAGTACCTCTCTAGACTTTCATCCCTGCTCTCTTTCCCCCTGGATCGGTCGCCCAGTGATTGGCAGTCTCTAGGCCGATCTCTCGTACACAGTGTGTTCGGCTGTGCCGATTAATATTTTTTTTCGTTCGATTTTGTACAATTGTACGATCGTCGATTGATTGTGTGTGCATCGATATACATTCAAAACGGATATCCATACATGCATACTAGAGAGGCCCAAATTTGACCTCTATTTTTTTTCCTTTATCTCACCATCTATTCATCTTCTTCAAAGGATAAAAAAAATTGTCGCGAAATCTGCGAGCGGTCAAAAAATATTTAGAGGCCGCTCAAGCCTCCCAAAAATTTAAGTTTTCATAAAAAATGGATTTTTTTCGTTCAATTGTCACCCATGAATTTTACGCTTTATCATTTTCAAATTAAGCTCGGGAAAGCTCCAGCCGGACAATGAATATTTGGTGGTCGCTCAAAAGCTTCGAAATTCCCAATTGTCGAGAATTATTTTTCTCTGCTCACTCATAAATATAACACTTTGTAACATTTTCAAAACAATGAATGCTTTTTTTCTTCAGAAACGGTTTTTTCAATTTACCCCACACTCCTAACCCGATAAAACGGGGGACCTATGATTTTGTTTACGGACAAGAGCTTCAACCCTTTGAATTAGGTGTAACACTGGTGTTACACCTAATTCAATTCAGACTTTGACGATTCGAAAGTGTTTTTTAATTAAATATGGCAGATGTAAATGCATTTCATGGTTTCTAGGACTTCAATAACTACTAAAACATACCTATTACATTTTTGTTCACGTAGCGGGTGTTATCAATAACGAAAGTGCAAAAAAACGTGCACGTAAAGAAAAATGTATGCTCCAAAGGGTTAAAGACTTATTTTATGAGAACAAAGATTATAATTCTTGGGTTAGTAGTGTGAGGTATCTTTGAAAACTCTGTTTCTAAAGAAAAACGATTAATTGTTTGGAAAATTTCACAAAGTGTCAAATTCATGAGTGACGTGAATAAATAAAAATTGGCGAAAATTAGAAATTTCGAAGCCTTGAGCGATCACTAAATATTCATTGACCAGCTAGAGCTTTCGCGAGGTTAATTAAAAAATTATAAAGTTCATGGGTGAGAAGTGAACGACAAGAAAAATCGATTTTTAAATGAAAATTGGAAATTTTGGAAGGCCTGAGCGACCTCTAAATAATTTTTGACCGCCTGCAAATTTCGCGACAATTTTTTTTTCTTTAAAGAAGATAATTGAGCGGCGAGAAAAAGGAAAAAAAGAGCTCAAATTTGGGCCACCCTACTGCATACACATATACAGGGTGTCTTGTTACGTTTGGATAATCCTGCAACTGGCGATAAGTCAAATGATGCCCTACTATGTGCTGAAATTTCAGTTTAATAAAAGTCCCACGGTTTTCGAGATAAAAATCATCTGCTCTTGGTTTTTTCGCACGCCATTTGTACAAATTATAACCTTCTTAACCCGGTTAAAAAATACTCTTAGTTAT